>JAJSOF020000015.1:50818703-51418703 GCA_025594305.2 Periplaneta americana
ATTCCGCCTTTGTTCCATTAATATTGTAATCATTATGTGGTGCTATGTAATTCAATTCCCTTTATGCACCGAGAGCAACGGCTATATGGTGAAAAGAAGTGCAACTTCGGTACGTATTTCATAGATGGGGACCCTTGGATGAATGACGAGAAATATTGTAGCCACCACTGAAGAAGAAATAAGAAAGTAACAATTCAGTTACACACCTAGGCCAAAATTAGTCCTTTTCGGCTAAAGCACTTGAGAGTCTTCCTAGTCATATATAATATTAATGAGATTTACAGTTTTCCTTTTCGTTTAGAATTCATAATCTGTTTCGGATTTCTTATTACATACATGCATGCATGCATGCATAACAGAGGTCTGCATCGGATGTTTTCGCTTGAGCGCCAAGTAGTTCCGATAGGTAGCGCACATGCATGATGGGTAAAATTGTCGCGAGCGATAAATCCTCGAACAGTATAAGCCAAGCGTTAGACATTCGTTCTTGTTACAGTGATGATCTGTGTAGTAACATCATAGATGTTTATCATTTCAAAACTTTGCAGTGTTAACTAACCTCTCTATAGTACAACTACAAAACTTGGTTTAAAATGTAAAATAAATGTTGTAGGTAAATGTTCCCCTCCCCTCACACAAGAGTTATTTTGTTTTTGTCACATCTGATAGATGTTACTGGATGTAAATGTAATTATTATAAACGGAGAACACAATCACGATAATGCAAGAACCGTAACAAGTTTTCTAGTAATAATAATAATAATCTCTAATAAATAGTGTATCAATCTTTGCGTCTGTAACAGTTGTGCAGCATGATTATTAGTTTTGTTATATTTTCTATGACATTATCTCTGTACTAATATTGTTATTAATCTACTGCTATATCAATAATATTTTGTAAAACGTTTCTATATTGTAGCAGTATATAGGCGGAACACTATATATGGACCTATCATATTATATCATATGGTAAATCAAATATTGAATAATTATTAATTAGCAATAATAACTGTACATCGAAGTTTTTCATACTATTTTATTTATAACTTCCTGTTACAGTTTTGGTACGTTCCATTAAACTGTTCCACTAAACATTTGTCATAAACGCAGAAAATTAAGCCTTACTTTTACCGTGTGAGCAAAACATATGTGTATCTTATCTGTCGCCTTCCATACAAGATAAGACATGTCGATGAGATGACCTTGTACTGCGCTTCTATTTATTACGAGCGTATCACGACCGATCTTACCTCACTCGAGGGTACGACATTCGACCGAGTTCAAGCGAGCGATTTAACTCCAATGCAGCACTCTGATGCATACATACATACATACATACATACATACATACATACATACATACATACATACATACATACATACATACATACATACAGGAGTAGTCGGAGCAGTCGGAGTGTAAAATGTTATAAGTACATTCTACTTACAAATGTTCTTAATGAACAGAACTAGACTCTTGCGGAAGTTTCTAAATAGTCTTAAATGACCAAGTTGTTATTTTTTTCTCCTCTCTCTTCTTTTTTTTTTTCTTTTTTTTTTTTTTATTATCTTGATATATTACTTAATCATTTGTATTTGTATGCCATTTAGTACGACTTTGCTAATCAACATTTTATGTCTTGTAACCCACATGTATTCTCCTATTAGTATGTTAACTGTATAATATATCTCAAGTGAATTAATCGTCGAATTTATCTCGAGCATTTTAGGTCTTATAAATTGTGTGTTTGTGTGTGTGTGTGTGTGTGTGTGTGTGTGTGTGTGTGTGTGTGTGTGTGTGTGAGTGTATATATTCCTCTTATGTTATGTAAATGATTTTGATTATGTGTAATTTTCTACTTTATTTTATATATTATGTAACCGATCTTGACTATTTGTAATTTTATATTATGTAACTGATCTTGACTATTGTAATTTTCTACTATATTTTATGTAATTTCTAAGGTATCTTCTTTTGTGTTGTTTTGTAATCTAATTTTGTATTTCATGTATATTACTGAAACCTGGTTGAGTGGAAGAGAAGACCTCATGGCCTTAACTCTGCCAGGCAAACTACTACTACCACCACTACCACCACCACCACCACCACCACCACCACCACTACCACTACCACTACTACTACCACCACCACCACTACCACTACTATTGCAGTAATCGATATTCATCTATTTCAACTTCACGATGTCTTAATAGGTTAAGTATTCAAATATACAATAATTATTATCTTTTTTGTGATCGAATTTTAGGGATATGTTATTTACATTTTTATTTTATTCACGAAATAGTCCTAATAACTGTTCCTCAGGTCTGAGATTTCCCAGATAAATCTCAGACCTCTCCGTGACATTACTACAGATAAAATTTGCTTTAAACTACGTTGCAACTCACATAAAATAGCATTAATACAAACCTTAAAGAAATTTAGTTAATGGAACCAGAAACAACGATCAATTTCAAATCTTCACCTCAGAATTTCCTGAAAACATATATTCTGGTCACCATAATAACTACCGATCTGAATGAGAGAGGGGAGAGCAACGGTGAATTGTTCAATAGTTGAGCAGTTTGGACTTATTTAGTTGTCAGAAAGTCGAAATGATTCAACTATTGAATAACAACTACTGGAAGGTATTACACCAAATTATACCAAAATGTCACTGAAACTCAAAAGTCTTTTGGATGCACTACAAAAATTGATTAATATTACGTTTTTGCGTTTCTATGTTTTTGTGCCTAATTATAATAAGGCAAAAAATTTGAATACAAAAAGTAGTTGAAACAGAGTTCATATTAACATATAAACATGACGAACGAGGTTAGCAAAAAATTGAGTTTAATTAGCTATATATAAGCGAATTTCAGGTGATACGGTAAAATATCCGTAACGTTCCTCAGTATACCTCGTAATATAACTACGTAAATGTCGTTATGGTATCTCACGTCTCAGATGGTTTTTAGATTAAAGACAATCGTGGGAAGAACATAGTTCACATACTGAATTCATCACTCACTAAGACAATAATTTTATTAAAAGTGCATAGTAGCAACTGTCATCAGTGTGGTTTTCGGCGTAATAGATCGACTATTGATCAGATTTTTTGTATTCGACAGATAATGGAGAAAAAATGGGAGTATAAGGGTACAGTACATCAGTTATTCATACATTTCAAAAAGGCATATGACTCGGTTAAGAGGGAAGTATTATATGATATTCTTATTGAATTTGGTATACCCAAGAAACTAGTTCGATTAATTAAAATGTGTCTCAGTGAAACGTACAGCAGAGTCCGTATAGGTCAGTTTCTATCTGATGCTTTTCCAATTCACTGCGGGCTAAAGCAGGTAGATGCACTATCACCTTTACTTTTTAACTTCGCTCTAGAATATGCCATTAGGAAAGTTCAGGATAACAGGCAGGGTTTGGAATTGAGCGGGTTACATCAGCTTCTTGTCTATGCAGATGACGTGAATATGTTACGAGAAAATACACAAACGATTAGGGAAAACACGGAAATTTTACTTGAAGCAAGTAAAGCGACCGGTTTGGAAGTAAATCCCGAAAAGACGAAGTATATGATTATGTCTCGTGTCCAGAATATTGTACGAAATGGAAATATAAAAATTGGAGATTTATCGTTCGAAGAGGTGGAAAAATTCAAATATCTTGGAGCAACAGTAACAAATATAAATGACACTCGGGAGGAAATTAAACGCAGAATAAATATGGGAAATGCGTGTTATTATTCGGTTGAGAAGCTCTTATCGTCCAGTCTGCTGTCCAAAAATCTGAAAGTTAGAATTTATAAAACAGTTATATTACCGGTTCTTCTGTATGGTTGTGAAACTTGGACTCTCACTCTGAGAGAGGAACATAGGTTAAGGGTGTTTGAGAATAAGGTGCTTAGGAAAATATTTGGGGCTAAGCGGGATGAAGTTACAGGAGAATGGAGAAAGTTACACAACACAGAACCGCACGCATTGTTTTCTTCACCTAACATAATTAGGAACTTAAAATCCAGACGTTTGAGATGGGCAGGGCATGTAGCACGTATGGGCGAATCCAGAAATGCATATAGAGTGTTAGTTGGGAGACCGGAGGGAAAAAGACCTTTAGGGTGGCCGAGACGTAGATGGGAGGATAATATTAAAATGGATTTGAGGGAGGTGGGGTATGATGATAGAGAATGGATTAATCTTGCACAAAATAGGGACCGATGGCGGGCTTATGTGAGGGCGGCAATGAACCTCTGGGTTCCTTAAAAGCCATTTGTAAGTAAGTAAGTAAGTAGTAGCAACTGTCGTCATAGAAACTCATAGTAACATCCGTCGCGCCACCGACTCTCTATCACATGGGAACCAAAGATGACGTACAGTTTTGCTTCTCCCTTCAGCTTGTCCTAGATTCTCAAGCTTAAGAGGTCAGATGACTGTGAAATGCCTTTACATATGCAATCCAACACGGTTTACTTTTGTCATTACAAGTATAGGAGTAAAGAATAGATTGAAATGTGAATCTGTATCATGATTCCATTTTCCTGTCCTATTATCTTGTCTTAGGATTTTCCTCTTCTTCACTCATTATAAAGTAATTCATATGTCAATTGCATAAATTAATTTAGTTCAACCGGTAATTTTCTTGTAAATAGAGTTTAATGAAATTAATTAAGTTTAAGATGTTTCATGTTAACCTTTGTTGTTTGCAAATAACATTTCTCGTTCATTGTCTGACATACTTAAGACAGAAGTGAAAAGTGATAGACTTAAACAATGAGGAATCTTCGGCGAAACATCACCAACACCACCTAACCGTCATGATCAGAGGTAAGAAGTTCGTACCAAAACTGTTAATCTATGTGAGCTTGGACTATACATCTACGATATGTCGATCGCTGATGATAGGTCCTTCACCAAATCCCAACTTTTCTCCCTCTCAATGGATAGAATTGCTAGATTACAAAGCCTTGTGCTTGACATGGTTGTCAAATTTTTCTTCGTTTCAAAGCTTTGAAAAGTCTTATATCATTGCCTTAATGAACAACGAACATTTACTAATATCCATTTTTCGAGACTGTAGTGCTTCCGATAATGAATTTGTGAGAGCAAGAATATCGTCTAAACATAATAAATAAATAAGATGTCAATTTTTTCTAGCTGGTGTAACAATTCAATAGCCGCCACGGCTTCTGTCTTTTTATCGTTGCCAGACAAATTTTTAGGCCCAATCCAACACAGTTAAATTGGCTTTTGAAGAAATGAACGCATTTTTTAGTACTTACCTTAATGCTATCGACTGTAACTATTGCTCTGGATCTATGGTTTAATTTTAATGTTGAGTATTTTCAATTTAAAAAACGCAAAAATTCGCGTATTTTTTGGGTGGGCAAACCTGACCTACCCGCTGGCTACGCCACTGGGGACAGGTTGATGAGGTAGATTTATTTTTATTTTAGTAGGTTATTTTACGACGCTTTATCAACATCTTAGGTTATTTAGCGTCTGAAGGAGATGAAGGTGATAATGCCGGTGAAACGAATCCGGGGTCCAACACCGAAAGTTACCCAGCATTTGGTCATTTTGGGTTGTGGGAAAACCCTGGAAAAAACCTCAACCAGGTAACTTTCCCCGACCTGGAATCGAAATCGGGCCACCTGGTTTCGCGGCCAGACGCGCTAACCGTTACTCCACAGGTGTAGACTGATGAAGTAGATGTGGTCTGAGTTACTTGATTTGTCCCTGCAGATGAGCTAGAATTGGTACCTTCGGGCACTCTGGCAGCAATCACAGGATGCTGTTCCAGGAGATGATGTAGCGGCAGGAATGACAGGATCCTTAACAGGTGAGTTAGTGTCTGAATTTGGGGTTATTCCTCCACGTTCTTTTTTATTTTGTATGGCTGCAGATTATCAGCAGCGATGAAGTCTTGTTCGTTGTAGATCTGTGGCTCTGAGGCCAAATTTCAGTTTTCCTAAATCTGTTTATAATTTTCTCAAAAGTTGCAATTCTTGTGTATGCCTTATTGAATAAGGACGCAAGGTCATAACATGTGATTTTTTTTTGACTGCATGGGAGTTCATGAACAATATATATTCCTTATGCAAAGCAGTTTTGAGAGGACTAACGAAAATTAGGTACAGAGGCTGCAAACGAAGTGAAGTGTGAGTTTAAATAGACACTATGCAGATTCCTGTGTCCTTAGACTGCATCGAAATGTGACTACAGTGATTTTTTAGGATTAGGACAACATTTTTAACCGCTACATTTGTTTCTGCAGCAAAATGTTTCAGCCATTCAGTAACGAATTCCGTTATTATCAACCCAATCTGAAAGCAGTGGTAAATTGCACCTGGAACTCCATCTTTTTTAAGTTGTAATGTGCGTTTACATAGGTGGAATGTAATATTCTGCGGCACTGAAAGAACAACTGTATTCTTCTCTCTTTCCCAGCTCGTGAAGGAGCCCATTTGTTTCATGCCTTTTGGGCCAGTGATTAGAGAAGGAATTCTGCACTGTTGTTATTCTCGTTTCATGTATAGGCCTAAGTTACAGGTGAGAATCTGTATTTGGAAATCACAATTTGTAGGTAACCATAGAATTTCTGCACCTCGTTTCTACTGAATGTCATCACTTTGTTGACACTAATTGTCTCCGGCTTGCGTAGGCTAAGTTCCGGTTGTCTTTTCAAAAAGGCATAAAGCCAATCTTTGCCAACTTGTCTATTTTCTTTGAAAAATCATTTTCGATTCCGTTCTTTTTCGCAAGTTTATATACCAATCTCCTTAACTTAACAGACGTTCTACAATTAAAAAAATATATATTTCGCCAGCAGCACATGATTTAAAATTTCCATCTCTTGTTCTTGACTGAAAATGCATTTGAATCCTAATGATGGTTATACATTTTCCTGATTTCAGTCTATCTTTAATAGTACTACAGTGTATGTTGAATTTAACAGCGGCTTGTTTTCCATGGCGCTTTATTTGTTTTCCTCTGTCTCTGAGGCTTATTTCGCGGTTATCAGAGATGTGATCCATGATTGAAGAGAAAGATCCACTAGCCTATACTAATACGAGGCGCATCCAGAAAGTAAGTTTCCCTTCAAAGTAAACGTAATTAGCCGTGTCAATTGCGCATGCGTAACAGATCTATGACGTATCAATCATATGCCAGCCGGACAGGTCCCGCCTGGTGCCAGTAGCGTGGCAGCAGTGATCCGAAATGAAAGCTCTTATTCCTTCTCCCGCCGCCTGCGAGGTTCGGTCGGTGATAAAGTTCTTTAATGCACAAAGCATTGCGCCAATTGAAATTCATCGGTAGCTCTGTCAGGTCTATAGGCCGAGCATCATGAGTAAGCAGATGGTGCGTCGCTGGTGTAGGCAGTTTTTCGAAGGTCGTCAAAGTGTCCATGATGAAGAGCGCAGTGGGCGACCGTCCCAATGATCGTGTTGAGCTGGTGCGGCAGTGCATCATGGAGAAACGTCGCTTCACGATTACGGAGCTCAGCAGCCATTTTCCGCAGATATCGCGATCCTTGTTGCATGAGATTGTCACTAAGCACCTGCTGTTCAAAAAAGTGTGTGCCAGGTGGGTGCCGAAAAACCTGACACCCGAACACAAAATGCAACGTTTAGGAGCAGCACTGACATTTCTGCAACGGTATCACGATGACGGCGACGAGTTCCTCGACAGGATCGTCACGGGCGATGAGACTTGGATTTCGCACTTCACCCCGGAAACCAAGCAGCAGTCAATGCATTGGCGGCATAGTGGATCTCCGGTCAGGACGCTGTCGGTACGGAAAGTGATGTGCACGGTGTTCTGGGACAGGAAGGGCATTCTGCTCATTGACTTCCTTCCAAGAGGTGAAACAGTGAACGCTGACCGTTACTGTGAAACGCTGCGAAAATTGCGACGTGCCATTCAAAACAAGAAGCGTGGAATGCTTACTGCACGTGTTGTGCTCCTCCATGACAATGCTTGTCCACATACGGCTCGGCGCACAGCAGCTGTTTTGACGGAATTTGGCTGGGAGTTGTTTGATCATCCACCCTACAGTCCTGATCTTGCTCCCAGCGATTTTCACGTTTTCTTGCACCTCAAGAAATTCCTGTCCTCCGGTGAGCGTTTTGGAAACGACGAAGAGCTGAAGACGTCTGTCACACGCTGGTTCCATTCCCAGGCGGCAGAGTTCTACGACAGAGGGATACAAAAATTGATCCCACGATACGACAAGTGTCTCATTTCCGATGGTGGCTATGTTGAAAAATAGCTGAAACATTGCAGTACCTGTTGCCAATAAATGTTTTCCTGAAAGTGTGTGTGTGTTTTTTTAAATAGGGAAACTTACTTTCTGGATGCGCCTCGTATGTCTAACATTTGGTAACGTTCACATACAAAAAATGTTCAGCATCCCAATACGTTCATATTCAATAATGTCCACCCTTGCCCTATGATAGATTTTCTTCGCCGTCATTTCTGAGTCATATTCATTCACTATTTTGTAGTCCATGCGTCTTCGTAGTGTTGTCATTGATAGTGTCTCTATCTTGCCATTCCACTACGCCGTTCAGTTCCTCTGCTCGTATTCGAGGCTAGCAATCTACTCTGAGCTCATGATTTTGTGCCGTAACATGCGGAACGATGGAGTCACCGATGACTATGCCCTTCGCTCTCTGCGTCTGAAATTCCCTTTCCTTTAGTCGCTGAAATTTCTCTTCCGATTGCTTCATTCTAGCCTCCGCACGTTCCAGCTTCTTTGTCAACTCCATCTGTTGACCCGTCTCTGTTTACGATACACAGAGAGAAAACGTAAAGAATTTGCAAGACAGGATTTTGGAGGCATGCAGATGTTTTCCTTCCCAAGTACTACGTAATGTTCACAAAAACAGAAAAATAAATAAATAGGAATTGAAAGATGTATTGCACAAGAGTGAAGCAATTTGAATATTTGTATTCAGATGTACCTTCTTAAAGATATTTTTCATTAATTAATATAAACATACAAATGATTTTTTAAAGTGTTGTTATTTTGTTAACAGCCCGATTACAAAATCCATGTACTTATATTATTTAAATAGGGTGAAAGTGGCTATAACAAATTTATGGAATTAAATATAGGTTGTCCCGTTTATAAAGGCGTAATTTTTTGTTATTATAAATTTCTGAAACATCCTGTATAATTGTAAACTACTCTAGACGGTAGGCTTCGTCAACCCTATAACGTAAATGCAAAAATAATATTTACATAGAGTAAAGCATGCTACTTAAGTGATTGTAGCAAAGTTTATGACTGTAGCAAAGTTTATGTGACACATAATGTATACAATATAATATAGACCTACGTACAACTTTCGTCATTCTTAATTGATACATTGTGTAAGGCATCTTGTTTTGAAGACTTCATCGATTCTAAATTTCCTGCTGTAAATAAACCACCATAATGCACCTCTTTGTACTTCAATTTTCTTTTGTTTCGCGTTTCCGCTCTTCAGCTGTTGTCTCTAATGCTCCTTCCTCTCGACAGAGGGGAGCGCACTCGGCCAGTTGCGATACTCCTCGAACAGATGGCCGACCTGTCGTGGAAGTTCAGGAAATATAGGCTACGTACGAAATATTCCATTTTGCATTATTTTCGAGGGTGTACTCAAGATAGTGTGTGTATGCCTATGTGTATTACAATATACACATACGATTTATTCGAATTGTTCCTTTAATGTAAAAGAACTTCGAATAGTTATCTCAGGCCTCCGCATTATGATATAGGATATTTACGTAGTCCAAAATATTTACCTGAGGTAAATATTAGGAAGGAGAAAAAAAACTCTTTACTGTACGTTTATTTTTATCCTTCTATAGTAAATACTTCGTGATTCAATTAAAATGAGAATAAGAAACTGTCTTGAAAAAAAAAAACTTAAAAAAAAAAAACAAGTCAAACGCAAAAAGGACGATATGGGCGGAAGGATGGACGTACGGACGGACGGACGGTCGAACGCATGAACAGACGGCAGAGAGAGAGAGAGACTGATAGACACAGAGACACATACAGTATGAATGCTTGGATGGATGGGAGGATGGAAGGATGGACTGATTTACTGAGAGATAGGTAGACAGGTGAGTAGGAGGATGTATAATTTTCGATGTCAGTGGATGTACAGTACAGCTATTTGAATGTTACATAATGGAACGTCTTACAAAAGGTATGGGGGGGGGGGAAATGACTAATTGTTTGCATTTACTGGTTGATTGAAAGCCTTACAAAATTAAGAAAGAAAAAGTGACTTACTTTTTGCATTTATTGTTTAATTAAAAGTTTTGTGAAGTTATAAAAGCAGAAGTGACTAATTGTTTGCATTTATTAGTTGACTGAAAGCCATACAAATCCATAAAAGAAAAAAGTGACTAATTGTTTGCATTTATTGACTAATTGCAAGTCTTACAAGTTATGAAAGAAAAAGTGACTGATTGTTTGAATTTGCTGATTTAGTGAAAGTCTTACAAAGTAATAAAAAAGTGACTAATTGTTCGAATTAATTGATTGAGTGAAAGTCTTACAAAGTAATAAAAGAAAAAGTGATTTATTGTTTACATTTATTGACTGATTGAAAGCCTTACAAAATTATCAAAGAAAAAGTGACTTTTTTGCAATTATTGATTGACTGAAAGTCACGAAGTTATGAAAGAAAAAATGACTAACTGTTTGTTATTTATTGTGAAAGTCTTACAAAGTAATAAAAGAAAAAGTGATTTATTGTTTACATTTATTGACTGATTGAAAGCCTTACAAAATTATCAAAGAAAAAGTGACTTTTTTGCAATTATTGATTGACTGAAAGTCACGAAGTTATGAAAGAAAAAATGACTGTTTGTTATTTATTGATTAAAAGCCTTACGAATTTATGAAAGAAAAAGTATCTAATTGTTTGCATTTATTTATTGTTTGCAATCCTTACAAAATAATAAAAGAGAAAGTTACTTATTCTTTGCATTTATTAATTACAAAGTTACAAAAGAATTAGTTACTAATTGATTGCGTTTATTACTTAATTATATAAATAATTTTCAGCGGTTGAAACTATTAAAAATCCCACCACCGATTTCATGCTGCAATTCTCTTGGCAATAGTACGTGAAAGTTCTTTCGAGGTCGCTTTGGCGTTCTTTTATGAATAGAGCACTATTCATAATTGCGACTGATCGATTCGTCTGCTGTGTTTACAGTTTCTTTGTAGACTTCACTTTTCATCTATTGCTAGAGACAATAGTCTAAAGCAATAAGGTCTGGCGATCACTGTGTCAATGAACGTGACCACCGCGGCCGATCCATCGTTCAGGATTTGTTAGATTTATATGATGTGGTATCTGACTGCTATCATGTGCAGGGGCTCCGTCATGTTAGATGATCATTCCCATCCTTACAGTCAAAGGAACCTCCTCCAATAATATTGGAAACTTGTTTTGCATAAAGTCTATATTTGTGCGCACTGTAAGGCAATTAAGTAACACAGCAGGCCCAATCACCTGATTGTCGATCACACAGTACCATTATTTACAGAAAAGCGATGTTGAGAATAGTAAGAATTGCAGTCAATCAATCAATAAGTCATTTGTCTCTGCTTCATGATATTTGTAACTCTTTTTATGCGGAACATTGAAACAGCTGTATCTCCACAGGTATTGAAAATTGGACACATGTTTATATGAACATTTTTATTCGAACTGTCCATTATCAGGCTGTAAATATGTACTGTTCCTCTTGAAAAATTCTGTATATCACAAGTGTTAACCTGTTTCTGGACCGAAGCCACGCGCCCCCATGGGTGCCGCATATTGCTTTTATGGAAGCTGACTATGGGGGGGGGGATGAAGTGCGTCAACTTCGGCTTAGTTCAGAGCGCTCAGTTTGGCGCTAATTCGAAACTGACGTAATACTTCGCTTAAACATATTCAATAATATTAAATATATGCACTGAAAGTCTAATTTGGAGAGTAGAGAAGTCGTTGAAATTGCGAGTGTTATGGAAATTGCCATCAGCGTCTGCAAAACTTTTCAAGATGGGCAAAGAAAACCACTGGTACTTTACACTCTCTCAATCTCCTCAGAAAGCTTTAAAAGTGGCCATAAAAATCATAGGTTTCAAAATAGATGGGAAAACGAATATTTTGTTTGTATTATGGTTAATAAAAAAACCTGTCTGATCCCTTCGCCAAACACTTGCTGCACAAAAAGTATTGGATCTGAGGAGAAACTTCGGCTTCCACTGTTAAGGTTTCCATTCCCTGAAAGGTGCTCAAATACAAGTGGTAAAATAAAAAATTGCTTCTTCATGATCTTCAAAAGCGAAGTCAAAGTTCGGTAAGTTACAATGAATAGGTTATGAAATATATATATTTAAAATTTTCAATCATATGACATCATTCTTTTTGCAAATTAACATTTGCTATAACATGTTACTAAAAGAGAGGTATAAACGTTTTCGCCTATACGGCATCATCAGGTACATAATTGTTTAACGCTATCTAACATAATTATAATATAGAATGTATTCACTTCGTAATGAAATATTAATGTGTATATTCTGTAACAGTAAGGAGTAAAGTCATGAGTTACATGTAGTAATAGTGCAAGTTAAAAACTTCTTCTGTATGTAGTTGTTTCGTGCTTGCCAGGTACGGCTTAGATCTGTAAAATATAAGTACGTGTGTTTGAATAAAATGTGATTTGGAATAATAAATTTAATTATTTGATTTAATGTTCAGAGGCATGAATTAATGCAAATTATTAACAGTCTTACGTATTATATTTCGATGATTATTAATTCTTGAAGGAAAGGAATTATTTCATTTTGATGTAGTTAAAATATGAATTACATTCTACATATGTAATGCTTTTAGTTAAACGAGGGAACTTACGTATATATGTGCGATGAATGCGTGCGTAGTCAAATCAACAGATAAATCAACTGTAGATCCAATTAACAAACTACAGAAAAACCTTCAATTTACAGTAGGAGATGAAATAAACGATTCAATAGCCTTCCTAGACATAAATATAATAAAACATAAAACAAACTAAATTATAATATACAACTCATATAAAACATAGTACACCCGTTGATTCTATACATCCTCAAACTAAAAAAGAAAGCATTTTCAATTACTTAATAAACAGAGTAGTACAACTGCCTTTATATATGCATGAATTAAACTATTACCCAAAATATCAAAACTTTTTGTGCACCATACACCAAAATGTATTTCAAACTAAACATTATATTAGAAAATTAAGCTAAATAAAGCTAATGAATTCATATCCCCATAAGTATGACGATATTTTATATTTTATCAATTTTAATTTTTAACAGTGTTAACCAACACATATAGAAATATTGTAACATGAGTTCTTTGTATAGTCTACATATAGGCCTACCATGTCATGTACAATTTCAGCAAATTAGCAATTCAAATGCAAATCAACATATTCCCTATAACTATAATAAAATATCACTACATATTATAACTCATGACTTTAATTCTTACTGTTACACAATATACAAATTAATATTTCATTACAAAGTGAATACATTTTATATTATACATATGTTAGATATCTTTAAACAATTATGTATCTGATGATGCCGTAGAGGCGAAAACGTTTATACCTTTCCTTTAGTAACATGTTATAGTAAATATTAATTTTCAATAAGAATGATAAGTCATATGATTGAAAATTTTAAATAAATATATTTCATAACTTTGTAATTGACTTATCAGAAAATGATTGAAAATTTTAAATAAATATATTTCATAACTTTGTAATTGACTTATCAGAAAAACAAAAATGAATTGTAAAATGCAATGAATAGGACCTATTGTGTCTATATTACATATGAAATTAAGCAAAGCGTAGCAAAAATGGATTTCACACTTCTAATCCTGAATAATTCATCCGTTCAAGCTCTAATAAAGTGACCAAGAGATATATGGTGGATGAAGCAATTCCTGTTTTGTAATTTATAATGTTTAATTCGACTGAAAAAGACGGAGTTTAGAAACGTGTTATACAAATTTTCAGGTGATTGTGAGAGCCAACCAGGCGAGCTATAGAATACCAGAGCACATAGCTAAGAATGGAAAGTAGTTTTCAGACACAGTATTACTATGATGTCCCGAAGTACATACGGAGGATAACTCCAAAGGAATTCTATACATTTTTATTACAAGAAAAATTTACACGATTCTTAAAGCATGCAGCCAACGTTCTCTTTAAGCTCATGTGGTGTAATGTTTGTGTTTATGACTTTCAAATAATATTCCAGAAGGACAGTATTGTTAAAAGTAAATTTATATTCCGTTAATATAATGTTTTAATGTATACTTTTGAATAACGTTCTCTAACATTTTGATTTTTAAAGACTTAATTGTAATCTCTGAGTGTATGTTAGTTAAGTGATTGTAAGATGAGGAAGAATAAATTTCCAAGATTCTACTGAGGAAAACCAGGTAAATCTCATTCGAACTAGGTATCAGATAATAATTTGATTTCCAAATGTTGTTAAATTTATAGGGCCTCCGTTATTTCTACAGATTCATATCATTTTTGTATACTCCGTATGTACGATAATATGAACAAACGAGAATTATTTACACAGACTATTGTAATTTTACAAGGTTCGTGTCCTTGCCATTGATATTTAAGATCTGTTACCTGATTACCTATAGGTGAATTTTGCCAGTAAGTTTCATTTCCCACGCCTACAATTCAGACGATTTCGGTTTTGCCCCTAAGTCCATAACTATGGACGAATCTGTATAGATAGTTACTTGTCAACTGGCTGGGCGTAATGCACCAGTCCGGCGTGATTTTTGTGTGCTATTGATGAAGTTAATTATGAAGCTTGTGAAACGAGTCACTACAAGTAAGAAATTAAATCCCAATGTATAAATCTCTTAGATCTAACCATCGAATCTTGGAAATTTCTTAGCATACACACAGTTTTCATTTTTTTCATTCTTAAAACAGCAGTACATTGTTTCACTCATCTCTCTGTAAGCTATAAATATTTCACTTCTATCTAAAAGCTACGGAAGTAGAGTCCCCTCCCAAGAGAATAGGCCAATATTCAGGATCTGCATATTTTTAAGTATGCGGAGATAGACGGGAAAGTCAAATGTGTGAGAAAATTGATACACTCCCCTTTCGTTTTAGCGCAACTCAAATGTTTTTAGGGTTCATTAATAATGTACTAAGTTTTAGTAACATAAAGGAAAGGAATAGGGATTAAAGTCAAACGGACTTGCTTACATTGCAAGAACCTAATGTTTTCTTCAGGATGAGGGCATTACAACGATCTTAAATTCAGTATTCGTTATTGGAAATTGACACTACCATAATGATATTCTGCAAACTACCATTACCAACATGCGTAACAGAAAATACAAAGAAGTTGACTGTTACGTACACGTACCTTATACAGGGTGCGAATTAAGATTTCTGATGAAGGGGGATAGAATCATAAATAGAAAATACCACACATAAAATTATTATTATCCTCATTCGATACGGTTCAACGCTTGGTCGCACAGAGTTTCTTGTCTTGCATCTTGATCATAATAATAATTATTATATCCTTGATAATCTTTAAGATAAGAAGTGTAATTCCTAAGTTATTGATTGTTGTCAGCTTGCTGGTGATAATACATCACAGTGGCGGTTTCTCGGGGGAGGGAAGGGACGAACGTCCTCCTCACATTTTCTTCTTTTGAAAGTAAATACCAAATAAAATATGAGCCTTGAAATTCGAGGAAGATTCAATAATTTTTAAGTTCTCAGCTATAAGAAAATCTCGGTTGAACGAGTTTTAAACGACGCGCACTCATGTGCTGCTAGAAAACTGTGAGAAGGATGCGAGATTGTTTGTGTGGAGGAAAGCCAATCCATTCCTCCTTTACTGCAGTTAACACCAGAGCAGTGTATATTGGAGAGTACCGCATTCTTTTGATCCGGCAAATGCCGACGCGGCGGCCATATTTACTCCTGCGGAGACTCAGTACAACGCAAGACTTGCGTAGGAACACAGGTTTCTAGCGCGATATTCCATTGCTATCTTGAAGAATGCGGTGTTGTTGTGCAGTTAATCAATGTGTAATCAATTGTTGTTATACAAAATTAGCATTAAGGCACAAACAAGACGAAGAATACAATGATTTATTTTCTCAACGACATAACTTAATATTTTCATTCTAAATTAAATCAAGGAGATGCACTGTCACATTTACTTCTTAACATTGCTTTAGAATATGTCATTAAGAAAGTTCAGGATAACAGAGAGGGTTTGGAATTGAACGGGTTACAGCCTCTTGTCTATGCGGATGACATGAATATGCTAGGAGAAAATCCACAAACTATTAGGGAAAACACGAGAATTTTACTTCAAGCAAGTAAAGCGAAAGTTTGGAAGTAAATCCCGAAAAGACAAAGTATATGATTATGTCTCGTGACCGGAATATTATACGAACTGAAAATATAAAAATTGGAAATTTATCCTTCGAAGAGGTAGAAAAATTGAAATATCCTGGAGCATCAGTAACAAATATAAATGACACTCGGGAGGAAATGAAACGTAGAATAAATATGGGAATTGTTTGTTATTCGCTTGAGAATATTTTGTCATCTAGTCTGCTATAAAATTCTAAAAGTTAGAATTTATAAAACAGTTATATTACCTGTTATGTATGGTTGTGAAACTTGGACTCTCACTTTGAGAGAAGAACAGGATTAACCCTTCGCTGGGCATGTGAGGTCTTTTAGACCCCATGACCCATTTGCCAATACACGTAACATTTTTAACGTGTCCAGCGGAGGGTTAAGAGTGTATAAGAATAAGGTAATTAGGAAAATATTTGGGACTAAGTGAGATGAAATCACAGGAGAATGGAGAAAGTTACACAAAATAGAACTGCACGCATTGTTTTCTTCACCTGACATAATAAGGAACACTAAATCCAGACGTTTGAGATTGGGAGGACTTGTAGAACATATGGACGAATCCAGAAATGCATATAGAGTGTTAGTTAGGAAGCCGGAGGAAAAAAGACCTTTGGGAAGGCCGTAGATGGAAGGATAATATTAAAATGGATTTGAGGGAGGTGGGATATGATGATAGAAACTGGATTAATCTTGCACAGGAGAGGGACCGATAGCGGGCTTATGTGAGGACGGCAATGAACCTTCGGGTTCCTTAAAAGCCATAAGTAAGTAATGACAAAATATTTATAATTCAAAACATCAAGGTGAGCAAAAGGGGACGTTGGAAGTCATCCCAAACTAGTATAATATTGGTAACAAAAAACAGTTCTTGATTTTCAAGAAAATTGTCTTAATAAACCGAACTTCAAATATCTTATACCAGATAGATGCATGCAGGATGCGTTAGAAAATTTATCTTCTACTGTCCGTTCCATAAATCCAATCCCGGATGCAAAATAATTCAAAACTGCATTACAATTTCTCAGTTTCTCTCAAAAACGAAGCATGGAAATTACGCAGTTTGCTATTCTGAACAATTAATTGAGTTTCTAGATAGATGTAAGTAAATCCGAAACAGAAAGATCTACTGAAGATGAATGTTAGTAAAAGGAAATTCATATAGGCTAAATTGAATTTAAGTGAAAATATAAATAGTGACTTGAGTGAACAACAAGCTCTTTACTATTTGTTGGGATCAGTTTTGTTCAAAATAAAACAAAATAAGTTATATAGTATTTGTGAAAACTGTTTGTCATGTCTAATAACTGATAACAGGGATGAATCTATAAATTTTATTAGCACATTAGTGACTCTCAAGTCGTATAAGGTAATGTCACTTGGTTCCCCCTGTAAATTCGTATTTGTTATAATTCTATATGCAGAAAAATGTGAAACGTTGGTAGAAAATGAGTTGAAATTAAAGGATTTGAAGTTTTCATTCATTAACACTTCAACTTAGGATACGTTCCCAACATGTTATAATAGCCTATTTTTGATAACGTCGTATCACTGTATTTTAGGACTAAAATACTTTTATTGTTAAGAAAATTGTCTGTTATAGCAGATGCACTACAACAATCTGCTAAATGTGGCAGTGGAAGTGTTGGTATGAGAATTGCAGTATAAAATTGCCGATGTTATCCCTATTGAAATGGACATAACATAAATAATAAAGTGTCATCTCTAATGAGTCATTTCACAATGACAATAATGTTATTAAATCTTCTCTCCTGCATGCAATAAACCACAACATGTATGATATCGTCTTTAATGATCTTCCTTCTAGCATTACTGCTTATGCTACTGTGTCGAGCAAGGAGTAAATATGGCCGCCGCCGCCGAGAATGCGGTACTCTCTAATATACACTGCTCTGGTTAACACACATAAACAGCGCACTAGCGGCCAGAGAAAGAAGCAGAGTTTTAAACAAGTAGGCCTAAATGAACGGATAGGGAGAAGATCCTCCTCTGAATCAGCGCATGGGCGGGAAATAGAAAGCGACTGGTCGTGCAGCAAGCTCGCTACCGCTGCCATCTAACGATGTTGCATTCAACCAGACTATAACACACCTAAGAGAAGGCACAATAAATACGGTTTTAACGCAAAGCTATGAAAGACACCATATAAACTTCTTTTTTTTTTTTTGAAATTATAAATCAAAAATATTATTCATTGCATTTTATATAGGCTACTACTATTCATAGTTTGAAACTTCCAAGGATATTTGAAAGTTAAAGCTGGGTTTATATAAAACTAAGAGGAAGTAGTTAGTTCTACGTTAGTATCGCAGATCTTTTTGGCCCCTGAAATTCACTTCCATTCATTGTCTACTATACAGGGCAACAGCCAAGTGGTCAGTTTTGTACAAATATATTTGAAATTGAAAGTAGGTACTCCAACTTCATTCTTTTTAACATAAAAAATTAATCGGCCACCGGCAGCTTTGAACAATAATGGTAGTATGACTTTACAAGAACCGACATTCTTCAAAGCATGTGATACTGAACTTTTAAAATGTACATGTGGCAACACAGACCACGTGGATGGGTGCACTGTTCTCGCTCTCATCAGATTATGTCTCATTCCTGTTTCCGTAAAACGGTTCCGATTACGTGTTAGTGGCTATAATCTCTTCCAACACGTGTGATGCTGTAGTGTGCTCGAAAAATACTGCGAGGTTGTGAATTCCCTTGTAATTGTTAATTTGTGCAATTATTCAACAATGAATGGAAGTGAAAACATAATATATTTTGGACAATTTAGGAAACTCAGTTTACAAGAACAGACTATTGCCATACAGAAGGGAAGGCCAACCCCAACACTACCTAGTCTTACATGTATGCATGTAGGCTAATTTGTAGCATGTTTCATTCAAGAAGGTGTCATTTCGTGCTGTTAACTTCTCTCCTCCTGTTAAGAAATACGCAGGAGCCGCCACTGATACATCAATATTATAAAACATACTCTTATTAAAACAATTACATTTTATTAGGGGGGAATAGAAGTTATCATTGGCAGGGATGTTAATATGAATTTATGAGAGAGGGATAACTTTCCAACAGGGGGGAATTCCCCATCCTCCGTTAATTCGCAGTCTGACCTTACATAAACATTTTGCTTGAAGCAGCAAAATTTGGACATAAAGGGTGGTTCAAAAAGAGCGCCGATTTTGAAAAGGCTTGGCGTCGTCGTTCCCGGATGGCCTCATTTCGCGCAATGCTGATCATCAATGGCCACCAAGGTCATATGACTTAACTACTTGTGACTTTTTTTCTTTGGAGTCATCTTAAGTCACTGGTGTATGCCAATAAACCCCGAAACATCCATGACATGAAGGAGGAAATTCGACGAGTTGTCGGCGAAATTGAAGTGGAAACTTGTCGTGCAGTCATAGTGAATTTCATGGACAGAGTTCTTGCATGCCAGCGCAGTAGAGGAGGTCATATGCCCGACATCATGTTTCGTACATGAAATGGAAAGGTTAGATGAACATATTTATGTATTTTGTTTCTGTTTTTTGTAGAAATAAACTTCTTAATTTGATATATTAAAACCGGCGCTCTTTTTTGAAGCACCCTATACTTCTTGTAGTGATGACAATGTAGCATTGCAATGGAATTCGTTACCTAGTGACGTCAGGAAATACCGGACACTGTCACAATAAAATTTAAAATTAAACTACAAAAGTATGTTTTGCAGCACGAAATCCGTTGGTGAGAAGTTCTTAGATTTATGATGACAATGAAGCACCAGAATTTAGACATACTTCTTGTAGTGATGATGTTGCATTGCCTCGCCTCCGGAATTAGTTACCTAGTGACGTCAGGAATTGC
The DNA here is from genome assembly GCA_025594305.2 of Periplaneta americana. Taxonomy (NCBI): domain Eukaryota; kingdom Metazoa; phylum Arthropoda; class Insecta; order Blattodea; family Blattidae; genus Periplaneta; species Periplaneta americana. The sequence continues at coordinate 50,839,083 of JAJSOF020000015.1, forward strand.
CGGACAGCAGTTTAAACTTAAACTAGAATGTATATTTTATTCAGTAAAATTCGTTGTTGAGAATTTGCTAGATTTATGCTGATCTTTTTATCTTTAGCACTTTGGTAATAATTTCCTTGTATTAGAGTAACCTTTTTCCTTGTCTTTGTGCCAGATATGTAGAACAGCATTTCTTCCTTTGATTAATTGCTGAAGCCGAGTGTTACAGTTATTTTTATATGCATCTGTTCTATTCACTTAGTATCATTCCTTAATATATTGAACTAATTTGTATTATTTTGAATTTATACTTGTACCGCAAAGCAAAATCCTCGGACTTCACAAATAAGAACAGGAAATCCATGTGGTCGATAGAAAACGAGATCGGAAAGGAACTGGCCACCCTACTCCATTATCTCCTGGCCTAGTTGCCTCATAAGTGGTGCCTTCTTGGTATAATTTGTGAGGTTCAGACTTTTCTTCGGAAAATTGACTAAACAACAATCCTATAATATTGTATTTAATATTTAAAAATTAATTGCAAGTCGGTTATTTTAACATTATGTAGACAAATAACGTATAATAAAATAAAAATATTAGCTTAAGCTCAAAACATTACCAAACGCGAGTACTAATGTTAGGAGATACAGCGCGAATCCGTAAGGTTTAATGAAAACAATTAATAGGCCTATTTATGTTTATTGAAACAACTCTTCTGTACTAGCTAATACAAAAGTTCCTAGAGTATTTCATAGGAATAAAATATCAATGCGATTAGTTTTGACAAAAAATTGCTATTAAATATAGGCTTACATGTTTGCTTTTAAGAATTAAACCTTCCCTAAACTAAGAAAATTATTAACTTTGAACTATTAAACCTTAGTAAGATGTTAAATGACGCAACGTTCATATAGGTAGGTTTTCTAGAAATATATTTCTGTACTAAGCAATGCTATGATATTCTGAAGGACTGATAGAAGTCTACAAAGATGCGAATATGAAATCATTCCTTATAGACAGACCGTATGTAGGCTACAATTTTTCTCTTAAGATAGACCTATGTTAAAGATGTGAATAACTTACCACTTTCATTAAATTCCAATTGGATTGCATTTCATACTGCCCTTTTTCCTTACTTACTTGTAATCCTCTAGAATAAATTGTATAAAACTGGATGTTTCCTTACAATTTCTCACAGAACACTATCAAAAAATTCACGGCGGCAGCGAAAAAAACCACGCAGGCGGCGAATCTAAATTTCAACGCTGCAGATTCGCAGCCGTCCTTCTACTTTCGCGTCGGTGTGGGCACACTCATATACCGCAATGTACACTGAGGCAGTGGCAACTTTGCGAAGCGAAACATCCGCCACCGGTGCGAATATTTCGCGTCGGTGTGGGGAGGCCTTAACATGGAAATACAAAGAGCAACAGTTAGGAACAATAGTCACTAATGAACACTAAAGTAGTAAACTAATGGAAATACAATGTGCAGGAGTTCGGAACAATAATAAACACTAAAGAAGTAAACTAATGTGGAATACAATGAGCAGCAGTTTGGAACAATAATCACTAATAAACACTAAAGGAGTAAACTAATATAAATACAATTAGCAGGAGTTCGGAACAATAATAAACAATAAAGAAGTAAACCAATATGGAAATACAATGAGCAGCAGTTCGGAACAATAATCACTAATAAACACTAATGTGGAAATACAATGAGCAGCAATCGAATCACTATATTTAAGAGTTAATCACTAATTAACAATAAAATATACTCATGCGGAAATATCGGTAATGTTCATCAGTGCTTCACTGTTACCTCTCCCACCACCACCATCATCATCATCATCATCCATATAAAAGATGGAGCGGCCTTCTTCTCTGTACTTCTTTCTTTCCTCAAATACTGCAAACTTTTGGTCCTAATGCTGTGATGCTCGACCATAATTTGGCGATTATTTTGTGTTTTTTTTTTCAATGAAATCTTAATTTCAAAATAAATAACTTTCCTCAAAATCGAAATACCTCCCTGAAAGTCGACAGTCTTTCAATTTCAATAATATATTTTTTTTTAAGTGTGGGCCGCTATTTCTGTGAAATATAGAACTCGTGCTTTGGTTCGTCTTATGACAGCTTCATTAAAGTTGTCCACAGTTGATTTTGGCGCCGATTATCAATGTCTTTAGTCTCCCTTATTACTTGGCAGACACAGCGGTAAACTCTGCTACAAGTTTTCCAACATTTGTTACGTTTTTTCTTCCGACGCTATCTTCATAAAGCGCCACACGTTGCTCACGACTTCTCGCGACTGCGAATGCAATACCCGACCTTTCAGTTTGCTTCTAACAGGCAGCATTTTCACAAACAGAAAATACCAGTGAATCTAGACAATAAATACTACATACTAAACAACACAAAACAGAAGCACTACAACTATTTAACTAAATGAAATGTACGTAACAAACACACTGAATTGCAATATACAAGACAGTGGTGGTGTAGTACGTCCTTAGCGCGACTGTACGCCCACATTAACGCTTCCGAGATGTGGCCGCTAACGCAGCCAGGGGAAGACTAAAAGGAACACCCCTTCGAACAAACAGTGAACTCGCCCAAACCACTGCGTTCCCAGGCCAGAGCTGTCACCATAAAGTAACTGGCCTGTACTTCCCCTTATTGACGTCTTACACAGAACACATATTATAGAGTCGGCATGTGACTTTATATGTTCATTTCCAAAGTCCTTCATAATCTTATTCAAACGATCCTGTAAAGAACGTTTTGCTTTCGGCATTGTAAATGCACTGATCTTGTACAACTAAAGATAATTGACACGGTACGTTCGCTGTGTGCCCTACGTGAACGGTCTGTCTTGCAATTCCGCAACTAGTCTATTTTGTATGTGATCTGTACGTACGCAAGGTCAAGTGACGTCATCCATACTCCGTACAGCTAACTTAACATTCGCTGTCTGTCGTGTTACGGGGCTAAAAATGAATGCTCTAATTATAACCATTATTTCATGTTCTGAGTTACGCAATCTACATCATAATAAAATTTCGGAATTTGATTTCATATTTAAATGCTACGGTTTAAGTACGTATATTCAATTAATTTTTCACAAATACACTTAAAATACTATATGTAGCCTACATATGTTGTAATAATTTATAACAGTAATTTGACTGATAAAAATCATTTTAAAGTGATATAAGTTAGGCCTAAATGTTGAAAGTATTATAAGTGGTTTATAACGAGATCTCAAACAAATCCAAAACTTTTCATTCCATTCATTTAATATCTTTCTTCGGTGGTTCAAGATCTCTAACTACACTCTCTTAAGGTATATGTATACAATAGGGGGTGAAAATTTAAATTAGGCAATATTTAGGGCTCTCAATATTTTTAGCTACAAGAATACATTGTTATTAAGAGATTTAACTATTTTTAAACAATTGTTCTTTGAAATTGTTTATAATAATATTTTTTTTGTTTAAAAATTTTAATAAAACGGTAAACATGATATCCTCTTTCCTAATGAAGCTATTTTCAAAATTCCTTCACTGTTTTATAGGAAAAATGTTTGTCTAGTGCCTGAATAAACTTTGAATAACATTTTGCTGTAATTTACCATAAATATCTTAAATTTTGTAAAATATTAGACAAAAAAAGTATGCAACCTTGAAGAAAAAAATTTTTAATGGGACTGTGAACATGTAGATCAAATTTTTATTTGATTCATGCACTAGATTACATTCCAAGCTTCAAAATGATACCAGAATCATACCTCTATCTTTTTCTTGGATGAGATATGATGTTTTCCTTAAGCCAATATGTCAAGAAACTGTACTTACGGGAAACGGCAGTTGAAAGTTAGGCTGTCAAAATCCTCCTGCTTCACACGTTATACCCTCAGCAGTAGTCTCGCGATCCACCTTCATTTTTTTCTTCCTCTCAGGTATCTTCTTCTGCTTCTTGCTTCTGGTGTAGCCTGATTTCTCTTCATTATATCCTTTACAATCTTCGAAGAAGATACGCCCGTAGTTGTGTTCAGTCCAGGTTCAATTCCCATCTTCCTTAGGATGTCCAGCTCCACTTCAGGACCACGGTTGTAGTGGCACACTGCATCCATTACACACAAATTCAGTGTTGCATGTCCCACATAGGTTTCTTTTGGACACCTTTTCCAGATCATCCCATTGAAGGACTCGTTAATGTTCTGGGTCTTCCCATGCAGGCACTTCTGCAACATTTTATCGTCCGTCAGTCTTTCGTAGACCGGTTTCATTTGTCTAATCACTGCAATGGGAATACCAGGACCTTCATGCTTGTAAGGGATGCCTTTTGCTTTGGCCACTTGATAAGTGCACCAACTGTCTTCACCTAGTGGACACTTTGCATGAAGTGGCTGGCTGTCATTTGCTGCGACATGGAACATAGAGGCCCAGATAGCTCTTTTCATTTTTTCTACACTTTCTGTGTTAGACCTGAGGGCAATACCAAAGTAATTTTGAAGTTTGTCTATGAGGGCTTGAGTCAGTTTCCCCTTTCCACCGATCTTTTTGGTCTTAACTAATTGCCTAAGACCTTTGCCTAAACGCTTTTGGTAATGCCCCACACATTCTAATTTCACAATCTCTTTCCCATCATATGGGTCAAGTTCAGATACAGTTTTGAAACGTTTTGAGTCGCCATCTCCTAAATATTGAGTATAAAGTAATCCTCTATTTTGGACTGACCTCAAAAAGAGCCTACCTGCCCCAACAGGTTCCATGTTAGGTGAAGATCCCTTGTAGTTACAGGAGCATACTGGTACATGGTCTGCTAGCCAAGTCTGATATGAAGGTGATTTTTGTCTTCCTTAGCATGCATTCTGCAAGACATGCAGCTTTTGGACATTACCTCCACAACGAGAACTTTACCAGTTTTTACTGACATGGCTGTCACAACACCCGACAAAGAAGAAAATCCCCTCCGTTGCCACGTTCCATCAACTGACACTGCACATTCATTGCTACCAGTATTTTCACGTACTTCATTAGCAGCATCATTCATTGTATCATAAGCAAGCTGTGTTACCACTTTGTTTACATGCTTGATATGACCCTGATAAGAATTTTTACTGAGGCCACATGGCAAGCCCAGAAGGTAACATAACCTGTTCAGTTCACTATAGCCACAACCAATTTCTCGGCTCGAATAGACAATTCTCCTGTTTATTTCAAAATATTTTGAAACTTTGTGGCTTGAGAATAATTCATCAGAATTATACCCACAGGCTGAACAAGCTAGTTTCACACATACTGCCAGACCATTTCTCTTGCCACTATTCAAACATAATGAAACTGAACCCACCATAAGACATTCTGGACAAGCCAGTAGTAAAATTAATTTTGTTAAATATCTAACATCAAAAAGAATAAAGCCATAATGTTCTGTGTGTTCACTTGATGGTGGACAATGTCTATCTTTAGTTACATTTGTTTCCTTCTTCTTCCCATAAAATTTCCTTTGCTTCTTCCTGCTTGTATTACGTTTGTTAGCCATCACTACCACACAGCACTATAAAATAACACTAAACTAAACGCACACTAATAACTAACACTAAAATAAATATGCAAAGAGAACACTAAACTGAAACTAAAGGCACAAACAGCTGGAAATAATACTCATAACCTGTGTAACCACGTGTATGAAACTTGTACATAAACAACTTTTCTTTCTGCTGTTTATTTATAATTTCTGTTCATAGATGGCAGGAAGGGCTAGAACTGTGCACTATCGCTATCTATGAGTTATTTGTGAACTATTAGAAATTCCAGAGTACTTTCAAATGAGTAAAAATGGCTTAGTATTTCAGGAAAAAAATCTGACATTTTGGCAGATAAAAGGGGGTGTAACCATTTGTTACTATCATAGAAAAGTGTCATTATCTACAAAACTACCAGTCAGAATTAAATAAGCAAACCAGCAAATGAAAGAAGAAGAAATGCTGCATCCAAAACATACTGTTTCAAAAAATGCCATTTTTCATAATTTTTTGTGTTTCTAACGTATACATATACCTTAACCCTGGATGACATGAAGCTTGTGTTCGCATTACGAGAAGTAACTTCGAAACCGATTCCACCTCTCTCAAATCCTCCGGTCCTTACAGGGCAAGCCTAGTTCCCACCTATTCAGGCAGTCCCTTTACCACTCATTCCTGCAGACTATAATCAGCCCTACCTCACAGTCGTAGTGTTCTAATCCTCTCCATATCGAATCCCTAGGACGAGTTTCTAAACTACTAATTTCCATAGCTGTACTCCTGTTTTTCCTACTTGAAAAATCAGGGGAAACCATGTATAATTTTCTTGTTTTTAATGAACCAATATTTATTTCATAACAGTCTTTCCTTTCTTTGTCACAATACGTCAACTCTCATTCAGCTTCGGCCTCCTTATCAGTCATCCCGCTTCCCCTCTGCCACCTTTACGACAGGGCGACGCAATGGTTATCAGCGCGCGACAACAGTTTTAATTATAAACAGATAAAAAGGTCTACAAAATTGGAGAGAAATAAAAATGCTTCTTTGACTCAATGTCGTCGTCTTCTTCTTCTTCTTCTTCTTCTTGATGTAGCCCTAAAGATCTATTAGTTCCAGGGAGTCGCTCCATCTTCTTTTAGGACGACCGGGTCTCCTCTTGCCGACTGGTATGCTGTCTCTTAAGCCTCGTTCACACTTTTCAAGTAACTTGAATTCAAGTCACTTGAAAGACGAACTTGAAAAGTGTGAACTATGTTTCAAGTTGACTTGAAATCAATTAACGGCTTGAATTCAAGTTTCAAGTGAAGTTGGATCCCTTTCTACTTTTTACTTGACTTGAAAAGTGTGAACGTCACTTGACAACTTGAATTCAAGGAGAAAAGAGCAGGAATTTAAATTAACAACTATTTTAAGAGCGTTAAATTAACAGCTGATTGTTTTTCAGTTCTACTGGGAACGTAAAAATAATAGGAAACAGCAGTAAGTGAAATAATGACCAAATATTTGATTTTCTGAAGTTGTATAAAATTCACGAAGACCTGCGGACTATAAAAACTGCAAAGTTTCGTAATAGAAATGCAAAGGAAGCTGCAGAGAAAGGAAGAGTTCATTGAAAAACTGAACAGCAGAGATTTTTAACGTGGGCACAGATGAGATAGCCTATGAAAAATTATACAAAACTATTAAACTGTAGATAGAAAAGAAGTGAGGTAGATATGAGGGATTAAGAAGAGAAACTGGCATGGTTCAATGTGGTTGATAGATTTTTGTGGGGGAACTGTAACAGCTTTAAGATAATCATTTTCAATTATGGTAAATCAGACTGGCTTATGTTTTATTACATTTGCGATAAGAATTATTAAATCTGCTTGAAGATTTCGCTTATTCTATTTGTAATAGTCAATGGTCGTGTATTTCTCTTATTAATCTAATTCCTAACCTACGCTGGAAAACGCGTCTTCCATTTCTTCAATATATTTATCATTTCCCTGGCACGGAGACTTGTTACTACAGAAATTCCTAATTGCAAAACATCCATGGACGCCATTTTATCCCACTTGAAAACAAAATAACTTGAATATGTCTGAACGGCGACCTGAATTCAGGTACTTGAAATCACGTGACTTGAATTCAAGTTACTTGAAAAATGTGAACGAGGCTTTGCTATTCGAGTCATAAGATCTTCAGGCATCCTTGATACGTGTGCTGCCCATTGTGATCATGTTTCTACCCATTCACGGCATTGGTTCCTTATGTCCGCATTTTTTATTTTATCCAGTCTTGTTTTTCCCACAATTTTCCTTAATGTTTTCATTTCTACAGTATTTATCAATTGTTTTGATCTAGTGGTTTCGGCTCTTGTTTCAGCACCATATGTTAAAATTGGCCGAACTACTGTTTTATATATATATATATATATATATATATATATATATAATCCTGAGATTCGTGATGCTTTCACTATCTGTTGATTAACTTCAGCTATTAGGTCTTTATGGCTTGTTATCATAACACCAAGATATTGGAAGTGATTCACTTGTTCTAAGACTTTATCATATAATTGCAATTTACATCTGATTGGTTCTTTAGAAACAGTTAATACTTTAGTTTTCTTTGTAGATATTTTCAAGTTACATTTGTCGCATGTCTGAAAAAATTTATAGAGAAGTCGTTGAAGCGAATCCTCTGAATCAGCTATTAACACTGTATCATCAGCATAACATAATACATTTACGTTCTTATTTTCTATTTTAAAACCACGAAGTCCTTTCAATTCTAAAATTATATCATTCATTAAAACATTAAAAAGGAGTGGGCTGAGAGAGTCTCCATGACGGATTCCTTATTTGTTGGTAGTATTTTACTAAGTTAATCATCCAATTTTACTTTACAAGATGTGTGTGTGTGTGTGTGTGTGTGCGTGTGAATTTTGGATGAGGTGTGTAATCCCATTAGGTATATTTTGTTTTCCAGGACTTTGTATGACATGTTTTAATCTAATATCGTCAAAGACTTTTTCAATGTCAATGAAACAGAAGTAAACTGGTTTATTGAATTCTAATGCCTTTTCGCTTAATTGCCTTATGATGAATATGGCATCTGTCCACGATCGGTTCTTCCGGAATCCTTGTTGTTCATCTTGGAGTGTTATAATTTCTGTTAGCTTATTTGTAATTATTCTTGTTGTCAATTTCAAACAGCTGTCAAGAAGATTTATCTCACGATAACGTGGATGAAATAAAGATCTGCTAGGTGTCCGCATGGTGAGAAATGGTGAAGCATTTATGTATTGCGAATAAATCAGTTATGAAACTGAATGGCCTAACTCTAAACTATCTAACCCTTCCCGTTAACGGCCTTTGAAAGCAGATGAATGGAAAGAAGAGGGTTCCGTCAGTGATTAATAGAAAATTGATACGAAGTATGAAGAACGCTTATGTCACAGTTATTCTAATCTGTTTAAAATCTATTTAGAAAGAGGATACTTCAAAATCAAAACTTTCGTCCTCCAGAATGAGTAGTAGTAGTAGTAGTAGTAGTAGTAGTAGTAGTAGTAGTAGTAGTAGTAGTAGTAGTAGTAGTAGTAGTAGTAGTAGTAGTAGTAGGGTTTAAGAAGGGCGCGTCAGCTACTATGGCTATTTGCGCCCTTATCCAGAATGAGAGTTGTACGAAAAGCTACTAACACAAAAGCTTCGTTTTACTAGACGTAACTGCAGTGGTGATATTCAAAACGTTTAACAACCAGTTCTCTCTTGTGTACCTATGTTAAACATATACGGTATATGTTCATGGCAATTGCAAATATTATAAACTGAACATTTCGTCGAACCTAGAAATAATGTAACAACCGGTTCGTCCGAACTGGTGTGAAACGGCCGAATATCACCACTGCGTAACTGTAATAATTATGACAATAAGAATTGTTTTATTACAATAACAAAAGATAAAGTAAACTCCGACGCGTATTTCTGTTACGAGACGAATGCTCTCGCCCTGAACAACACACAAAGTTGTGTTCTTGCGGAGACTGACAGCTTAGCGCCGGATGCTCTTCCACATCCCTCTAAGAGATCTATATTCTTATATTCTTAGGGTCGGTAATAGTCAGGAGAGTTTGCATAATAACTTCCTCCCGCCCCACGTTCACAAAACTCTAACCCTCATTTTCATCAAGCTAAACGTTGAATTCTACAATATTTCACATCAATCTTCGAATAAAAAGAAAAGAAGTAGAAGTAGCATCTCTCTGTTGATTGGCTGGTGGGATGGATATGATGCATTAATCTTGAAAGTATAATTGCAACATCAGCCATTTTGCTCCAAGACGGAGGAAGCTCATATATAAATTTCTTTGAAGAATTTATCTTTTTTTTATTGCGGTAAGCCACAAGAAAAGCACTTTAGATGCAATAGAGGTCTACTGAAAACCATGTCAGTGTGAAGAGCCTAATTGTTAAATCCGTAGTAGAGCATTTTTGAATTTGATTGCACGATATCAGACGAATCAATTTAATTTTGTTCAGAAATAGGCTAGATACATTTTTAATTATAAGGCATAAGTCATCTGCACACATGCATCGTGTTTGTCCGAGAGAATTTGAATGTTGTAAGAGTTTTACTCCAGTGATAAAAATTCATTATTAACGTTATTCGGACAACTCATACATAGATTTTCAATAAAAAGTTGAAGGGTGTGAGAGAGAGACGCAAGAAATAACGAATAGAGAGTTTATACTAACTTAATAGTATTTATTATTATTATTATTATTATTATTATTATTATTATTATTATTATTAGGCCTATTCACAACAAGAAGTAGATCTGGACAAGAAAAGACATTATGAACCCTGCTTTCCTTATCTGGAAGAGAAATACCGCATACCCGTTTGTCGCTGAGAAGTAATTGGCTTGCTCTTTGGTGCAAGGGGCAATATATCAAGATTTTGTATCAATTTCTTTCATCGTTTCAATATCGATCTTTTGGAACTTCAAGATATAGCCATTAATGTTTTAAGACATTCCTTGTTAATTGTAAATAACCATCTATACAGCTCTATTCAGGGTGTTTAAAAAATACGGGGCATAATTTCAGGTATGTATTTCCCACATGTATGCAATAAAAATAGTTCATTACAAAATGTGTCTGGAAATGCTTCATTTCCGAGTTATGGCCTTCACAACAATGAAATTCACCGGAACGTTTTCCTTTCCGCAGGTCGTTGTCATTACAGAAGATGTTCAAAATGTCCACCTCCTGCTTGAATACAGACCTCACATCGATGTCTCATTGGCCTGCGAACACGATCCCAAACTCCAGGAGTATTGCGTATGTCATCAGAACATGCCACAATTCGATTCCGAAGGGATTCCAAATCAGGCACCGGAGACGAATAAACCAATGATTTTAAATGGCCCCACAAGTAGAAATCGAGAGGGTTCAGATCAGGTGAGCGTGGAGGCCAAGCAATTGGGCCACCTCTACCTATCCATCGATCAGGAAACCTTCGAGCCAAGTACCGGCGAGCCGTACGACTGAAGTGTGCAGGAGCGCCATCATGCAAGAAGTGAATGTGTTGACGATTGATCAGCGGAGTGTCTTCTAAAACATGAGGTATGGTGTTTTCCAGGAAGATTGTGTACGCCTTCCCCGTAAGTCTGTTTACAAGTACATGGGGTCCAACTAATCGATCACCAATGATACCGGCCCACATGTTGAGGGAGAACCGCACCTGGTGATGAGATGGAACAGTTGCACGTGGGTTTTCATACGCCCATACTGTACATGCTGATTGTGGAAATTTGTTATGCCATCTCGTGTGAACTGTGCTTCATCTGTAAATAATACTATGTTCGGATTTACACCACACTGCTGCAAGAACCACTGACAGAACCTAACTCGTGCAGGGTAATCTGCTGGTGACAGAGCCTGTAAATGATAAGGATACAATTGATACTCTTTCAACAGTCTCCAGACGGTCGTATGAGGAACATTGACTTGCAACGCTACCCTTCGTGTGCTGATAGAAGGAGTCATGTTCACAGCCTCCAGAATCTCCTCCTGTACTTCTGGAGTTGTAGATCTTGGTCGTCCCCTTCCCAAACCAGGAGAGTTAAATTTTCCATACTCGCACAGACTGTAATGGAGACGTACAAGTGTCTTCCGATCTGGACATTGTCGCTTTGGGTACCTCTCCTGGTACAAACGACGAGCCAGCGCAGCATTGCCGTCCGCCTTACCGTACATGAAGTGTATCTCTGCCAGCTCTTGTTTGAATACATGTCGCACAGTCTAATGCTTACACAACACTGAATGTAACCTTCGCCTCGGAATGAACTGTCAGAGTGCCCTCTTAATGTCTCCTTTGACGGAACGACCTGCGGAAAGAAAAACGTTCCGGTGAATTTCAATGTTGTGAAGGCCATAACTCGGAAATAAAGCATTTCCGGACACATGTTTAATGAACTATTTTGATTGTCTACATGTGGGAAATACATACCTGAAATTATGCCCCGTATTTTTTAAACATCCTGTATATGAAAAATAAATTATTCATGTCGAGGATAGCTGCCCCCCCAAAATAAACTAAATTAAAATAAAATAAATATACAATTTAAATTTAAAATAGAATATTGTTGCTCTACAATTAATTTAGGTGCTGTTACCGCTCGGTACCCCTTTTTCAAGGGCAGCTATCCTTTTTGGATTCTTCTCTCTCTTATTATTATTATCGCCATCATCATCATCACCATCATAATAATAATAATCATCATCATAATCACAATTAATAATATATCATTTTGTATTAAACAATAACAAATATTGAAGGATGGGTGGAGCGGAGAAAAATTCAATCCGGCACTGGAACCCGAATCCGGGTTTTCAGCTCTGCGTGCTGACGCTTTATCCATTAAGTTCACACCTAAGGGGGAACGATTAGAGCGTCTGGCCGCGAAACCAGGTGGCCCGGGTTCGATTCCCGGTCGGGCCAAGTTACCTGGTTGAGGTTTTCTTCGAGGTATTCCTTCAACTCAATAGGCCTATGAGCAAATGCTGGGTAACTTTCGGTGATGGACCCCGGACTCATTTCACCGTCATTATCACCTTCATCTTATTCAGACACTAAATAACCTGAGATGTTGATAAAGCGACGTAAAATAACCCACTTAAAAAACTCCATTACGCCACACCGGATTCCAGTTCCGAGGCCGGATTGAATCCTCTCAGTTTAAGTTCCACCTTATAGTTTCCCTTTTGTGGCCAATCCTAAGATGTGTGACAGTGGCACAATGTCCAACACACCATGTACATAGGTGCACTCATTACGAGTGACTAAGTGGCCGGGATCCGACGGAATGAGCGCTATCTTAAATCACTGAGTGATTATTTTACGCATATCGTGTTATTATGATGTACAGAAGTACATGTGATATTTCCGTGCAGGAATTCTCCGTTATTATATTATGTGTATAGACTAATGAAATAAAACTTCTGTAAGTGCAACGTGAAAATATTCTAACTGCCATTTAAAATAAATAGAATATTATATTAATGACAATGAACCTAACGATACTAATTAAATAACGGAAAGATCATAGCAATACTTGCGTACTTGGCTCTGGTGTGAAGAATTAATAGAATTTTCACTTGTTAATAAAATCAGATGTACAAAAAATACCCAAGTTGTAGCTGTTCCCCCACATTCTCAGCTTGGCTTGAAGGAACAATATGTAAAACTGGGATAAGTGGAAGTTGCCTCTTAAAAATTGAGCACGAATTAAACGAGCAATATTAAAATGGGGACAAGTGGTAGATGGTTCCTTGTTGCATATGAACAATTTTTTGATGTATTTGTTGTTCCTTTGACTATTTTTGTTATTAAGTAAGATACTGATGTCGCCTTCTCACATAACATAGAGAACAATCGGTTGAACATTTTGCTGCAGATGGCTCATTTTGATCCAAAATGTCACTTAGCTCCTTTTTACAAAACAGGGGCGATATATAGTCTCAGCGTGGTAATGAATGGACGAACCTATCATATTTCATTTCATTTCCGTGAAAGAAAATTACTCATTTTGAACAATAAAATAATATAAATAAATCTGTGAACATAAAGAAGGAACAATAATGGAGTTATTACTTCTTTTCAGTCGTTCGTATGTGCATGACACCATGTTGTTCGTTATCCCACTGAAAGAAACTCCCACAAATGGGTTTGAGATCCTGACCCACCCTTAAACATACCTTTTGAAGACACGATTAAAATGAATATACTGTACATGTCGCGCGAGTTTTGTACACTGTAATTTTACTTCCTGCCTTTCCTTCTGGGGTACGTTCATTGTTCTTTGTTTATTTAACATAAGTTAGGATTTATTTCTACTTAAAATATTCTCCCTAATTTTATGTCTGTTTTCTTACAGATATATAATTTATACTTATAAAACTAACTAGGGTGTTTATTTCTTTGTATTGTTTTCAAATATGTTTGTTGACTGGAAGGTCCGGGGTTCGATCCCAGGTGGCAACAGGATTTTTTCTCGTTGCCAAACTTTCAGAACGGCCCCGAGGTTCACTCAGCCTCCTATAAAATTGAGTACCGCGTCTTTCCCGGGGGTAAAAGGCGGTCAGAGCGTGGTGCCGACCACACCACCTCTTTCTAGTGCCGAGGTCATGGAAAGCATGGGGCTCTACCTCCGTGCCCCCAAGTGCCTTCATGGCATGTTACGGGGATACCTTTACCTTTTTTACCTTTACCTTTGTAAACAAATAGAGCTATAATATATTCTGAGAATTTTGTCATCGTTACTCTTAAAACAAGACACTATTATCATTATTATTGACAAAGGCCTATATTCTGGATATAAAAATAAAACATATTATTTACCTGTATGTGTTTTTGAGTAAGTAAAAAATAAATACATATACTAGACTATATTATTAAAAAATCCGCTCTTATTTGAATATCTGGAGAGCAACTCAATAATAATGATAATGAAGCGATCACAAAAAATGCCCAGAATATATGTAGATATTTAAGCATTATTAATACAAGGGAAAGAAAGGTTATGAAACGTTTAATAATATTACAGAAAGAAGGAACAACAGAGTTGCTTAAAATGCTTACGAAATAGAAAATGGGGAAACATTGCACTTATAGTAAATAAAATAATTCTGAAATACTCGTAACAAAATAAATTAATGAATATAAATTACTACTAACTGGAAGGAATGTGCATGGCTTTTGGGTTAAATTGAAAAATAAAAATAAATAGGTTAAGGCGAAAGACGTTTTCTACTTCCTTTTTAGCAAGTACTTAATCCCATTCATAAAGTAGGTACGGAGTCATCATCACATATCGTCGTTATTCCTACAATAACTTCTACTTACTTACTTACTTACTTACTTACTTACTTACTTACTTACTTACTTACTTACTGCATTTTAAGGAACCCGGAGGTTCATTGCCGCCCTCACATAAGTCCGCCATTGGTCGCTATCCTGAGCAAGATTAATCCATTCTCTACCATCATATCCCACCTCCCTCAAATTCATTTTAATATTATCTTCCCACCTACGTCTCGGCCTCCCCAAAGGTCTTTTTCCCTCCGGCCTCCAAACTAACGCATTTCTGGATTCGCCCATACGTGCTACATGTCCTGCCCATCTCAAACGTCTGGATTTTATGTTCCTAATTATGTCAGGTGAAGAATACAATGCGTGCAGCTCTGCGTTGTGTAACTTTCTCCATTCTCCTGTAACTTCATCCCTCTTAGCCCCAAATATTTTCCTAAGAACCTTATTCTCAAACACCCTTAATCTCTGTTCCTCTCTCAAAGTGAGAGTCCAAGTTTCACAACCATACAGAACAACCGGTAATATAACTGTTTCATAAATTCTAACTTTCAGATTTTTTGACAGACAGCAGACTAGATGACAAAAGCTTCTCAACCGAATAATAACAGGCATTTCCCATATTTAATCTGCGTTTAATTTCCTCCCAAGTGTCATTTATATTTGTTACTGTTGCTACAAGATATTTGAATTTTTCCGCCTCTTCGAAAGATAAATCTCAAATTTTTATAGTTCCATTTCGTACAATATTCTGGTCATTATCATATACCTTTTCTTTACTCCAACCCTATCGCTTTACTTGCTTCAACTAGAATTTCCGCGTTTTCCCTAATCGTTTGTGGATTTTCTCCTAGCATATTCACGTCATCCGCATAGACAAGAAGCTGATGTAACCCATTCAACTCCAAACCCTGTCTATTATCCTGAACTTTCCTAATGGTATATTCCAGAGCGAAATTAAAAAGTAAAGGTGATAGTGCATCTCCCTGCTTTAGCCCGCAGTGAATTGGAAAAGCATCAGATAGAAACTGGCCTATACGGACTCTGCTGTAAGTTTCACTAAGACACATTTTAATTAACCGAACTAGTTTCTTGGGAATACCAAATTCAATAAGAATATTATATAAAACTTCTCTCTTAACCGAGTCATACGCCTTTTTGAAATCTATGAATAACTGATGTACTGTACCCTTATACTCCCATTTTTTCTCCAATATCTGTCGAATACAAGAAATCTTATCAATAGTCGATCTATTACGCCTAAAATCACACTGATGATCCCCAATATGTAACATATTTATCGATTTTAACATTTTTTGCTCTATTAAATAACTTAAATAGTGATACAGTAAATAATAAAATCTCCTATATGTAATTATATTTCTTTCTTTCGAAAATGCAAGAATTCACCATCTCCTACGTACCACTGCCATAGAATGAATAAATGTGTTTTTTCTTCCTACTGAAAAATTTTATATTTTGCACATAGAAGTTATTGTAGGAACATCGACGATATTCAATATTCTTGTTCTTGTTACTTGTGTACGAACGTAATACTTTACGTCATCTTATCACTAATATCCGAGACTATAGCTGTAGGTACCATATACACAGTAATGTGTCACTGCGGAACACTTCTATCCCCTATGATGATTTTCTGACGTGGAAAATAGGGAAGTTACATCTATGTGGAAGTGAATCATACACGGATTGTGTAATTCTTTACTGGAAATTATGTTCAGTATTTCGGCCCTTACCTATACATTAAAGCTACATGGAAACAAATGTATAAAATAATAATCTGTTATGGAATTTATTGACATTACATTATGCCGTATAAATTTATTTGCATCCCGATTCCTCGAGCTTGTGATATTGAATACAGTAGGCCTGTGTGTCTTGTTCATTAATTCGGATCTGTGAGTGTGACACAGCACTCTTCATCTTAACTGTCCACACCTGTGGAGTAACAGTCAGCGCGTCTGGCCGCGAAACCAAGTGGCCCGGGTTCGATTCCCGGTCGGGGCAAGTTACCTGGTTGAGGTTTTTTCCGGGGTTTTCCCTCAACCCAATATGAGCAAATGCTGGGTAACTTTCGGTGTTGGACCCCGGACTCATTTCACCGGCGTTATCACCTTCATATCATTCAACCAAAGATGTTGATAAAGCGTCGTAAAATAACCTACTGCTACTGCTGCTGCTACTGCTACTACTACTACTACTACTATTCATCTTAACTTGGGCTTCGCCTATGAACCCTATGATGACTAAACTGAGAATATTTGTTCCTGTAACTGCTAATCATGCAGAGTAAAGTTAAAAACCCGTTTCGAGTCGAATTATGACGAATAATAGGCATTTTACTGTCTATTTTGACAGTTAGAGCTTATTTTGCGATAAATGCCTACTTAAGGGGACACTCAAATATATTTTGGAACATTTTTCCTATTTGACCAATCTTTTTCAAATTTGGAGAAAAAGTTTAATATACAGGTGGAAAGTAACATGCAAAATCTCAGCTCATTAGATCCAATACTTTTCAAAATAAAAAATATTCCAATTTTTAATCAATATTAATTGAAATATCACTTTTAATTATCTTTTTTTTTTTATTTTTTGGGTTTGTGCATTTGACTGTGACTTCTCAATGAATAGGGGAAGAATTCTGCGTATTGATTTAGTTCTGTCATGTAAATTAGTGTAGAAATTTAATTTTTCATTTCTATAACACTTTTTCTCCAATTTTTAAGTTGAGTGTCCCCTTAAGCACTAAAAAGTTCAAGTTAATTTTTTTTTAAGTTTTATTTATTTTTTTGCTTCGATAAATCTCTTTGGTTGGCATTGAGTAACAGGCCACTTATGATCGTCGGAATAGACAGCAGACGATATGGTGTTCTTTGGGTTCTGTTACGGCCAATCAGTGTACAGATCCACGGTCACATGACAATTTCCTGCAATGAACAGAGAAGCTGTAACGCCGCGCTGAGTTCTTTCCAAATACCTTACTATAATACAGTAATACCGGACAGCTGTATACTAGTAGCATTGGCATGAGTGCGAAATATCGCGGACCTGACATCTAGCGGAGAGGGATGGAATTACGTCCACATATACATATTAACATAGCGGGATTCGGACTATTGTTTAAAACGTGAGTTACTAATGTGGAATTATATATGAAAGACTTAAGAAATGTTGAATAGTATTTAATGTAAAATTATTACCTTATATCAGAGCTGAATATTATGAGAATATTGGATACTTCATATTACTTTGCGTAATTATTAATTGTTACATATTTTTCTTTGCTTTAGTGAGACAAAATCAGTTCTGACATTAGGAATGAATTTACAATAATGGTTTATATACCCATTGCTGACAACTGCAAAAATAAAAATGGTAGTATTCTGATGCTTGTAATAAATTAGTAAAGGCATGTAGACAACAATAAAACTTAATTTGTTAAAACCTTAAAATTTCCAATATATTTTACTTCTATTCATTTATTAGGTCTAAATAAAAAAGCTAATTTTTATTATTCTATTAACACAGAGACAAAGGCATTAGGCCTAATAACGAATTTTGTTGACTCACGTTTTATGAACTGTCAGAAATCGAAAGTACGATTTGGAGCAATTTGTAATGCTGTAATTTTGTAGCAATTATAAACAGCACACATACAGCCTGACATTTTAACACAGCACTAAATTAATAAAACTATTAACTAGCCAGCAACAATATACATTGCAGTTGATTACAGCTTGTTTCGCGAGTATCTCCACACCGGTAGGTAGGTAGCAGCACTAGCGTCGTTCGCACGCAAAACTGCTAGCTGTCCGGTATTATTATAGTAAGGTATTTTTTCTTTCTTTTCTTTTTCGGCTGTGTTGGAAGATGGCTGTTTAATACAGAGTGACGATATTTTTTATATTGTGTTTTCTATTTTGTATAAGTGCGATTGTCGGAAGTAAGCTCTTAATGTCCAAATACAAATCATCGAGAGCATTTCTATTTAAACAGTAGATATCGGCAAAGTCTTCAGGACCAAATTCAGGAAGATTCTAAAAAGGAATTCTGGTTGGGAGGATCTAAACCAAATAAATGGGTCTTCTGTGGAACTTCTTCAGCCAAGACATTAGAGCTTTTATCAGTGTAAATGACCTCGTTTAGGTATTGTTCGTTCACATCCTGTAAGGACGAGAGGACATTTCTAAATTTAGAAATATCGTCACTGAAATTAGGCCTAAATTTACATCACTTAAGCTTTGAAAAATACATAGGCTAGTAGTCAACTGTAACGTAGCTCGGGAGTAAATTGTTTCTGTAGTTTCATTACAGTTTCAATCTATCTTCACAAAATTGAGATCAATAACAAACTGGTTTTTCCATATATAGTAAAACTCCTTTTTAATATTATTCATGACTCCTGAATCAGAAGATAATTTTAAATAGTTAAGTGGGTAATACAAATTTTGATAGTACTTATTTTAGTGCCTATTTAGGCTGCCTAAAATATAATTTTAATGCCCAAAATGTACTGAGCATAATGATTATCATATATCGGATTTTTAGACACTAACAATTGCAGTTTCAGGAGCCTAAAACAAGCTCAAAATTTAATAAATTAGGATCTATTTTAGTAAAACTACGCATTTTAGGTACTATGATCAAGGCTTCAAACCCATTTATTTCACTGAAATTATACATTAAAATATATTTAAAAAATGGCACAAAAAGTATATGGAAGTAGGCAATTGTACATTATATAAACACAGCTGTCCACACCTGTGGAGTAACGGCTAGCACGAGTCGACCTGGTTGGCGAGTTGGTATAGCGCTGGCCTTCTATGCCCAAGGTTGCGGGTTCGATCTCGGGCCAGGTCGATGGCATTTAAGTGTGCTTAAATGCGACAGGCTCATGTCAGTAGATTTACTGGCATGTAAAAGAACTCCTGCGGGACAAAATTCCGGCACATCCGGCGAGGATGATATAACCTCTGCAGTTGCGAGCGTCGTTAAATAAAAAAAAACATAACATAGCTAGCACGTCTGGTCGCGAAACGAGGTGGCCTGGGTTCTATTTCCAGTCGGGGCAAGTTACCTGGTTGAGATTTTTTCCGGGGTTTTCCCTCAACCCAATATGAGCAAATGCTGGGTAACTTTCGGTGCAGGACCCCGGACTCATTTCACCGGCATTATCACCTTCATCTCATTCAGACGCTAAATAACCTAAGCTGTTGATAAAGCGTCGTAAAATAACCTAGTAAACACAGCTTCACAAATTTTAGTATATTCAAAAAATTAAATAATTATTACACTTGAAATTCAGTACATGCTCATTCTCTTTCATAAGTATCTGCACAGTAAATCACCTGATTTTTTTTTCTAAATTTTCCACTGTTAATCTTTGCCTTTTGTCAGTGAGAATCATTTTCAAAGCACAAAAACTTCCTTCTACTGAAATAGATGTGAGCAAATTTTAAATTAGCTACAGTAGAAACTTCAATATCTACTAGAACATTTACATTTCCCCCAGTGTCACTCTTGAAAGTTTTTCCAACGATGAAAATCCTACATTCTTATTTACTGCATTGTCCCACTTACTTTTAAATTTTTTCCAAATCTTACCCAAAGCACAATATATGTTCACCTGTGAATCCTGTACTATTGCTATTTGACTACAAAGACATTGTTTTTTACGTTTAAATTGTTCAATACTTGCAGATTTGAATGACAAGTTTGATCTTATGCAGGCAATATCTTTTTTCACTGAAGCGTCATACAGACACTCTTTCACTGCTTTCACACACGCTGCAGTATCGGATTCAGGTAATTCTTCAATAATTTTGACCACTTCTTTAAAATATTTAGAATAATACACCTCTGACAGAAAACATGTTCCCCATCGTGTTGTTACAGGCTGAGATGGGAGTGAATTATCAGGACATTTCTCTCCGAATATTGAAATCCTGGATGGGGCTTTACAAAAAAATTGTTTCATATTGGAAATGAAAGAATTGGCAAGAGAGAATTCGTTCCTGGTTGTTCGCGAAATACTGTGAAGGGCATGAGCTGAACAGGTTATATGAATTATGTTTTTTTATTTTACTAGGTTATTTTACGACGCTTTACCAACAGCTTAGGTTATTTAGCGCCTGAATGAGATGGTGATAATGACGGTGAAATGAGTCCGGGGTCCAGCACCGAAAGGTACCCAGCATTTGCTCATATTGGGTTGAGGGGAAAACTCCGGAAAAATCCCCAACAAGGCAACTTGCCCCGACCGGGAATCGAACCCGGGCCACCTGGTTTCCCGGCCGGAAGTGCTAGCCGTCACTCCATAGGTGTGGACATGAATTATGTTAGGATAAAAAGTTTTAAGAAGTGGAGCTGCAGCAACCATGTAAGAGGCAGCATCAGTATAAAACAACTCTTATGGCAGTGGCTAGAAACATTTTTGTTTTATAATTTTAATTTGTACTCACTAGCTAGCTAGTTAAATAATTAAATTATACTCTTCTTCTGTTGGAAAAAAATAAACGGAAAGTAGGGTAGAGTAGCATAAATCGCACCGCTTCCTAAATCGCACCACTGCTAGTTTAAAACAAATTACAAAGTAGTGTGGTCTCTAGTGGTATTGTTACAATCTACCACATGAACTACCACCATGTCACTTGATTTCTGCCACTTTTTTGTGTCTGCAGCGTGGTGATAGCGTATCTAATATAATCGCTCAGGTGGATGTACATTTAGCTAACATTTTGTAACTAAATAACGGATTTATATGCAAAGGAATCCATAATCTTAAGATGTTATTCGTTTAAAGAGGTATTAAAGAACATTTAACTTAGTAGGATTTTCAAACATGTGGTGATTATAGGCTAGACTGAAGGAAATAATAACTTATGGCGTAGTTTCTCAATTCGCACCACTTTGTAGGTGCCTAATTCGCACCGGTGCGATATGAGCAACTGTGGCAATTCTAGCAGTATAAAAGAAGGCCCCAAAAATTTTAAATGAACTAGGAATGCATCAGGTGGGTGCAATATCAAGCGTTGAAAAGGGCGTTAATACAACAAGTGTGTGTTGTACAAGCGCACCAGGTATTTTGTGTCACCGGTGATAATTTTTAAACGTCAAACAGTGCATCCTTCATTATCAGCTGGTGCTCCTCCAGGATCATTATTTGTTTGCTCTGAGTCAGGTTACATCAACAGTGAACTATTTGTCGAATAGTCAAACATTTTATTTGGCACTTAAACCTGCCATAGAAAAAAGTGCTGCTTCTGTATGTCCACCTATACGACCCATTCCAAAAATTTTGAAACTAGATTATCTCGGGAAAATGATATGCTCCTGTTTCAGCTCCCTCGTCATAATACTCATAGGCCCAGCCTTTAGATGTTTCTATCTTCAAATCATTTCAGACAGCTATATCATGAAGCAGCTCTTAGGTGGCTTCGAGATAATCGTGGAGAAAAGGTGACGAAGTTTACAGTCTGAACTGCCTGGTGAAGCACATGGCAAATGTATAACAATAAAAAACGCATTCAGAAAGTTTAAATGTTACGTAATTTACGCTCTATTTTTTCAGTTTCATTTGAAGATGTGTTACTCTCTTTCATTAATTTCAATAAACTTGTAATTTGCATTTATTACATTATTCATTCAAATACTCTTCAATATGTTCAATATTAAAAGCTTTCCTTCATCCTGTTCCCTGCAGATAAAGAGGTGCGATTTAAGAAACCGCAGGTGCTATTTAGGAAACTAGTTGCCTAAATGGCACCACTGACATGTTTCGAAAATGTCATTTTAATTTAAAAATATTAAATAAAATTCAAGGATTATTTTTTTACATCAAAGGTAAATGTTCTGGGAATGTATCTCTGTAAAGGAATGGAGAAAATAGAAACTGTATAGCTCAATAAAAATTATAAATGCTAAAGTGGTGCGATACAGGCAACCTTACCCTACTATATTGCCTACTAAATAATTTGAATGAACATAAGCCAGAAGAATTGAGTATCTACTAGCATGAACCGCAAGTGCTGATATAAATGGAAAAAATAGGATAGAATAGAACAGCCATTGTCAACTGACCTGCATACTAGTTCGGAGCGCCGAGACGCTGGCTGAGGAGGTAGTAGTGTGCAGTGTGTCGAGCCAAGCCAACGCATCCCATCACAGAAGCCAACTTTCTGACCATAATTTACAATGTCTTCTTCGATTGTGTTCTACACGAGCATTGACACCTAACATAAACCAGTTAGTGAGGGAAAAACGGATTAAAAAATCCAGGAAAACCAATGCTAATGATCAGCGAAAATAATTTTTATCATTTGTTACTTACATTGTAATAAAATAATTTAGGCCTACTTCAGTCTTGTAACAGAAACGATAATATGTTTCATATGTTATAAAAAAATAGCAAATAATTGGTTTTGTGATATATAGTGTCAGATAAAAAATGGATAATTCATTTTATTTTATTGACGACACTTAAACAAAGGAATAGGATGACAGGATTTAAATATTAGTAGTGGATTCGATTTGTTTAATATTTTGTAACAGTGAAAATGCGTTATAAGTCTGTAAGTTCTCAAGTACTTTAATATGAAATAAAAAAAACTATTTGCTTTCAAAACCGCTGCAATACATAACGAAAAGTACAACTTGCTTCTTGTCTTAAACTGAAAAGTGGTTTAAAAATCCAGGAAAACCAATCTAACGAACAGCGAAAATAAATTTTATAATTTGTTATTTACATTGTAATAAAATAATTTAAGCCTACTTTAGCCTTGTAACAGAAACGATAATGTTTCATATGTTATACATAATAACAAATAATTGGTTTTGTGATATATAGTGTCAGATAAAAAATGGATAATTAATTTTATTTTATTGACGACACTTGAATAAATGAATAGGATGACATGATTTAAATATTAGTAATGGATTCGATTTGTTAATATTTCGTAATAGTGAAAATGCATTAGACCTATACGTCTATAAGTTCTCAATTACTTTAATATAAAATAACGGAAAAATACATATTGTTTCTTGTCTTAAACTGAAAAGTGGTTTACTTATTACACAGTTCCTCTTAAAATAAATTAAGTACATGCTTCTTCCGTGTTTATTATAATTATTAGAGATTGATTAAAAGAGTTGAACAAGTGAACGGACGCCACTACGATCACCCGATTCCTTCCCCCCACCTCCTGCTACAAGTTGTTGTCTGGGATAGAACTGAGCTAGCGAGCAAATTGTTCCTGCACCATAGTGCACTGAGATGACGACTCCTGGAATAGAATATTTAGGAATACAAAAAAAAAAATGGAGCGAAAGTACAGTTCAAAGGCAAGAAGAGGCAGCATTGATTATCGAGATATAAAGATATGGACAGATTGAAGGCCCCAATTCGTGAAGAGGCGGAGGATGGAGAATCTCTTCTTGAAGTGGACGTTTCAAATCTTGAAACATGCATTAACCAGAGACTTCAACGACAGGTATAGACTGTCGACTTGTAGTCAGAGTGCAGTTATAAATCAAACAGTGAGCACCTGCTGAATTTTGCACACATTGCTCTCAGCGCTCTACGCGTGTACGTAATTCAGACATTCCTGGAACAGGTGTCATTACACTGAACGGAGATATCGCCTCCATTCCTGTCTTCGTTCGTTACGAGAGGATAATACAGCTCTTCGCAGAACACAAAATGAGTGCTCCTGTCCTTACATCTCATTCAACGGCTCATATACTGCAACACAGAGGAGTGGGTAGCCTATTATGCCGTGGAAAACAAAGGAAGCTTTGAAAATATCGAAGCCAGATGGCGAGTTATACAGGACCCCTTTGAAAACTTAAAATAATGCATCCGTACGGCACTTCAGATAGCATCTAAATGACGCGCCTTGTGCAAGAGGCGGAATGTAAAATACTGCATTAAGTAATGCACGAGAAGCTCAGTTCCTTAATTATAGCTTGGAGGAGGAAACAAGGGAGGCATTCTACTCATTAATTGTTTTCCTTAAGGTGCATCATCTATCCTCCTCATCCCACATAAGCATCATAATCCTAAATCATAATCGTCATCATTTTTATAAGCTACAAAGTTTGACCAGCGAATAGGGATTATAAAGAATGGACACTGAGCGAATTTTCCTGTGTTTTGTTTCTCTGTGCGCCGGCGTTTAGTTCCACTTTCAAGCGCTAGAGATTAATGTAATCGAACATACGCTAGATAATAATTGAGTATAGAGTTGAGACACAGGATCCAAACATCGCCTACCTTATTGCATAATCCAGTAACGCTTTGCTTCAAATAAATTCAATAAATTCAAGCTTTTCCTTATTTCTCAGTGACAAACTAGTTGTAATAATAATTGTTTATATATCAGATATAATAAATTATATTATAAAATAATATACATTATAAAATTATGTATCAAATTCGTTTAATATTCGTATATAATATAATATAGGTATATGGTTTTACTTCTCATAAGAGTTTTGTTTTTCCATTTTCACTGCTATCAAATCATTACATATTTTAATTGTTGATGGGGTCAACGTCTCAACTCTCATTATAAAGGAACTCTAGAGTCTAGGCATTACAGTTAATGACGGATTTATTATTTTATGGATCCAATTTATTTTATTTGAGTACATAATGTACCTAGATGTATTAATTATGTGTTATATTTCCGCTGTGTCGACTGCTAGCTGGTGTGATGTCAGCGCCAACTCTAGGGAGAAAGCAGAATTTCACACTACATCAAAGGTACCGACGCGAAGTGTCCATACTTAGTTACCTATACGCTGGTTTGACTTAGTAGATAATTTCGTCTCCAAGAGAAATTAAAAAAATTGCTCGTTGCAACATAATACTTAATCGCTTTACTTCTTGAACCTATGCCTGTAGATTTGCATCCACGCAATTTCTTGAGTATCTTCCAGACTTTAACCTATATTCTTCCGGTGGTCATGCCATCTTATACGCAATAATATGTTTTGTTTAATAAATTGAATATGTTTGGTTCGTTTGTAATAATTTATTGATTTCTAAAACAGTAATGCCTGAAAACCTACATTTAAAGTTAACAAACTGTTAAGAATCTGTTAAGCTGGTATTGAAAACATGAAAAAACTGTATTTAACTGACTGTTGAGGGTTTAACAGTCGTTAAGTGTTCTAACAATACTTGTAAAAACCGGCCATTAGACTTTAGTCTAACATGTAAGCTGAACTTCCGTGTCGGTAAATTTGTGTATTATTAATCAAACTAAAACATACTTTCTTACCGCCCATATTTTCCCTTCTCATTCAGCTTACGTGCCAGGTCTCGCCTCCTGATCTGAATTATTTTCGAAATTCAAAATAGTTTTATTTATAGGACAATGCAGATGCAAGAATGAGACAATGCTAACAGCGTTTTTATTCTGCAAAAAAACTTTGTACAAGAAAGGATTACAAGAATACAAAACCTGATTTGTAAAATGAGTTTCAACAAAAAGCTCTATAATACGAATGTTAAAATGACAGCCTATTTAGGGAAATTCCTTTTGAAATGTCAATAAGAAGATTTAATGTGAAAATTACAGAGCTGCACGTGGGAAAGTAAACAATACAATACAACACAGAATCTAAGCAACACAATTCAGAAGATTGCTGATAGGTTAGTCGAGATAAACCAGAAACCGTGTCCCAGCTGTTCATGTTTCCCTCGGCATTAATTAACTTGTTTACATAGCGTACAATGTACTTTATATACAGATATGTACTTTCAACATAATAGGTATATGAAATAAAAAATGTTGGAAGTACAAGTTTGTTTTAGTATAATATGTTTACCACGCTATACGTCTTCAATCATGGGAAGTACCGAAAACGCCCACACGGCATTGTGCTTGTAATAAGTTTTGCAGAGATGTAAATCACATTTTAAACGCATTACATTATGGACAAAACTGAGATCGAAAAAGACAACATATTACAACGAACGAACATTTCAAGATACCGTCACTAGGCTTACAATCTTACTAAAAAAATAGTTAACTACGGCAAGTACTGTAACATATACAGAGTGGAAATGAAATAATCTTGCAGATTGAAAGGGACGATAAAGTACACGCAAATGAATAGAAAATCTATATTACATTTAGGGCCATATTCATAGACATTCTTAGCGCGGGCTTCCGGTGGATGATCAGCGAACTAACGTCTTTCGTATTCATAAATCAGTGTTAGCGATATGATATGATATGATATGATATGATATGATATGATATGATATGATATGATATGATATGATATGATATGATATGATATGATATGATATGATATGATATGATATGATATGATATATGAATCCTGTACAAGTAATCAGTCGATAGCCGGGGCTAGTTTAGCACGCTTGTAGCGGGCTAGCGAAATGTCTATGCATAGCACCCTTAGTGATTAAATGCACGGCTAATTAGAAAATTAAGTTTGAAGTTTCGGCAGTCCTGCAACATCGCCGCTAACACACTGTTCTCGTATTTTCTTAACTGGAATTTTTACACAACGTTAATATTATAAAAAAATTCACGATTTAATATCAAATTTAATACATGGAAAATGAAATACATATGAAAAGGTTACGTAAATTTATTTAGTGAAAATATTAAATAATTTTTATAACTTCATGCGCGAAAGACAAAATATACAACTCAATGAAAATTTTTATCGTCATGGTGTTTAGACATTTAAAATGCACGAGAGAATAATTTCGAAACTCTGATTTTGGATACACCTAGTGGTGTATTACAGTAGATCATTCAATATGGGATGTCTGCCAAAAGCTTAAAATTAAAATTTACATTGTCACTTCAAATTAATTTTTCATCTTTATTTGATAATATTATCAGTTAAGTATATAGTCCGCAACTGTGGAGTAACGGTTAGCGCGTCTGGCCGCGAAACCAGGTGGCCCGGGTTCGATTCCCGGTCGGGGCAAGTTATCTGGTTGAGGTGTTTTCTGCGGTTTTCCCTCAACACAATATGAGCAAATGCTGGATAACTTTCGGTGCTGGACCCGGACTCATTTCACCGGCGTTATCACCTTTATCGCATTCAGACGCTAAATAACCTAAGATGTTGATAAAGCGTTGTAAAATAACAACTAAAAAAATAAGTATACACAGGGACATCATTTTTATTTTTACTTCAATTCTTATTGTACCTGAGTTTTTGAATGTACTTCACTCCCACCCCTTCTACCAATGAAGTTCAACCGTCCTCCACACAGGTCCAGAACCGCATATACAGTCATAGTACCTTACGGTCATAGTAAACAGTACGTTCCAAAAAAAAAATTTTTTTCGTTTTCCAGTGACGAGAGAGCTTTCAATATTGAATCATTTTCGCACAGGTACTGCCGTCCATTTGCCTACGTCGTATCCCGGTTTCCCCCATCAGCTTTTATTCGCCAGCTAGTGGCTAGGCTGTCTTAGCTCTTTTCTGAGAACATTGATTTCTGTTAGGAATTGGACGTCTACGTAATATTATACAACTGTTTTAAAATAACTTAAATAAAAGGGCCTCGTTAAGTAATTAACTGTCACGTGATTTCTTCCCTTTCTACGACCCTGCGACAAAACCACTTGGACGGACAGTAGATAGCATGTCTGAGTAATTTTATCTTTTCGGATCGGGCACAAGTGACGATTGAATTTACAGTACGTAAGGTACTCTTTTATAGAGTAGGTACAGAATTATTTCAACATGAGTTACTAGTACGAAGGATGAAACTGGTAATTGGGATTAGGTACAATAGTCTATAGTGCGATAATATGCACATTAGAACTGAAGCCTGTATCGAAATGAACGGCCACCATTTTAAAAAATATGTTTAAATATCCATATTATGATTATTTTTCAATTTAACTTCATTCTCTATATTGTACGCTAATGTGCAGTAGACAGTATAATATAAACTGCACAATGAATACGTCCGAATGTATAGCTCAATTCGTGAGTAAAATCACTTATTGTTAATACAGTACTGTATTTTGATTAAACAAAAACCTAATGAAAATTATCAAACTCAAAAGCGCGATGTTTCCTAGTTTACGTAAATGGATGAACTACTTTTCTTCCCTCCTATACCTAGTAAATTGATTTGTTTGTATATTACGCCAGTATGATTGAACTCCAATTGTGGAAGGGGATAGCAAACGGCGTTGATCCAAAGGTATAGCCAAGTTAATATTAGAAATGTTAGTAAAAATAAAATGATGTTCCTGTAGAAAGTTCTGTAGGGGTTTCAAATTCAACGTAAGGCATGAATACCACTGTATATACAGGGACATCATTTTATTTTTACTTCGATTTTTATTGTATCTGAGTTTTGGAATGTACTTCACTCCCACCCCTTCTACTAGTAAACTTCCAACCGTTCACGACTCAGAGCCGAGGGCGCGTAAGCAGTACTGAGTTACTGAGTATAGTACGTTTCAGAAATATGTTCGCGTTTTCCAGTGACGAAAGACTTTTCAATATTGAATCATATTTTCGTACGGGTACTGTCGTCCGTTTCCCTATGTCGCATCCCGGTTTCCCCCACCTGCTTCTGTTCGCCCCTTTGTAAAGTCTAGTAGCTGGGCTATCTTAGCTCTTTTCTGAAAACATTAATTTCTGTTAGGAATTGGACGTCTACGTAATATTATTCAAGTGTTTAAAATAACTTAAATAAAAGAGCCTCCTTAAGTAATTAACTGTCACGTGATCCCCCCCCCATTTCTACAACCCTGCGACAAAACCACTTGAACGAACAGTAGATAGCATTTCTGAGTGATTTTATCTTTTCGGATCGGGCAGAAGTGAAGTTTGAATTTACAGTACGTAAGGTACTCTTTTATAGAGTAGGTATAGAATTATTTCAACATGAGTTACTAGTACGAAGGACGAAACTGGTAATTGAAATTAGGTACAATAGTCTATAGTGCGATAATATGCAAAAAAGAACTGAAGCCTGTATCGAAATGAACGGGCACCACTTTCAAAAATGTGTTTAAATATCCATATTATAATTATTTTTCAATTTAACTTCATTCTCTATATTGTACGCTAATGTACTGTAGACAGTATAATATACACTACATAATGAATACGTCCGAATGGATAGCTCAATTCATGAGTAAAAACACTTATTTTTAATACAGTACTGTATTTTGATTAAACAAAAACCTAATGAAAATGATCAAACTCAAAATCGCGATATTTCCTAGTTTACGTAAATGGATGAACTACTTTTCTTCCCTCCTATACCTAGTAAAGTGATTTGTTTGTATATTACGCCAGTATCATCGAACTCCAATTGTGGAAGGGGGTAGCAAACGGCGTTGATCCAAAGGTGTAGCCAGGTTAATATTAGAAATGTTAGTAAAAATAAAATGATGTCCCTGTAGAAATTACTGCAGAGGTTTCAAATTCAACGTAAGGCATGAATACCACTGTATATATAATGTTTTGAGTGAAAGCTCGTTGACGTGCTGACTCAGAATTTCGTAGTCCATTTAGAATTTACATAGACGGAAATAGTATATCCATGTGTTGTCTATGGTGCCAACAAAAAAGGTACAAAAAATCGGTATGTACTGTTGTGTTTAGATAGCTTGACCGGTCATAACATTATGCGCAATAAACCAGGCAAGTCCAATTTATACTAACAAGAAAAAATCAGTGTATGGATTAGTCGCCATGCAGCATCTGTAGAGTTCATTTCTTTTCCTTATGCAAGTACGTAGTATAGGGCTTACTAACTACTGCATTAATATCGTAATAGAACCAATAAAGACATAGTTTATTTTATTGTGAGTGGAAGAGTGAAAATAGAATACTGTATTGTGTTAAGTATGAGTGTTCGGATAGCAGTGAGTGAAAAAACTGTGATCGCTCATGGAGTGCAGATACGTGACCAATGTTTTTCAACATAGCTATAACTTACGTTAATACGTGTACAATTCTCCTCGTTTGCTCTCCTGTTCCTCTTAGTATGCTGAGATATTGACTCCGCATACCCCTACTCAAATGTTCGCGCATATCATCGGCCAAGCTATCTAAACACAACAGTAATTATAATATGTAAAATTGTTGATACCTCAGAAAAAACATGAATTTACTGTTCTCGTCTATCTAAATGGACTGTGAAATGTTGAGTCAGCAAGCGAGCAATGGAATTCGCTACACAGGTAGTTCAATCCATCTTTTTACCAAGTCGACTTTATCAAGACGCGAGCGAGAACCTGCAACGTACGTGTCTAGCATCTTAAAGTTATTAGTGATCCTCCGCCTTCCACTCACAATCAGTACATCCATTCACAACAGACTGGTATTTTGTATAATAGTACACGACATATTACGTGTGTGTGCAATTTTATCCTAGTCCAGTTCTTTTATATAAGGTATTATTTTCTCTATAAAAATTTAACTTTAGTCCTATACTATTATGTAGTACTCTAAATTGAAAGAAACTCCACTTGAGTAGAAAATAAACTAAACGTGTAGTATTTAACCCTGTTGTTGTTTAGTCAACAGTCCAAAGAGAGGTTTGAACCTCATACTAATTCCAATAAGGCATCACTCATGAAGCACCTAATCCAGGAGATAATTGTGTAGCGTGGCCAATTCCTTTCTCACATTTCATATATTGCTGACTAGTTATATACAGGGTGATTCACGAGGATTTACCGTCCTTTACGGAGCTTATTTCCGAAGACATTCTGAGCAAAAAATGGGTCCTATTCTCAATATAAGTTTACAATTCATTTTATATATCAATATGCCTGGTAAATTATTAAATAAGTATATAATAAATTTCAATCTTAAGACATATCACCTTGCAAATGTTTATTTGCTATTTAATAACAACATATGAACGTTTTCGCCGTTTTCGTTATCATCATTATAAATTTAAATTTTAACATCATTGACAAATTTTAATCATTGTTTATTTAATTGTAACATGAGCTATATGTAAAAATGTTCGTCCAGTTTAATTTTAAAATCCAAAGATCATCTCAATATTCATCCTGTATTATGTCATATTTTACATAAAGCTCATGAATCTCATGTATTACATATATTGTTATCTACTCCTTGTCATTTGCATAATTTACTATTATAGGTCCAGATTACATGTTTTTTGTTATATCTGAAGATGCCCTAAACGGCGAAAACGTTCATATGTTGTTATTAAATAGCAAATAAACATTTGCAAGGTGATATGTTTTAAGATTGAAATTTATTATATACTTATTTAATCAATATAAGTTATACAGAGGTACGTTTCATTATTGGAACGCATTGCTGTGAACGCGTGATCTTGGTCAGCGTGCAGTCAGCAGCCAGCGCGAGCGCTACGGAAATCAAAGATAGCCGTATGCAGTTACGTAGAGCGACGAGTGCCGTTCACAAGCGTGCGACCAAGTGTACTCAAGCGGACGGCGACATTTTTTAAAATGTGTTGTAAACCCTTTAAGATTCTAAATTAGGATGCAAAATTGAACTGCAAATAATTAAGTCGGTGGAAGTGGTGTGATTTGTAATAATTGTTGTGATAAGTGCGTAAGAATAATGTAACTTTCTAATTAAAATAGAAAAAGATGTCTGTACGAAGCAACTAAAGATTTCGCAGCACATATGTAGCTTCATAATACTTTCCAATTAAAGAAATGATACTTTTGAATGGTTCATTCTCTATTTGTATTATTCTTTTACTTTCAAACTAAAGAAAAAACGTATTTTACAAACAACTTAAAATTAGTGTAACTCTGAATATATTGAGAATAGGGACTATGTTTATATGACTTTTTTGCTCAAACGTCTTCAGAAATAAGCTCCGTGAAGGACGGTAAATCCTCATGAATCAACCTGTTTTTCAAATTGATAACAATATTAAAACCCATTCAAGCTTATGAGATGTCGAAAATAACAAAATTATGGAAATCATCTGCATCTGCATCTAATAATTTCATGAGGATATTTACAATGATCGAGTTATAGAGAGTAAAATTAGACCGTAATCGAGATAGCGACGAAGTTAAAACAAATTGTAAGAAAACGATCCGATGGATCGGCTACATTACAAGAACTGTACAACAGAAGGATCTTTAAGAAAGAAAATGTCAGGAAAATTATGGCTAAGATAATACTGCAACAATAAATAAAAAATATATATTTCAGAATTACAAAGTTACTAATTGCAAAGTACTATAGTTTGTCAAGAATTACATCGTCAACAATGCTCTGAAATAGCACATCATCCATCTTATTATATTAATCATTCATTCATTTATTCATTTTATTTTATTCCATAGATCTTACATGAGCAATGAAGCTTTCAGATGTGGAAGAAGTCAAAATTTTACAATATTACAATTACAATTTTTACAAATTTTTACAGTTGTACAATTTAGTAATTTTCTACAATTTTTACAATTTTATGCAATTTTTTTTTTTACAATATTTTGTCTATTATTATTATTATTATTATTATTATTATTATTATTATTATTATTATTTCCCCTGTAGTATTACACGTTCTATAGAAGTGATTACATATTTATGAAAAGTACTACATAATGCATGTTAGGAAGCTTAAGCGAACAAATACAGTCAACTCCTGATATAGCTAGTGAACCTCTGCGGACCAGCATATTTCGTTCACTATATCCGAGGTTCACTAAATCCGAAGTGTCTCACTCTTAATTTTAAATGACAGGAATGAATGAAATTGTGAACAAGAAAATAAAATACTGTACAGTAATTAAAATATTTCATGTTTGTGGAATGGATTACGCTGTATATTGTTACTTACAGTTGATTTACTTAAACTATGCTGTCGATTCACGTTCGCCTGCGAAAGACCACGTTCAATGTCACTTGTAATATTCGCTTTATCTTCCAAAGAGAACACTTTACGCTCCGACATTTTTATACAGTACATTCACTGTTCGAACACTAGAAACAGACTGATGAGGTAGAAATGACAAACACTGTTATGGTGTGACTGCGTACTCAGTTTTGGAATTTCCCGGGTCACTTAATGGAAACTGGGAGGGGGTTCATGGAGTTTGAAAGCCACTGGAATCTTACCTTCACTTATGCTCTGGACACAATGTCCGTCCCCTTTTAATAAAGGAAGGCAATTTCATTTTCTGTTTTTTTCCATACTATCCGTCATAATGGAAATGTTTCTGAGAAAAGGCAACAAACGGCAACCCTTTGACGGTGGAGGATTAGAAATAACGGTAGAGTAGTGTTATTAAATAATTATATAATAAATTTTCAATCTTAAGACATATCAACTTGCAAATGTTTATTTGGTATTTAATAAAATATATGAACGTTTTCGCCGTTTGGGGCATCTTCAGATATAACAAAAACATATAATCTGGACCTATAATAATAAATTATGCAAATAACAAAGAATAAAGAACAATGTACAGTATGTATGCAATACATGAGATTCATGAGCTTTATGTAAAATATGACATAATACAGGATAATTATTGATATAATTTTAGATTTTGAAATTGAATTGGACGGATATTTCATACATATAGCTCATGTTACAAATAAAATATACAATTATGATTAAAATTTGTCAATAATGTTAAAATTTTAAAATTTATAATGATGACTGATAAAATAGATATTTTAAGAGTAATCATTAGTTGAGGATTGTCGTAGGATATACGATAATTTGCGTAGCTGATGTTCGAGTGTTATGTATGTGTTTCATTGAAAAACGTTCGCTAATGAACTAATGTTATTTTATGTTGGAGATTGCTGTTTTAATTATCTGACTTGGTGACATCTTATTGAATATAAATGACTGTTACGTGTAATCAGATTTGTTGAGATATTTGAAATGAATGCTCGTTGGTTGTGGATGTCGTGGAGTATACGATGATTTCGTAATAGATAAATCATAAGTTAGGTATGAATTTCAATCATTCAAGAGATCGTTCGCTTATGAAATGGATGTTGTTTGACGTTGGTGGTTACTCTAATTTGATGGCATCCTATTGATTATGGCTATTGCGTGTCATCAGATTTATTTAAGTATATAAATGAAGATATTATTTGTATGTGTTGGTGTAGGTGTGTTGGTGGTTTTAAGAGTTCCTGCCTTTGTCCTTTGACTAACGGAGTAAGAAACTTAGAATGTTGTTCTCAACACATTATTTCAATTTCATACAAGAAGGTCTGACTACGAATAACAATTTTTCAGGATACAACTCTTGTAACTTCAATTTTTAAGGTTCACTATAAACGGAAATATTAATGTACTTTTTTAATGTATGCGGGTCGGGATCAACGATTTAGGTTCACTATTGCCGAATGTTCACTATAAGAAAGTTCACTACATACAGAGTTGACTATATGAACATTTCCGAAGGAGAGAAGCAAGTTCAGATGTGTAAGAAATAGAAGTTTACGCCAGCAAATGTTATAAAATCTCGAGACCGAGCAAGAATTCGAAGATCCAGTAGCAACATTGACACACGGAACAGAGGAAGCTGTGGTCTGGCGGGTGGTTAGTACTTCAGGAGCCAAGCGGTCGGGATTATTACCCAACAGGTGTGACTGCATCGCACGTGAGCACACTGTGAGCTCCTCATACTGCCTAAGCTGAAGAGTCGATTAGATCCTTATCGGAGTAGATGGCAAGCGACACGAATCAGGTGATTTACATTATGCAGTTAAGAGTTATAAAATTTAGTTTCGATAAATTTCGCTTCTTGTGTTTAAAATATTTCATAAACGAAATTCATTTCCATTTCAGTGACATACACGACAAATCGGATAACCTGTTGTTGATAAATGATACGCTCGATTTATTAATAAGTAGGTACTTCAAATAAACACTAATTAAAATATAGCATACGAGAGGTGCAATTGGACTGCTACGAACAATCGACGAAAAGTATTTGTGGACCTAGAAAAGGCTTTTGACAGAGTGAAATGGAATAAACTGATGGGGATCCTGAAGAAAATTGGTGTCAATTGGAAAGAGAGAAGGCTGTTTAGTAATCTTTATATGAAAGAACGAATGAAACATAGGATAGAGAATAAATGTCTGAAGGAAGGGAAATAGGGAGAGAAGTACGACAAGAACGCCCTTTATCACCTACCCTGTTCAACATAGGCTATACTTGGACAATTTAGTACAGAACTGTTTTCGGAACATGGGAGGAGTGAAATTAGAAGGAAAAAGAATAATGTCCTCAAAGATTTGCTGATGATATGGCGTTGTTAGCAGAAGAGGTGACGATACTAAGGGATATGCTACTGGAGCCAAATGGCAGTTATGAGCAGTATGGGATGAAGATAATTACAAACAAGATGAAGACGATGTTTATCGGAAGAAAAATAAAGAAAGTAAACGTGCGAATTCTAAATGAGGCAGTAGAGTAAGTGGACAGCTTCACATACTTGGGGTGTACTATAAGCAGTAACATGAGTTGCTGCCAGAAAGTGAGGAGGAGGATAGCAATGGCAAATGAAGCTTTTAATAGTAAAAGAGCATCTTATGTGGACCTCTGGAAAAAAGAACTAGTGTGACATTAAATGCAGCAGAAATAAGGGCGTTACGACGAAGTGAAGAAGAGCGATTAGAAACATTTGAAATGTGAATATGGAGAAGAATGGGCCGTGTGAAATGGACAGAAAATAAGAAATGAAACTGAGCTAGAAAGAGTGGTGAAGAAGAGTAATGCTGAAACTGAACAGGAATAGAAAAAAGAATTGACTACCGGTATGTTACTGGTTAAGAAGAAACTGTCGAATGAAAGATGTACAGGAAGGAATGGTTAACTGGAGAAAAGTTTGGGACAGAAGAAAATATCAGACGATAGACAACATGAATGTACATGGATCGCATGCGGAGACGGAGAGGAATGCAGAAAATAGGACAAATGGGAGAATAAATAATTTCAAGGGAAAAATTGGTCCGGGGCCGGGTATCGATCCCAGGACATTTCGCTTAGCGCACAAATGCTCTACCGACAGAGCTACCCCACAAATTCCTCCCTTTATATTCACACAACTCAAACAGGCTGACAAGACGCCAGAAACCCAACTTTGAGTGCACACAATTCTGTGTGACTTAAATTGTGGCTTTCTGTTAACATACATATATTATACAAATCTGACTTTCAGGTAAGCTCCCTGTGAAGTGGGTTGAATAATTTCAAGAGAAAAATTGTTACTTGAGGCATCAGGTTTAAAGAACACAGGATATAGGATGATGTTAGCTGTTACTTTACTGATGCACCTTCAGGTTCGTATGTAAAATGAAGGACGTCACGTGAAGGGATCTCTGTTCATCCGGAGTTTAAAGAGCTAAGAAAAACTGCCTACTGAAGATGCACTGGAAGGAATGGTGAACGGGAGAAGAGTTCGGGACAGAAGAAAATATCAGATGATAGACATCATTATAATATATGGTTCATATGCGGAGATTAAGAGGAAGGCAAAAAATAGGGAAGAGTAGAGATTGCTCGGTTTGCAGTGAAAGGTCTGCTCTTAGTTAGAAAACTATGAATAAATGAATGAGTGTAGTATTTACATAGGTAAATAGTACGCACACATATCAAAATCTTATTTTTTCGTATATGGCACTTTGCCCGTTTTGAATTTCCGGACTTAAATTGTATATAAATTAAGACTGTAATGTTTTTATACAAAGTACTCAAAATTTCTGAAGACTGCCTTCCTGTCATTTGCATCACTAGATGCAGTATACTATGAGGAACTTCAGGTTTTTTGATGTCATCTGTCCCAGAAACAGATTTAATGCTTCTTGTTACTTTCCTTTCCTCCAGAGTGTAAGCATCTCGTATGAATTATGTTTTTGCTTTCACCTCGGCAAATCCAAATCCATGAATTTTCAATGCCCTTGCCTTGTTTTCGTAAGCCTTTATTCTAGCATCTCTATTTTTTATATAAAGATTAGAGTTCACATCCCACAAACACTGGTGTTTTTCATGTACGTCAAGAAACTTCAATTATCCATTCTTATGAATCAAATTTATAAAACTTGATGCAAAGTCATCAGTGGTCTACTACAGGGACATAATTTTATTTTTATTTCAATTTTTATTGTACCTGAGTTTTTGATCCAAGACCCATATACAGTCAAGTTCCAACTGTCTTCCAGACAAAGGCCGCTTATAGTAAACAGCACTGAGTTACTGAATAGTACGTTCCAAAATATGTTTGCGTTTTCCAGTGACGAAAGAACTTTTAATATTGAATCATATTTTCGCACAGGTACTGTCATCCATTTACCTACGTCGCATCCCGGTTTTCCCCACCTGCTTCTATTCGGCCCTCTGTAAAGGCTGGGCTGTCTGTCCTTTTCAGAGAACATTAATTTCTGTTAGGAATTGGACGTTTACGTAATATTATACCCATACAATTGTTTAAAATAACGTAAATAAAAGGGCCTCGTTAAGTAATTAACTGTCACGTGATTTCCTCCTTTCTACGATCCTGCGACATAACTAAGAGACGGACAGTAGATAACATGTCTGAGTAATTTTATCTTTGCGGGTCTGGCAGAAGTGAAGACTTGAATTTACATTACATAAGGTACTCTTTTATAGAGTAGGTACAGAATTATTTCAACATGAGTTACTAGTACGAAGGACGAAACTGGTAATTGGAATTAGATGCAATAGTCTATAGTGCGATAATTTGCAAAAATAAATAAATTAACTAATAAAGCCTGTGTCGAAATGAATGGCTACCATTTTAAAAATGTGTTTAAATATCCATATCATGATTATTTTTCAATTGTACTTCATTATTCTCTATATTGTACGCTAATGTGCTGTAGACAGTATAATATACACTGCATAATGAATACGTTCGCATGGATAGCTCAGTTCGTGAGTAAAAACACTTATTCTTAATACAGTACTGCATTTTGATTAAATAAAAATCCTAATGAAAATTATCGAACTCAAAATCGCGATATTTCCTAGTTTACGTAAATGGATGAACTACTTTTCTTCCTCCTTTACCTAGTAAAGTGATTTGTTTGTGTTTTACGCCAGTATCAATCGAACTCCAGTTGTGGAAGGGGGTAGCAAACGGGTTCTCCGGTTCTCTTTTAAGGTATAGCCAGGTTAATATTAAAAATGTTAGTAAAAATAAAATGATGTCCCTGTACATATTGTACAATACTGGCTAGCCGATGAGAAACTACATGTTTAAACGTGCAACAGAAATGGCCACTTGCGCATGTGTCATCACTGGCGCATTGAAAAGTTAGAATACCACTAACTTTTCGAAACATTGCATGTAGTGTCTAAACTTGCACGCCAGTAAAGGTTTACACGCGAAAGTTTTTATTTGCGCGCCAATAAATCCGTGCATGTGTAAACCCACCATTACGAACACACCTGCGTAGATTCGGCAGTTTAAAATGTTACAAGCTGTATAGCTACTTTACTCCTTGCAAGTTGTAAAGGCATAGTTTTATGGCCAATAACACGGGCCCTGGTTTTCGTGTAGTGTACTTTATATCTTTATTCTTATAGTCAACATGGAATATATTATTCTGGTATTTATTCCTGTTCTTAGAACGTCATTGCAAGATCCCTGATGAATAGTTTTGTTTGTATCGAAAGTACATCAAAAGTTGGTAGTAGTCAGAATCTGAGTCGTTGGTAGGAGATGAAAGAGGACATTCTTCTTGCGTTTCTTCATTAAATGTGTATTCTGCAGATGCTGCTGTTATTGGATAAGTGACGGGATCAAGTAGAATTAGTTTAGAAACTGAAGAATGTCTGGATACTTTACAGATGCACGAGTTTTGTAGCAGAATCCGGTGACGTTTATTTTTATTCGTGGAGATAAATATATTTTGCGTATGAGCTATTCCATCTCAAATCGACCGAAATATAGAGAAAATTGACCTTACAATTTTAAATACAATGAAACTTTTTTTGTACGTAGAGAACTGTGATACAATGCTTTGTGCAAGGTTTGAGGCATCAGAACTTCATAGTGTTTAAATTAAAAATATCTAAATTTATCGTATTTTCATAAAATTAGCAACTTTAAACTGTTGTAGCTCCGAAACCCTTTCACCCAATGATCAAAATCATGGTTTATTTTGATGCTGAGAAATTAAAGTTTATATTGACATATAAACAGATTTTCTTACTTTTTATGGAAATGGAGAAATTTAGATTTTCCCTCATTAAGACGCCTTTGCCAAGGAAAAAATATTTTAAAAATATATAGTTAGATTCCGCATAGAAAGTACAAATAAACACATATTTTTTACTGATGGTATGTTGATAAGAAAGTATTGAAAATATCAAATAAAGAAAATAAATAGTACGCGCGTGAACTAACCAGCTGACTGTGAGACGGGAGCTAGCCGAGACAACCAAGGCCAGGAGACAAACACGTGATGTGTCGTCTAGCAGTCATGGCTGTGCTAGCTTTATCACAGGTTTTCATAAACACAGGAGAAAAATGACGCACAACGCTCCTTATCTTCAGCTCTCGGCCAGTGCGTGCGGTACTGCGCCGTTCAAGTCTAGGTGTGTGAAAATAATTTATTTAATACCCTTGAAACTTATTGCCGTACCACTAAGCAAACAATGCCGAATCCCTCTCAATAATGCAAGGTTTTTTCTCAATATGTTTTTACATTTTTACAAATGGGCAAAAAGTCTAAAAGTATGTAAAATCAGATTATATGTCTCTCTGTGTACAATAAAAATTAGGATTACGTCTTAACATAACCTACCAAATGTCAGCTTCAAAATAAGCTCTCGTTCAATGTTCTGCAGTAAATGGTTCCAGAGTTCTGTGCGCTGAAAGAGGCTTGTTTTTATAAAATACGCTAAATTTGTCGCTCAATAATACGAAAACCGTTTGACTTTCGATAGTATATTTTGAAAATGCACTGTTCTCAGCACCTTGTATAAGTAGGAAAAAATTAGAGTATAAAAAATGCGAGGTTTTTTGCTGATCGATTTCATATGGAATAGCCCGTATGATAAATCGGCTGTATAGGCCAACTGATTTACTCTACTTCCGCATCCCACTGAAGACACACTTGGTATTTTATCGCCTAACCATTATCCTGGTGTGGAAACAGCCCACATTTGGTTACGAAAGCAAATACGGTTATCAAGTGAGGGCGACTATCTTCTTCTAACCTCTTCACCTTTCTTCCTCCCACACTCTTGTCTTTCTTACCTTCCCTCTTCCTCCTCACCCACAAAGTTCCTGACGTGATCTTCTCTATTCGCCCCTTGAATATTTCTCTCTATAACGAAACATTAAATACCGGAAAACTTTAAGTAAGTTTGACTGCTGTAAAAGTCTTAAATCTTCGCGGAAAACTGTAATCATATTTATTTCTATTGCATACATTTGCATATTTAATATTTTTACAGATAATTATGCAAGCACTAATTCAAAACTTGAAAAAGTTAAGGCAATTAGGTATCATAGGAACCTCTTCGTCTACGTTAGTCTTTATGAGCCCTTAAGTCCCTCGAGCCCCACACTTAGATACTTCAGACTCGAGTGTGGGTCTATCAGACTTGTTCTGTTGTGCAACGTTTTTGATGAAGCTTGTCTCACTTTGCAACTTGACTGGGTCTAGAGATGAGCTTAAACGATATTTTCAAATATCTGTGACTGTGACAATTAAATACCTGTGACTTTTATCTGTGATTTTGTCACACCGATATTTTATATCGATAAGTAAGCACAATATGCATGAATTACACCGATATTTTGTCACACCGATAAAAATTAACAGGAAATATTGAATGTGAATACGATTTCTCTATACACGCCACACATCAGTGATTTATATGGGAAAACCCAACAAATAAATTATGTACATGTACCATTAACAAATAAATACATACCTAACTGAACAGTAACATGTCTAAAATTAACTTCATGTACCAAGAGGTTATAATATAACAATACTATAACATTTAACTATTCTGTTTGTAATTAAAAGCATAACTGAAAAAAATATTGTTACTACGTAAAAATTGAGTGGAAAATACATGTAAGTTAATATAAGTACACAGTTATATGAAAATGTAAAGATCTCGTGAAATACATAAAACATTTATAAAACATATGTACAGACTATGAAAACAAAATGTCAGACTCATGATTATATCATTATAACGCCGCTAATAACTTTGCAACAAAGCATCACTTTGCAAAATATTACATTGAACAAAATGTCACGAAAAAATAATCATATCACCGCCCGATTGCTGTTATTATATCATGCGCATGCGCAAACCCACGATGTAGAGGAGAAAATATCAGTCACAGAGTACTGAATCAACACCACCTACTGAATACAGAGCAGATTTCGATAGCGTTATTTTGTCACAGATATTTCGCGTCATCAGTCACAGGTTTATCTGTGACAAAAAAATACCTGTGACAAAATATCGGTTTCTGAAATATCGGCCATCTCTAACTGGGTCCCATATAGCTTACAGAATCCCTTTCAGTCTAGTCTTTTTATTGTACTTATCCTTGTCGTAAAAATCTACTTTCCTACAAATGGTTGTGCAAAAAAAAAATCGGAAGCAACTTATACATTCGTAATCGTGCTAGTGAGTTGGAAAATGAAACCATTACTTCCCATAAACCCATAAAAAAGCTCATTAGTATAACGGTAAGTTAACCATTGCATTGCTGGACTGGAAATGGAAGGCCGCTTAGACAAAGGAGCTAATATCTATTTATACAGCGTGGAAGGGAACTTATTACACCTACATTCATTCACAGAGATAACACTACGTAACAAATTTTAACTTTTTTTGCGCTGGGCATGTGATACATGCTTTCTATATAATTTGAGCCTTCTGAATACGAATATGACAATAAAAAGCAGTTGTTAGTTACGGTTTTTGAGAATTTTTTGAATTTATATCTGTTCAAAATACTGCTTTATATAATGACAATAAGTTTACATATACACTGTTCAGAAGAGTACAGCTTCTTTTTTCTGTATTTTTTTTCATACTGGGCATCAGGTAAATCACGAGATACAGTTCAACACTACTTTACTAGCATATTGGTACTCCACTTTCTTGGTATCTTTTTTTCCATAGTTGAAATTTCTTGATGAAAGCGCTCACCATGCTCATCAATGAAATCGTCACAATTCTCGGAGAGAAAGTCAAGATGGAAGTGAAGGAAGTGAATTTTCAGTCATGTGTTACAACCCATAGTTTCATACGCCAACAGTAAATTTTGCACTAGTTCTTCATAGTTCTCATTTCTACGGTTACCCAGAAAATTTAATTTAATACAACTCCTTGAATGCAATCCAGGCGGCTTTCTCTTTTCCTTCCAACAAACATTCGAA
This sequence comes from Periplaneta americana, assembly GCA_025594305.2. Taxonomy (NCBI): domain Eukaryota; kingdom Metazoa; phylum Arthropoda; class Insecta; order Blattodea; family Blattidae; genus Periplaneta; species Periplaneta americana. The sequence continues at coordinate 50,882,389 of JAJSOF020000015.1, forward strand.
GTGATTGTCCTTCATTATTTCTCTAATTTGTAGTCCATTGAAAACTCCTTTTATTTTCGAGTCACTAATAACAGGATATTTTTCCTGGATATGTTTAAATGCTTCAGTTTTATGATTCATCCCTTTAACAAAATTATTTATTAACCCGAACTTAATGTGTGAATGGGGTAAAATTACTTTACTTTGAGGTACAAGGGGTTGGTGTATTAATATATTTCTTCCCTGGCTCTAGTGATTGTCGTTTTATTTTATAATGCTTATCTCGAGCGCGACTGTCCCATTCGCACAGAAAGCAGCGAAATTTTGTGTAGCCTAATTGCATTCCAAGAAGCAATGCCACAACCTTCAAATCCGCAAGTATAAACCATTCTTAATTTGAATATTATCTATAAAGCACACTTCAAAGAAATACACGTCTTAACACAGAATACTAACACCACGGAAATCTCCTGGTAAACTGAAGCGATTTCATATACCGAATCTGTTTCTCCCCCTCCAAATTGAACCGAAAAGGGCAATAAAACAATTTCCGCTTCTAGAAGTCGTTTTGGCAAGGCGGTCTATTACAAAATATAAACTACAGTAATGTCATTAAAGCTCACAGTCAGCGTATTCCGAATCTCACCGGTGAGCAATCCGATGGCATCACGATGTTCCGAATTCCACCGATGACGTCATTGATGCTCCACCGGTGTCCCACCGGTGCCATCAACTTGCAGAGGTGGTGGCAGTCTCCATCACCCGCCATCAGTGAATCTGATTTTATTCTTGTATAAGGCGGGAATTAGCAGACGAATAACATCTTGCACTGTTGTGTCATGGCGGTGTGTTCTGCTTTAGTTCTGCTGTATTGTTTGTAATGAGCACAACGTAAAAACAATATGTTAATGGCTTATGAGCGAACATGTCAACGGACCAGTTATTACTACCGGTTCAAGAAATAAATTGTTTATGCTATCTTTTCTTTGAACGAGCTGGGAGTACGAAAATTTCGCAAAATTTTGCTAGCGTAGCACAGACAACAACTTGTACAGTCGCCATGACAGCCATCGAAAATTCCAGCAGTTTTGTTCCTTATTTCGCTGCAACGTGACGTCATTGATGCCACCGGACCGGTGAGATTCGGAATACGCTGAGTAAAAGAAATGCACATCTCAAGTAAAATCAGGTAAACTGAAGCGAATTCATACCGCGAACCTGTTCCCCCCCCCTCCCTCCAAATAGACTCGTAAAAGGGCAATAAAATAATTTCCGTTTCTACAAGTGCTTCTAACATGGTGGCCTACTTATTCTAATATTGTTTTCACATACTGGATCCTCACATTTGTAAAACAAAATAATTACACACGAAATACAGTGATTTTTTAAATAGCATGTATATTAAATGAATTATATTGTGCATCTCGAAAACCCGAACTGATGGAACGTTTTGATTGTTATTTTTTAATTCAGGAGGTCGAAATTAATAAGAATTTGTTAGTTTTATGTCTGACAGAAAATGACTGTTCACCAGTGTAATAGATCAAATCAATACGAAGAAGTTTTGTCAAATAAGTTTTTGATACGTCTAATAATTTTGAGAGTACGAAATGTGACGTGTTGTAATACTGCAAAGCTCCTTGAGGTGAAGTGAGTTAACTGCAATCATCCACTCCACAAGACTTCCGAGAAGAGAATGTAAACAGAAATCTCTCATCAGATACGTTTCGATCAAATTACTGGAAATTCGTAACACTTAACACATTACTTAACATTATTGTAAACTTCATTTATTTTCTAAATTATTTTATTTTTAATCTCTTCAAAGATAATAACTTAAATGGAGATTGAAATATAGAATGTGAATTCGCCATACTATTATTTTGAGTTTACATAAAATGTAAAGGAATCTTTACTGATATAGTTCTGTTTTATAAGAATATACATTCTTTACTATTTTGTAATTACGTAAAAAGAAGAGAAATCAAAGTTAAATAAGTTTCATGGTATTAAATTTAGAGTTAAAGAGGTTATAGCGCAATAAATAATATTAAAACCAAACAATTTTCGTAATCAATTCATTAAATACTTTACGTTTTCACCTACAATAATTTGATCCAAACGTATCTGATGAGACGTTTTTGTTTACATTCTTCTCTCGCAAGTCTTGAGGACCGGATGATTACAATTACTCTCCCCGCCACTGCGGAGCAATGACTTTAAGGAGCGTTGCAACATGTTACATTTCGTATTCTCAAAACTATTGGACGTATCAAAAAACTTATTTTTCCCATTCCTATTCTAGTAAGTACGTATAATATTATTACATTTATTCTAAGCAAGGAAGTAAGTCATTTTATCATCGCTTATTTGGTTTCTATAGGCAACGGAAGGTAAGTAAAACAAATGCCAAGGAACATTAATTCATTCTTTTGCCGACAACTCAAATTTATAGAAACAATTGCAATTATCACATTTTTTTAAACCAATGCCACCAGGTTGTCTTTTCTACATTTCTGGTCTGCTCTCCTGGCATTGGCTTAGTTGTATCCCACTTCTGAGGTTGTGGCGCTGAAGGCGGAGTTACATTACCCCGATGATATGATAGGATGATTATGATTATGTGGTACCAGGAGAGGTCTTAAATCTAAACTTAACCTAAATTCCAGACCATGGACGAACACAAGAATAATCTCCTTTAAGGAAAAATTCGAACCCGAGACTTCATGAACTATAGACAGAAACTCTGATCACTAGACCATGAGCTGGTCATTTTATTAATATTGGTTACAACATTTACATGATGATGATTATTATTATTATTATTATTATTATTAACAAGCAACAGACGAAGTCCATTCATTCATTCATTCATTCATTCATTCATTCATTCATTCATTCTTGTGCTGATGACTGAAATTAGTGCAAACATTACAATTATTAAAGTTATTAATATTAGTTACAAGATTTGGATGAATATAGTTAGGATTTATTTCTTTACTTATTTCAAGGTGCTGCTAGGTAACAATTTGGGTAGCCACCTATCTGTTAATGTAATAAGACTGTGCCAGAAAAACAACATTCGATTTGTGTTACTTCCTCCAAATTCAACACATTTTCTTCAGCCGTTAGACATATCCTTCTTCAGAGCAATGAAGAAAGCCTGGCGTACTATCTATCCTCTCTGAATGGAATTCATTGTATAGGGAAGTTCTGTCAAAATCAGAATTTCCTAATCTTCTGAACCAATCTCGAGAAGATTTTTGGAAATACAGTTAAGAACATATGTTCAGTATTCAAAGCTTGTGGACTGTATCCTCTGGACTGACAGCGAGTTCTGAAGAAGGTACCAACTCCAGAAAAAGAGCAAAAGACCAATCAGAGAAGTCATGGACGAAATACTTGGTTGAAAATCATTTTAATAAATTGAGGCAAAAAAAGACAGCCACCTCGAAGCGGGAAAGAGGGAAAAGAATTCACATTCTTCCAGGAAGAGCAGTCCATTTCGAAAATTTTGGAAACTAAACTTGTAAGAGAAAGGTATTTTATTTTCTGTATAGAAAAATACATAAAAATTTTAGTACATTTACTTCATTTTTCATCACGATATGCATTATGCCCTAGGGGCCGGAATCCCAAGCACTTACTGCAGTCTATCAGCATTTAAAATCCGTACTCTCCATGAGAATTCACACCTACTTACTTTTACTATTGCATATGACAGATGAAATGAAGGGGAGTTGGAGAGAGTTTGTGTAGTGATAGAGGGAAACGGGAGTACCGCGAGTAAAATCCTCTGTCACGTCTGCTTTATCCACCACAAATTCCATTACGATCTCCTCGGAAATTGAACACGTGTCCCGGCTGGATGAAAGAACAGCGCGCTAGTATCAGTGTTGCCAATTCAGCGGTTTTCCCGTTAAATCTAGCTTTTTTTGGATAACCGTCTCGCGGATAAAATTATATTATCCCGCTTAGCGGAAATACTAGCGGTTTTTAATCTTTAAAGTTTCTGAAATTAAATTCATGTTAGCGTTACTGTTGTTTTTGCAAGTTTAATACCGGTCGATTCTAACAATTGGACAGCAATAAAATGTAAATGCGGCTGCATCTAATCAAACGTTAAAAATCGAACATCTGCTGCCGCCGTGCACCAGTACTTCACATGATCAACAAAGACTGTAATATATACAGAGATTATTACAGACAGATGAAATTCATATGCTTAAAGCAGGCGTCTCAAGGCCAATGCGTAAAAGTTGTTACAGAGAGCAAGTATAGATAGCGTAGTCAGCTGAAGAGATAAGCGCACTACCCGAAGATAGCCGATCGTTGATTATGTTACAAGCATGAGCGAGCTAAGTTGTAACTGTCGCGGGAGAAATGCCACAAAGCTGCACTTTTGAGTTGTACTGTCACAATAGACGGTTGTTTTCGGAAGGAATAAAATTTTATAAGTAGTTTGCAGTAATGATAATAATAATAATAATAATAATAATAATAATAATAATAAATTTATTTTCTAATTATATATTGAGTAAAGAGAAAACATCTGAAGCATGAAGAACCATATATGTTACGTAATTATTTAAGCACAAGAAACTGGTCACCCTACCCCATTATCTCCTGGCTTAGTTGTCTCATAAATGGTGTCTTGTTTGTATCATTTTTGAGTTTCAGACCTGTCTTCGGACAGTTGACTAAACAACAACAATACTTCGTTTCTAGTAAATAGTTTTTGGTATCTCTCTTTTTTTAAGTTTATACTATATTTAATAAATAAAATTCAATTAAACAGTAAAAATAAAATTACAATTAAACTTACTGGTTGTTAAGGTGCATATTTTTACGATACGTTAATATTAATATATTAATTACAATAATTGTTAAATAATATGTTTCGTAATGTTTTCAATAATTAACAATAACCAAAACATTTTACAAATTCAAAACAATTATTCTATATTAGAACTATTCAAATTTTAAATCTGGTCTCATATTCTTTTTTCAAGTCCTTCAGTACTTAACTATATATTTGTTACATTAGTCTTGATTTAAATTAGGTAACAATTTTAGATTAATAAAGTGTTAACAGTTTACCCACTGAAACTTGCGACTCCCACTTACCCTACGAAAGATTTTATTTCTTCATACATTTGCGGTAATAAGGACATTCTTTCCTCGGAGTTGGAGACAGCATCGTAGCGGTAGATGTCTATTCAAACGTCGCGGTCAATGACGTCATCCGGACACGTCATACACGAACTGCTCCCGCATCTTTTTCCACTCTTACATTAAAAAATACAGAGGAGGATGTGCTCCGAGAAGGCCCTATTGAGACGTCTGGCTTAAAGTTGTGTAAGATGTGTGTCGTGACAGTGTTAACTATTACTCGTTTTATAAATATTCCGGTACAATATCGTTAAACCTTTTTCTGTGCTATTTATCCGTAAATGATTGAGATATGGGGCCTCAATATCAGCAATGATGTAAAGAGTGGCAACGTTAAGTGCAACTTAAATACAAACACAATTGAATTCTGGAGTAATGTAACCAGTTATAGGGACGCATCTAACATAAATCCTTTTAAGAGTTGGTTGATCTTATTGTGTTTTCTTGGTCTAAGGCTCATGTGGAAAGAATAGGCTTATTAGTATGATGAATGTCGTGAAGTCTACGAAAACGGATGGGGACAGAATTAATTAATGCAATTTTGACAATACGGGCAGGTCTGGGTCGTGTGAACAAATGTTGCAAGAATTATCAGGTACCACCAGATATTTTGGAGGAAATATGTATCTTGGCTACGTACTGCCCGTGTCTCACTTCCTGAGCCGAGAGCTCCCTAGTGCTTATAGCCACGCCTCTTAGGTCTGCTCGGACTGTCACTGTAGTTGCAGTGTGCGTCACTGTAGCATATTACATGTGCTGAAAACATTATCTTATGCCATTCCAGGGATCTTAACTGTTTATAATACTAGATACTCTAATCGTGATTACCACTATCGCTGTTATCTCTAATGGCGATTTCCGAAAATGTATGCCCATACTAGGTCACTCTTCGTTCAGTCTGGACAACTGCTGAAGTACCATAACAGAGCGGTTCTCAAAGTATATTGTCAGGCTCCGTGAGTCTTATATGGTTTTAAATTTTAATTTATACTTAAAAATATATAAAAATTACGAAAATGTGAATCAATAATAACATGAAACATCATCGATAATAGAATAATAATATGCATATTATTAGCGTAACATTATTATTACGATTGTTATTATTATTATTATTATTATTATTATTATTATTATTATTATTATTATTATTATTATTATTAAAGATCTAAAACGGAAAATAATACTTATCAATTTCATCACTGGATTCTCTGCGTATGTGTCCATTAAAACAAAACACCGAAACAGACAAAATGCAGACGTATAAATGAGACTACATCTTTCCGCCATAAAACCAGATTGCAGGCTTAAAAACCAAACACATTCGTCCTACTGAACAGAATAAAATTGAGATACTAGCTTTCACTTGTCTGTTAATTATTACTAATAAAGTACCTATTACAAGGATTCCGCGGTTACACTTAAGGTTAAAAGGGCTTTTGCGGTGGAAAAAGTTTGAGAAAAGAGTTTACGGATGAGTACACATAACAACCGAGATCGTGATTAGGTCGATAATATCTAGTAGAGACTGTAATCTACCACTGATATTAGTGTTTAGAATTGATGAAAAGGACAATTTATTTTGTGAGGGAAAAGCCTATCTATTCGCTTGTCGATGGTTGATTTTGCTCCATAGCTAACGAAAGGAATACTGAAAAGACCGACGTGTTGAACGCAGGGTAGTACTTGTACGACCTCCCACTTTCTCTCTCTGCGTCTCGCCCCGCAAAGAATCAGTTCAGGAAGAGAGACACAGGCAGTACAGAAATGGAAGTGGCCAGGCTAGGAATAACTTACTACCCCTGCGCTAGAGGATTCAAATGGAGATGATCCGGAGAGTGATTTTTAAATTACATACTTCATTGACTAGCTTCTGCGAAAGTTAAACTTGTGAGCTATAACATTTATTTTATTATTGTTATTACGAGGCGCATCCAGAAAGTAAGTTTCCCTATTTTTTTTAAAGAACACACACTTTCAGGAAAACATTTATTGGCAACAGGTACAGTAATGTTTCAGCTATTTTTCAACATAGCCACCATCAGAATTGAGACACTTGTATCGTGGGATCAACTTTTGTATCCCTCTGTCGTAGAACTCTGCCGCCTGTGAATGGAGCCACCGTGTGACAGACGTCTTCAGCTCTTCATCGTTGCAAAAACACTCACCGGAGGACAGGAATTTCTTGAGGAGAGAAGAGAGGAGAGAGGATAGAGGATAGAGGGGAGAGAGATAGAGAGATAGAGAGAGAGAGAGAGAAGTGTTCGGCCCATAGACCTGACAGAGCTGCCGATGAATTTCAATTGGCGCAATGCTTTGTGCATTAAAGAACTTTATCACCGACCGAACCTCGCAGGCGGCGGGAGAAGGAATAAGAGCTTCCATTTCGGACCAATGCTGCCACGCTACTGGCACCAGGCGGGACCTGTCCGGCTGGCATATGATTGATACGTCATAGATCTGTTACGCATGCGCAATTAACACGGCTAATTACGTTTGCTTTCAATGGGAAAAAATCGGGAAACTTACTTTCTGGATGCGCCTCGTATTATGATTATTATGAGTATTATTATGGTTATGATTATGATTATGATTATGATTATGATTATTATTATTATTATTATTATTATTATCCATTAAATTCTAGAGATTTTTATTAGAAACTCGCGGGCTTTTGGAAGCCATCTAGCGGGATTATATGAACTGTTGGCAATACTGGCTAGTACTTCAGCCACAAATGGTGCTGCTTTGTTAGTTATGTCGAAACCGAAACGGCTAGCTGGGTGGCTGGTTTATGACATCAATGATAATTTTCTTAAAAGATGTATTTAGGTTCAATTACAAAATTAAAATATATAAAAATCGAAAATGTGATATAAATATTATACAACAGTTACAGGGAATGGATATACTGCAGATGTTCCCTTAAGGTAAAATGGGATTCTGTTACGAATGTAATATCCTTCCACGCCACGCATTTTAATGCGTTTTCTTCGAAGCGAAAGTATTTATTTATTTTACACGGCATTAAGTGGCGTACTCTCCGTAAATCAAAATACGATGGGCGTATTTAACTCTATGTGCAGACCCACTCAGGATATCAGAGTTTATTAACTAACAGGCTGAAGAAAGATCATAACTCTAGCAAACACGTCAAAGGCTAAGTGTAGTTATCACCAAGTTCAGTAACACGAAGTTCATATATTGCTATGAAATATTCCAGAATATAAAAAGTTCTCTTTTTTACTCCGCTGTTGTATCTTCGAACTTAACAAGCATTCGTGTGACAGTCGATTTACATATCCCATCTCACGAACACACTCGAAATGTGTTAGGGTTCGAAGATACAAATCAAAAGTTGACCTGCCAGGTTTCGAGACGTCCAGCTGGCTACAACACTTCGTGTTTTTCATCTCTGTGTCAGCAACTCCGACTTTTAGAATAAGCGACTAAAGTAAAGCAATAAATCCTCAGAATACAAATCGTATATTTTACTATCACTATATCGAGACACAGGAGAGTTTGGTATGAAATGTCAAGATATTTCAAAAATGCTCAAAATAAGCAACGAAAGATTGTGTACCGCATATAAAGTGTGCTTACATGAGATTCCACAATCTTGACTTTAAATATGGATAGTATGTATTATTCCTTTGTTGATTGATGAATTATTGGTAAAGAAATATACAGGAGTTGACACATTTCTTCTTTCCACTCTCCACTCTTTCCCTTCAAATCACCATCCTTGTAATAATCAACCACCTACACAAGTGTTGAACTCTATCAGTTCCGTCCCATTCATGTCATGATTGTGAACCAGCTGTTCCACCTGCTGTTAGTTAGAAGACTTCAGGGAAAAAGACCTTTCGGGAGGCCGAGACATAGATTGGAAGATAACATTAAATTGTATTTGAGGGTGTTTGGATATGATGGTAAAAGGTAAAGGTAAAGGTATCTGGCCATGGAGGCATCTTGGAGGTAGAGCCCATGCTTGAGACTGACTTGCGATGGGACCGATAGTGGGCTTACGTGAGGACGCCAATGAACTCCGGGTTGTTTAAAAAGCCATTTTTAAAGGGTTACATACAGCATACAGCAGTAAAATTTTGGAAATATACAACATTTTTTTTTTCCTCCATTACTGTATCTTTCATAATAATGAAAACTGGTATGTGTAAAACACTGTGTTCCTGCTATATGAAAAAAATATTTTTTAGAATTAAAAAAAAAGTATTTATATTTTTTTCAATATTCAAAACAGTGGAAGTTCACTGTGCAGTGATGAAGCGTTTCCCTCATGACTCATAAACTTCTTAACTTTTCAATGTTCTCTCACATAAAAAATTTCATTTCAGAATGTTGAATAGTCTTTTAGTTATGAGGGAAACGCTTCATCACTGTACAGTGAACTGCCATTATGAATTTTGAAAAAATATATATATATATATATATATATATATAATCGTAAAAATATATTTATCATATAGCAGAAGGACATGTTTTGCAAATACTAATTTTCATTATTGTACAAGATACGGTAACGGAGGAAAAAAATGTTGAATATTTCCAAAAATTTTAGTGCTGTAAGCTGTACCTAACCTCTTAAGTAAGCACTTAAACCCTTTAAAGCTGCCTGGCTATTAGAACAGTTACAAATCCCATCCTTTAGTCAAGGCATTTCTAATAAATGATACACACAGGCCAAATTACTCGTAGCAAATATTTCAGCCTGGAACACCGTAGTGAAGCAACCCAGAGAATAAGATAGCCTTGTCTTGGGCCCCTGACGTGGGTAGGAGACCGTGGGCCTCTAGTCAACTCTTCCCTGGGTCGAAAAACAACCGTATGTAACAGCTCAAAATTGTATTTAGACCTCATAAAATCACACCCGCCTCAAGAATTCGCTGCGTCTTCTGAGGCCTTGTGAGGACTGCCGAATAATCTTTGAGCGGATGTTTAAAGGACCAGCAGCCCAAACTCCAGAGTCGATGCGCAGACACTTTGGCCCCTCCCTGAATTATCAAGTCCAGAGGAGATAAGATCAACAGCAATTTCAGGGCATAAATGGAGTAGCGTGTATCGCATCATACAACAATACAGTAGAACCTCTATTATCCGTGGTAATGAAGGGGATGGGCTGAACGGTTAATCGAAAAATCGGATGATCCGTACCACAGAAAACTTTCATAAATTAAGTGTTACATAATGCAGTTTTCGTAATTTTCTCCGTAGTCATGTGTTTTAACACATTAGGTAGTGGACCAGAAGTTTTAAGTATAATAGCTCTGTTGGAAACAGTGGATGAAGAAAGAAGAATGCTGAAGCTGATCAGGAAGAGGAAAAGGAATTGGCCTACTGAAGGATGCACTGGAAAAAATGGTGAACGAGAGATGATTTCGGGGCAGAAGAAGATATCAAATAATAGAAAGCATTAATATAAATGGATCATATGCGGAGAATAAGAGGAAGGCAGAAAATAGGAAAGACTGGAGAATGCTGGGTTTGCACTGACAAAATTATGAATGACTAAATGAATGAATGAATGAACGAATGACGGGTTTCCAAGGGTCAAGGAAACTTCCTATCATGGATTTCTGTGGAAAGATAGGAAAAGTATTGGTCTCATGTTATAGATTTAAGTAATTTATACACTTTATCCTTGTTTTTTATTAAATTTCGTACAATTGTAACTCCAATTTCGTATTCCGATATGAGATGAACCACAGTTCCTCTTTTCAAAACCAATCAATTATATGAACTTCTCTTCGATACTTAGCACAACATTGTATTCTTTTGGCACTTCTGGAAGACGTTTTGCAAAGAAATTAAACAGGTCACTCGAACAGTAGATCATAATGTGTAAGGACAAAGGCCTGTAATATCACTCTCTATAAAAAAAAAAATACGTACTAAAGTATTGCGCAGTACTCAATATTTTTTCTGCAACAAAAAAATGAGAGCATTACAGACGGATAATCCAACAATCGGTTAATAGGGTGACGGATAATCGGGGTTCTACTGCAGTACCATTCTTCATCTGTTTCAAAGATTCATTCGAAGAATTTAGCCTTTTATTTAATAATAATAATAATAATAATAATAATAATAATAATAATAATAATAGATGCTTGATCGTTTAATAGATGAATTTTCAATTATTTTATTTTTTTTTAATTTTGATAGCTCCCGGCAATCTCCGGTAGGGAAGGGGAGTGAATTGCAAGTTTCAGTAAGTGACAATGAGAAAGATAAAGTGTATAATGTAGTGTTGTGAAGGAACTGTAAAGATAGGGCATTGCTGGGAGCGGGTATGAAAGTTGTGAAAATCAGAAAACCAACTGAAACGATTTGATAAATATATCTGTGAAGCTGTATTCAATAATATCAAACAGGAGCGGCAATAAATTGAAGGTTCTTCGCTCACTCAGCCAAAACCATGGTAAACATTTGAATTAGCCTACAAAAATCGAGGCTAGTCAATCGAAATATGTCACTGTTCAAAAAGACACTTTCACAAAAAAAAACTTATAGAATACAAAGTTGGGGAGAATTTTTCAACTGAACGTCAATGGAACTATCTAAATCCGTTTTAAACAAACTCAATTTCAAAGGCTTAACGCGGAAAATGCAGCGGCAGGCAACCAGAAAGTAGCTGGATATCAGATTGAAACAGTAAGACGGAGTTCCTACCTCCTCTTATACATAAATAAGAGACATTTGATGACGCCGCAGGAAAAGTTTTCCCTCGACCCTCAAATCCACTGGGACTCTATTCTGTGTTTCAAGCGGTCATTGAGTAACCCTGAGGTTGAAATTTTATGTAGCGGCATGCATTGCTCTGACCCTCATGGTTCAGTAACGGATAAATAAACAAGAAGTCCCTGCTAGCAACCTTTTGGATAAACATTCAGTATTTCTGGCAGCTTTTAAAGAAGAGGTTCACACACAACGAAGTTAGTACCAGCCCTACAGATGTGGAATATTTGTAGACATAATCAGAAAGCATTTGCAGTGTTATGTGATGAGGAGTAACGCAATAAATTTGGTGTCTTTAAATGAGCTCAGGTAGCCGATTAAAATGAAGAGAGGCAACTTCCGTTTTACAATTACTCATACTGTATATTCCAACAAGTTCAGTAGATTCAACACGTACAAATTTAATTTCCAGTCTAAAACGTTTCTATTCATTGCACTAAAATCAATATCATGCAAACATTTTTCTGTAAATATTTAATTAACGTTTTCATCTTTTATACCATGGGTCTATATATTAACATATAAAAGTAATATAAAAATCAATATCTATTACATAATGATGAAACTGTATAATATGTGACATACAAGGTGATTAACATTACTTACTTACTTACTTACTGGCTTTTAAGGAACTCGGAGGTTCATTGCCGCCCTCACATGAGCCCGCCATTGGTCCCTATCCTGAGCAAGATTAATCCAGTCTCTATCATCATATCCCACCTCCCTCAAATCCATTTTAATATTATCTTCCCATCTACGTCTCGGCCTCCTCAAATGTGCTTTTCCCTCCGGCCTCCCAACTAACACTCTATATGCATTTTGGATTCGCCCATACGCGCTACATGCCCTGCCCATCTCAAACGTCTGGATTTAATGTTCCTAATTATGTCAGGTGAATAATACAATGCGTGCAGTTCTGTGTTGTGTAACTTTCTCCATTTTCCTGTAACTTCATCCCTCTTAGCCCCAAATATTTTTCTAAGCACCTTATTCTCAAACATCCTTAACCTATGTTCCTCTCTCAAAGTGGGAGTCCAAGTTTCACAACCATAAAGAACAACCGGCAATATAACTGTTTTATAAATTCTAACTTTCAGATCTTTGACAGCAGACTAGATGATAAAAGCTTCTCAACCGAATAATAACAGGCATTTCCCATATTTATTCTGTGTTTACAATAGGTAAATGTCCAATTTTTACATTGCAACATATGATATTGTCAAGTTAATTAACTGAAGTTGAAATTAAACTGTGATATTTAAAATCATGTACATATGCACATGCAACTTATAGACGGCATATCTGACATTAAATACATAGAAACAAACTCAATTTGACATCACCTCGTATACAACAAATAACAGGTGCTTTACATCCCATACATCTACAATCATAATGATATTAGAAATGCACAACACATATAAGGTATATTTTTTGTAACATGAGTTTTATTAATGATCTTAATAAATAACTTATAATTTATTTTTAATATAGATCAACTTATTAAAGTATATGATTAGGTCTCATGACGAGAATATTGTACGAAAGGGAAATATAAAAATTGGAAATTTATCTTTTGAAGAAGTGGAAAAATTCAAATACCTGGAAGCAAGAGTAACAAATATAAATAATAATAATAATTTATTTATTTAATCTGGCAGAGCTAAGGCCAGTAGGCCTTCTCTTCCGCCCAGCCAGACTCTAATTCTAATTAAATACATTTGCTTACATAGTTAACATTAATATCTAGATCATAAAACAACATGAAAGTAAATAATGAAAATTGGATAACTAATATTAGCGTGACAATAATAAACTTGGTAAGAAATAGTTAAATAATAATGATGATGATAATAATAATAATAATAATAATAATAATAATAATGAGATAATTTAGATATTTATCTGTGAATATATAACCATTAAACATTGAGAAACCTGAAACAGCTAATTGTTGACAATAATTGTTAGAAAAATATCTCGTTAGCCTATTCTTAAATTGATTTGATGTCTGACGATACTCGGGAGGAAATTAAACACAGAAGAAATATATGGGAAATGCTTGTTATTATTCGGTTAAGAAGCTTTTATAATCCAGTCTGCTGTCAAAAAATCTGAAAGTTACAATTTATAAAACAGTTATATTACCGGTTGTTCTTTATGGTTGTGAAACTTGGACTCTAACTTTGAGAGAGGAACATAGGTTAAGGGTGTTTGAGAATAAGATTCTTAGGAAAATATTTGGGGCTAAGAGGGATGAAGTTTACAGGAGAATGGAGAAAGTTACACAACACAGAACTACACGCATTGTATTCTTCACCCGACATAATTAGGAACATTAAATCCAGACGTTTGAGATGGGCAGGGCATGTAGCACGTATGGGCGAATCCAGAAATGCATATAGAGTGTTAGTTGGGAGGCCGGAGGGAAAAATACCTTTGGGGAGGCCGAGAGGTACATGGGAATATAATATTAAAATGGATTTGAGGGAGGTGGGATGTGATGATAGTGACTGGATTGGTCTTGCTCAGGATAGGGACCAATGGCGGGCTTATGTGAGGACGGCAATGAACCTTCGGGTACCTTAAAAGCCAGTAAGTAAGTAAGTAAGTAAGTAAAGTAAGTAAGTAAATAAATAAAGATAAACCTATTTACAAATTGTACATAATTTTAATTTACCTAAAATGAATGAAACTCATGATCTTGTAGATTTAAAATTTTAATTTTATTTAATTAACTTGACAATCAATAATATGTTGTAATACTAACCACCTTGTATGTCACATATAAAACAATTTCATCATTATGTAATACATATTGTTTTTTATATTTCGTAGTTAATCTGGTGATGCCGTAATAGAAAAAACCGTTAATTAAATATTTAGTGCAATATGTTTGCATTATATTGATTTTAATGCACAAACACATAGTCTACGTTTTAAACTGTAAATTACATTTATATGTGATTAACTTCTGTTTTGTTAACTATACCTATAATCACCACTGAAAATTTTCGACATACATTATATACATAAGTAGACGTATATACGCTGCAAATATATCATGGATAAAAAATTACTCGGAAAATATTGGACAAGATTTAATTTATCTTGTGTGCGTTCAAACTCGGAAGTGAGGTCATTATGCACGGTCATATCGTTTTATTCTAAACATGGTGCCTCGCGCACAGTTTAATATTCTTTGAAATTATGAATGTATACTTTATAGGCCTATATATCATCAATAAAAAATTAAATAAAATTAAATAAATCAAGGAGTGAGACAGGGTTGTAGTTTAACTCCTCTATTATTTATAATATACATGAATCACATTATTAAGGAATGGGGATTGAAACTACATGGAAGTATACCGATAAGTCGTTTGTCCCAAACATATACCTTATTATTTGCTGATGATATTGTGTTTATGGCAACTTCAGAAGATAATTTACAACGTTTGGTTTACAACTTTAATCAAATGGCAGAAAGCTTCAATATGGAAGTTTTAACTGACAAATCTAAAGTGTTGGCTTTTTTTTTTTAGGAAAGGAACCAGTCCGTAGCAAAATTTGCATCAATAATAAGATCATCGAACAAGTTAAAAATTTTAGTTATCTTGTTTACCAAATTTCATATGAAGAAGAAAAAGATATGAATGAGAAAATTATTAAATTCAACAGAGCAATGGGGATAATTAATCTTATATTCAAACCAACCTTAGTACAAAAATACACGCGCTCCAGAATTTATAAAACATTGGCCAGACCTATACTCTGTTTTGGTAGTGAAGCTTGGACGATTCGTAATATTGATTCACAAAGATTAACGGCGGTAGAAATGAGATTTATGCGTCGTACAGCGGGATACACGAGAATGGATCACATTAGGAATTTTGACATTATGAAAGAACTGCAGATTGAACCGATTACGGAATACCTATAGAAATATAGACAAAACTGGAGATCATATGTCATCAGAAAGCCTCGTTCCAGAATTCCACGCCAAATTTTAAATTACCATCCTGTGGGCAAGAGATCTTTGGGCAGACCGTTCAAGCGTTGGCAAGAGACCGTAACGGGCCACTAGGCCCAATACATGCAAGGATGATTATGATGAAAAAATTAATAAATTGTTCTTTTATTCCCTCAATGACCATGTATTTTCTTTCTAACTGCTATCGTTATGAGTTACAACATATTTGAAGTTGCTAAGTTGTGGCTACATAAAAACTGTATACTTTGCTATTTTTCAGCTATTAGAGTCGTAAAAATTTTGCTATATTAAGGACGCCATAAAAACATTTTGGAAACTTCTGTATTAATTGAAATGCATGATTTCAGTATGTGTAAAAAGTTTAATTTAACTTAGTATTTTAGTATTTATTTATTTAGCCTGGTAAAGATAAGGCCGTCAGGCCTTCTCCACCCCTCTACCAGCGAATTACAACTATAATATGAAGAATAAAATTACAATTAATATTAAATTTACAATTACAATTACAATAAAAAATTAAAGCACGACAAGATTACCTGATTAATGAAAGCTAGACATTTTATCATAGAAGTTAAGAAAAAGAATATTTTTGTATTTATTGAATTACAAATTAAACCTAGAATAACAAAATTCTATAGTGATGAAATTACCGGATATTGAAATATTTTGTGATAGATTAAGAGAACTATTTACAAGAAACCATGTCTGAACGAGTCTCAGTTACTTACCAAGTGCCTAGTAAGTTTGCGTTTGAATTCAATTTTATTTCAATAGTCCTTTATATTTCAATATCCAGACGTTTGAGAAGGGCAGTTTGAATCCAGAAATGCATTAGAGTTTAGTTGGGAGACTGAGGGAAAAAGACCTTTAGGGAGGCCGAGACGATGGGAGGATAATATTAAAATGGATTTGAGGGAGGTGGGGTAATGATAGAGACTGGATTAATCTTGCTCAGGATAGGGACCGCTGGCGGGCTTATGTGAGGGCGGCAATGAACCTTCGGGTTCCTTAAAAGCCATTTGTAAGTAAGTAAGTAAGTCCTTTATGCTAGCATGTAACGAATTCCAGAGTCTTGGCAGGGCTATTATGAAAGAGGATGAGTATGAGAAGGTGCGATGGGATGGTATTGTTAGTATTGTTTCATGGCGAGAGCGTGTGTTCAGATTGTGGTGGGAAGAAAGGTAAGTGAAGCGAGACGACAGGTACGAAGGAATAGAAGAGTTCAAGATTTCGAAGAGAAGGAGAAGTGAATGTAAATTTCTTTTCTTATCTTGTTTAAGCCAACCTATTTTTTTCCAGGGATGGAGTAATATGATCATATTTACGAACATTGCTTACAAAACGTACACACAAATTATGAGCACGTTGAAATTTCGTTTTGTTGTCGCTGGAAAGGCCAGCCAGTAAAATGTCAGCATAGTCAAAATAGGGAAATACAAACGTCTGCACAAGGGACTTTTTAAGCAAGAGGGAAGATGAACATTTATCCTTCATAGCACATGGATAATAGAATATACTTTTCTGCAGGCTTCTATGATTTGCAAGTCCCAGTTGAGATTAATAACCATGTGAATACCAAGATTTTTTACGGAAGAACTGAAAGGGATATGCACTGTACTTAATTTAACGGGGGAAATGTCGAGGTGCTTTACAGCGTCGGTATACAATCCAGTAGGCTTGTTGCCTAGATGTTGTACCGACGTAATTTATATTAGGTTCTGTTCGAACTGAAATTTATCCCCACCATTTTAAATTAATGTCTCATCAGCGCTTCCTTTGTTTCCGTTTTCTCTGTTTCACATCGACTAGACACAAACAGCTCATAAATATTTATATGAAAATTAATGCTTAGTCCAGAAATATGATTAAACATCATAATCTTTATAAATGTCGTTCCGTTGTTACGGAAATGCACTATTATATAATGCCAGGTGTCATGGAAATACGTTTAAGGTCATAATATTAAAATTATTTTAAATCTTTTCATTATCTCTTGTTTTACTGCAATACCAGTGACAGGAATAGACATCACTACGAGATTTTCATATAGAACATTTGCTAACACTTGTCTTAACGGTAATTTTTTTTATCTAAATTACACTCAAAGAGACAGCTTTTGTTGGCAACATTTATTTAGTAAATCATCTTGGATATACGAGTAAACATAAAGAACATATTATATCTGTAACGCGTGCTTGACAATTTAATTTGGTTTGTACATTTAAATAATCCGTGGCTATCTTCTAAAATGATGGACCAAAATTTTGTATGGATTACAGGGATGTCACGGCAGTGTAAAAGGTATGAATTATTCATAAGTTACAGAATATAAGAGAAACAGTTTTTCTACATGTAATCCGCAGGTAAATCGTCTCTTAAATGTCCGAGAAGATAGCAATATGAACAACATTAAACAAATAAGTTTCCTACACTGTTGTAAAATGTACACTTAAATGTAGGATTAAGTGTTAAAGAATCTTAACATATGACTGAAATAAAACCAGTAAATTAATATTAAGGGAATAGCAGGCCTAAATGTAAATGAATGCAAGTACGCTTTATTAAGACACATAGAACTCGACGAGACAGAGTTGAACTTATGAAGCACACAACGTAGTTCCGCTTTTAATCCTGCCGAAGGTGTCGTTACTTGGTTTTACAGAGGGCCTATTGCATGGATGGGCATGTGCCTCACTTGAGAATGCTGCCTCACTGACCTTCACAGAGCTTATCGCTCTGAGTGACAACACTTCACAGTCCCCGTCCCTCCCTCACGCTCCTAGGGCAGGCTCTATATCAGTTTCATAAGCAATATCAGCGGTGGAATAATGGCATTATCAAATCAGTGTACGCGTTAGAAAACGATTATTTGATAAGAAATGGGGGGAAGAGTTTTTTTTTTGCTGTTTAGAAGGGGAGAACATATGATGTGTGTAATGCTCGAAAATCCTATTAGACATTAATAAATTTAATATACAACGAAATTACTCCTTATGTCATAAAGAACATGCTGAATTAGAAGGTAAGACAAATTAAATGTTATTTTTCGTACTATTCCGAAGAAAATTTATGATCTTAACATTTGCATTGTATAGACTAATAAATACGACATTATACCTTAAACACGCTGCATTAAAAGGTACAGGGAATTAAATGTTGTTTGTATGTATTTCCAAAATAAATTTATAAATAAAAAATATCAAATGTGCGTAGAAAACGACATATGATTTTATGAAATTATTTTAGGTCGAGAACGTGCAAATCTATTAAGTAATCTTGAGAAACGCCAGAATATTCAAGAAAATAAACGTAGACAACGTGATGGAATATTATTGGCTTGTTACGAAATTTCTCGCCTGTGATTTGAATCAATTCAATGATGGAGAAATAGTAAAGATGTTTATGATTAAAGCTGCCGAATTAATTTGCCAAATTGAATAAAAGTTTACGAGTCTCACGTTAACCAAGCGCTTTCCTAATAATTCGCCACTGACCGTCTTAGCGATTACGGTAAGGTGACGCAGGTCACAGCAGTTTATATTTCCCATCCTACTCTGCAGTCTCCTCTCCTAGTAAACAAACTATTTCAAATCCAGTACCTCACGTAACCGAAAATTGTGCCCATGTACGGCCTATTGGATCCGGAAGTTATGACATGAAAAATTCCGAACTTCGGACTTGAAAGTGCACACTTCTAGACGGTAATTTGTATCTCTACTGATAGGATTAACATGACCCCAGAAGTAATATATAGTCACGAACAATCAATGTTTTCTATAACCGTCTCAAAAGCTTTAACGAGACTTAAACTTCACTTTCCAATTAAACTGAACACGAGAAAGTAGTTTCCTTCCCAGGCAGGATTCGAACCACGAAAGTCTTAGTTACAGACCGAATATTTAGTTCTGACACCTCAACGACGCGAAAGAGGGGAAGTAATAGGAGGAGTGGGGAGAGTTCCTGAGTAGAGATAGGGCGAGCGGTCGGTAAAGGTATGCGAGTGAATAACTCAAACACCCCTTGGCGTAACTAAATGGACTCGCCTGTCCCACGCGCACATCTCCGGCGACTGTCAGGACTAAATAATCGTACTGTACCAGTCTATCGTGCTCTGGAGTGATGAAGGCTCTAAAATCAGCTACAAGGGTCGGTCCGTTTTATTGCCACTGCTGTACGTTTCAAATGTAGTAATTGTGACAAGATTTTACAACAATAGAAGTAAATAAAAGTATGACGCATACTGTCGCTATTGCATGCAGTGAAGGTAATAACGCCAGTTATTTATTTTTTATTTTACTTGGTTATTTAACGACGCTGTATCATCTACGAGGTTATTTAGAGTCGATTTATTTAATTTTATTGGGTTATTTTAGGACGCTGTATCAACATCTCAGGTTATTTATCGTCTGAATGAAATGAAGGTGATAATGCCGGTGAAATGAATCCGGGGTCCAGGACTGAAAGTTACCCAGCATTTGCTCCTATTGGATTGAGGGAAAACCCCGGAAAGACACCTCAACCAGGTAACTTGCCCCGACCGCGATTCGAACCCGGTCCACCGGGTTTCGCGGCCAAACGCGCTAACCGTTACTCCACAGGTGTGGACAGCCTTTCGTATGAAATGTACGTTTCAAAAGTTGTAATTGTGACAAGATTTTGCAACACTACAATTAAATGAAAGTATGACGCATACTGTCGCTATTGTATGCAGTGAAGGTAATAACGCCAGATTTTTTTAGAACAAAGGAACATATTTATAAACAAAAATGGCAAATATAAGATTATGTTACAGAATTAAACAATTATAAATGATTAGGGAGCAAAGAAATCTCAATACCCATTACCACATAACTTTATAAAAATTCATTCGATGTTAGTGACATTTAGTAGTGTACAACCGTCTTCACATAGTGATCAGAGTCCAGTTTTCTTTGTGCTACTAATGTCGCAGGTTTCGTGGTATCCAAGTCCGGTCGATTATCCTTAAGCTACAGAGGATTAAACTAACCGCTATTATTGCATGCTAAATCAAAGTTTATTCTCGCAGGGAGATGACGTTATTACCTGCAGTAGAAAATTCTATTTTAAATGGATAAATAGGATAGTATAATATTATAAATTTTAAAACACTACCACTCCACTAAATTTAAGAACACATAAACGATTTTCTCATAATATTTCATTATTCACTATATTTCATTTTTATTTATATATATTTCTTCCTATAACCATTACAGGTTGCCATCGACAAAGAGTACCATGATACAATAAATATAGAGAAATGCCTTGAGGCTTTATGAGAAATATTTTGTTGTCACAGTGAAAAATAACACATTGAAATAGACAAACACAAAATAATATACGAAGTAACGTAAAGAAGATTGAATTAAAGTCATGGTATTTAACGCCTGAAAATAGCTATTGATCCTTTGCGTGTTTGTTTTTAAAATAATGTGTTTAATCTGTAACTACAGTCAGTGTATTGTTATCAGTATGTCTTTGTTGTTACCTATTGCTTTAAAAAGAATGTGTTTAACTTGTAATTTTAAGTCAATTTTTCTATTATTCCTTTACTGTTAACATTTGTTTTTAAATCTTTTGTATTGCCCCTACTATTATATATTGCCCTCAAGAATTTCGTTATTCGTTAGTTGTAAGTCATTACTTGTCTTATGATTTTAATTATTGCACTTGTTCCTGAATCAAGTATTTATTTATTTAGTTATCTATTTATTTATTTATTTATTTATTTAACCTGGTAGAGATAAGGCCATCAGGCCTTCTCTTCCCCTCTACCAGGGGATTACAGCTAAAATATAAAGAATACAATTACAATTATAATTAAAATTAATATTAAATTTACAAATACAATAAAAATCAAAGTACTAAAAGAATTAACAGACTAATAAACGCTAGACAGTTCATTGTAAAAATTAAGAAGAGAGAAAATTTTTTTATTAACTAAGTAAAATTAAACCTACTCTACGCAGTAAGAAAATGCTTAATAAGTTTGCTTTTGAACGCTACTAAATTCCGACAGTCTCTGATATCACTGGGTAGGGTATTCCACAAGCGCGAAAGCGAGATTGTGTATGATGATGAATACGATGAAGTCTTATGTGTTGGTATGGCTAGTATGAGGCTATTTTGCGTAACTTGTAACTTATTATGTAACTTGTAACCGTAAATCATTGCTTGTAATATGCCTTTATTACTTTTAACTGTTCCATTGTTCATGAATTAATTTGAAAGTGAAAGTCAAACTTTGTTATATTAATATACTATTGATTATATATTTAAGTTCGTGTATTTACTCTGAAACGATTAGACATTCTTGTATATCTTTTGCATTGATTATTCCTCAAACATCTAATTAATTTTTAACAGGATCCATTCTTTGATTAAGGTGCATTCTTATACATAATTCATGTGAATTGTAACTGTGACCACTACTTTATATCATAACTTTACTATTGTTTATTGGTTATAAAATATGTATTTTGATGTCAATTATAACCCTAATATACCTCAGGGTGAAATAGGGTTTATTAAATTGGATAATAAAAAAAATTCAATTATCTGTACTCACTTTATGCAGAATACAATATTCACGTCACTAGACGATCAGTTCAAGCGCACACTTCTTCACTTACAGGTTGTTAAACTCACACTAAAGACAGAAATTAGTTTAATTGTTGGTTCCAGATGATTAAGAAAGGTTCTTCTAAGCGCCACACTTTTCTGACTATGGCTGTCAACACAGATTTTTACGAAACTAATTATAAAATATTAGATGGAGTTATAACCTGCATGGCGTTAATACCCTCACTTACCCTAGATCTGAACACTGTCAGTTATAATAATGGAATAGAGCTGAAATCAATACTTTGTACAACAGTTGAAAGTCTCGTCAGTCCGTACTGTAACCTTAGTACATTTACACAAAAACTGCAAAAAACTTTAAGAACTTAAAGGGTTAGGTACAGCTTACAGCAGTAAAATTGTTTAAATATTCAACATGGTTTCCCTCCATTACTGTATCTTGTACTGTACTGTCCTTATGCTATATGACAAATATTTTTGCGATTTAAAAAATATATATATATATATTTTTTTTTCAAAATTCAAAGTGGTGGCAGTTCACTGTGCTGTGATGAAGCTTTTCCCTCATAACTCAAAAAACTCTCCAACATTCTGTAATTAAATTTTTTTGTGTGTATATATACATATATCTATAATGTGTTGCAAAATCACTTCTCTACCTTTGATAGATTGTCTGACAAAATAAATTTAATTTAGACAATGGTCAAATATTAGTATTTTCTTCTATCACAAAATAAAATATATATATATATATATATATATATATATATATATTAAGGAGTGTAGTTGAAAGAGCATGATATTGTAAACATGAGTTTCAGAAATAAAATAAAAGCGAGAGAACATGAAAAAGTTAACAAGTTTATGAGTTATGAGGGAAACGCTTCATAACTGCACAGTGAACTGCCACCACTTTGAATTTTGAAAACTATAACTATATATTCTTTTTAAACCGTGAAAATATTTTTTCATATAGCAGAAGGACAGTGTTTCACACATACTAATTTTCATTATTGCATAAGATACAGTAATGGAGAAAAAAAGTTGAATATTTCCAAAATTTTACTGCTGTAAGCTATACCTAACCCCTTAAAATCACAAAACCGAAACTCACCTCGAACACTGCTAACATAAGTTCCGTTAAACCAGCATTCCAATTCAAGATGTTCCTTGCTTCTTCACGATTCAAGGGTAGTGC
Organism: Periplaneta americana; assembly: GCA_025594305.2. NCBI lineage: Eukaryota > Metazoa > Arthropoda > Insecta > Blattodea > Blattidae > Periplaneta > Periplaneta americana. Next base: position 50,906,091 of record JAJSOF020000015.1, read on the forward strand.
AGAGAACTTTCTCCTTTTGTTATTGTAAATATTACGGAGAATGCAAAAAATACCATGCACTGAACACGAGGGCAGCGGTTATAACTGAATGGATAATTTTAAAAGATCGCTGAGAAATGTTCTCTGTTTTTTCTAAGCACTGTTCCTAATAACTATTATATAATATGTCAAAACAATAGAGTTTCGTGAGAATGATAACGGTCATTCCGCATTATTAGCATTTCCTCCCTCTAGTAAACGTTTGGCTCCACATGACTTCACTGTGCATAACAAAAAAGCAATCATCTCAGCTAACAATTTTCTTTTAGCTAAATGTGAACTCATCTTGCTAAATAATAATAATAATAATAATAATAATAATAATAATAATAATAGTAATAATAATAATAACAATTAGTGTTGTGAGATTTAATCGATTAATCGATCAATTTCTGTTGTAAGATTAATCGATCAAAAATATTTAATCGATTAATCGAGGCGATTAAAATTAATCCGTTGTAGTTGATATTAATAAAATTATTATTTTGTTAATACAAACTCATACTAAAAATTCCGACAATATTCCCCTCTCGGAAATTGCATACTTAAAAGCACAATAGTACTGTTATTTTCTAACTGCAAAGCATGTAACGCAGAGAAAATCTTTGCACAAACACTTCAGAAAGAGCTGGAGATATGAGGACAGTAACCTAGTCTACCTCTATTGAAAGTTGAAACAATGCGAAACCCTTATTAAGTTTCCTGGTTTTTCAAGCAAACTTCCATCTTGTTGTCAGCTCATCTTCCTAGCATATGAAATACATACTTTTCTGGGATTCGTCCCCCTCATCCCTTATAAAATAGCCATATCTACACTGTGTGCAAGTGAGAGCGTAACTACTTTCTTTTCTTTCTAAAATCTGATAACTCAATTACAATAGGGGCCAGTCTTCTGTTTCGACCTCTATACTTTTGCAGTTGCAGTTTTTGTACTGAGTTTTTATATGAAGGTTGAGTGTTTAGTTTGATAAAGAAAAAAATCAGTTTTCTGTGGCCTGTAAAAAATGTAAACTCCATTATGTCATATGAGAATTTGAGAGGTAAACTCGGTGAAATGTTTGGATTTAAATTTAACGATCGTGGAGAAGTTCCTGACAGAAAAAAAGTTTTTCGTGTTTAGTGATGCAGAAAACATTGTTACTAAACATAGAGCGATACTTAATTCGGAGCATGTGAATGCACTCACAAGTTTAAAATAAAGAATGAAGCAGTATTAACTAGGCTAGTCTTCATACTTTTTGTTATTTTTGTTTGTCTCAAAAATACCCGGAGAAATTGACACAATAAATTATAAGGCTCATAAAAAATATCTTAGTAAATAATTAAAATAGTTGTTTTGTAATATAACTATACAATATACAGATATATAACAATTAATGCTTATGCTTATCACTTAACTTACTTACTTACTTACTGGCTTTTAAGGAACCCGGAGGTTCATTGCCGCCCTCACATAAGCCCGCCATTGGTCCCTATCCTGAGCAAGATTAATCCAGTCACTATCATCATATCCCACCTCCCTCAAATCCATTTTAATATTGTCTTCCCATCTACGTCTCGGCTTCCCCAAAGGTCTTTTTCCCTCCGGTCTCCCAACTAACACTCTATATGCATTTCTGGATAAGGCCATACGTCCTACATGCCCTGCCCATCTCAAACGTCTGGATTTAATGTTCCTAATTATGTCAGGTGAAGAATGCAATGCGTGCAGTTCTGTGTTGTGTAACTTTCTCCATTCTCCTGTAACTTCATCGCTCTTAGCCCCAAATATTTTCCTAAGCACCTTATTTTCAAACTCCCTTAACCTATGTTCCTCTCTCAAAGTGAGAGTCCCAGTTTCACAACCATAAAGAACAACCGGTAATATAACTGTTCTATAAATTCTAACTTTCAGATTTTTTGACAGCAGACTGGATGATAAATGCTTCTCAACCGAATAATAACAGGCACTTCTCATATTTATGCTGTGTTTAATTTCCTCCCGAGTATCATTTATATTTGTTACTGTTGCTCCCAGGTACTTGAATTTTTCCACCTCTTCAAAGGACAATATTCTCGTCACGAGACATTTGTCTATTCGGGATTTACTTCCAAACCTATTTCTTTACGTGCTTCAAGTAAAATTCCCGTATTTTCCCTAATCGTTTGTGGATTTTCTCCTAACATATTGACGTCATCCGCATAGACAAGAGCTGATGTAACCCGTTCAATTCCAAACCCTCTCTGTTATCCTAGACTTTCCTAATGGCTTACTCTAGAGCAAAATTAAAAAGTAAAGGTGATAGTGCATCTCCTTTCTTTAGCCCACAGTGAATTGGAAACGCAATACATACAGATATACAACATTTAATAGGTACATATGCTTATCACGGAACACAAGTTAAATTTAACAATAATTGTGTATTACAATATATTATTAAAACATTTTTTTTCAAATCGATAAAAACTCGATTAATCTATCGATTAAACGATGAAATTCCAATTGTTCATCGATTAAATATTTTGATCAATCAACAGTAATAATAACAACAACAATAACAATAAGACAACTTCTGTGGGAAACCCCACGAACGAGTATATGGCCTAGTTTTTCCTTCTCTGTACCTGGAAACAGAATTTAGTTAGAATTTTGCATACACTCGCTTCAGTGTTGTCCCATCATTACCATATCACGTTCCCATCGTCTCTGTGCAATAATAATTATTTTAGGAAAACTGAAGGGCTCCGATTCAACACGATTCAAGACATTATTGTCTATGTCATTATAATTTCTAGGACTGTTACATAGACCTCTGCGGTGTCTGATTGATCAGATCTCCGGCCTGTCACGCAGGAGGCCCGGGTTCGAATCTAGGTCAGGTTGCAGTTGGGGTCTTTCTCTGCTTCGTAATCCACTCAACTTTCTACAGGGACATAATTTTATTTTTACTTCAATTTTTATTGTACCTGAGTTTTTGAATGTACTTCACTCCCACCCCTTCTACTAATGAAGTTCCAACTGTCCTCCAGACAGAATCAAGGCCGCATATAGTAAACAGCACTGAGTTAGTGAGTATAGTACGTTCCAGAAATATGTTCGCGTTTTCCAGTGACGAAAGAGCTTTCAAAATTGAATCATATTTTCGCACAGGTACTGTCCGTTTGCCTACGTCGCATCCCGATTTCACCCACCTGCCTCTGCACACCCCTCTGTAAAAGCTGGGCTGTCTTAGCTCTTTTCTGAAAACATTAATTTCTGTTAGGAATTGGACGTTTACGTAATATTATACAACTGTTTCAAATAACTTAAATAAAAGGGCCTCGTTAAGTAATTAACTGTCACGTGATTTCCCCCCTTTCTACGACATAACCACTTGGACGGACAGTAGATAGCATGTCTGAGTAATTTTATCTGTGCGAGTCGGACAGAAGTGAAGATTGAATTTACAGTACGTAAGGTACTCTTTTATAGAGTAGGTACAGAATTATTTCAACATGAGTTACTAGTACGAAGGACGAAACTGGCAATTGGAATTAGATGCAATAGTCTATAGGGCTATAATATGCACAAAAGAACTGAAGCCTATATCGAAATGAACAGCTACCATTTTCAAAAATGTGTTTAAATATCCATATTATGATTATTTTTCAATTTGATTTCATTCTCTATATTGTACGCTAATGTGTTGTAGACAGTATAATATACACTGCATAATGAATACGTTCGCATGGATAAATCAGTTCCTGAGTAAAAACACTTATTGTTAAAAGAGTACGGTACTTTCCCCTAATTATGGTCCACATTTGTCACATTTTTCTTTGTATATTCAGTACTATTCATCCAGATTAAGTGAAATTTTGGCTTCGGACTCTTGTAAGTTTATATTAAATAAATATTGACATATGTGTTTGAAATTATTTAATTATAAGTGTTAAAAAATAATAAGCATTGGTACATAGTTGTATTCTGAGTTGCCCAACTATGGTCCATTCATATATTCATGCTTGAAAGCAGCTGGAGCTGTAATTATTCGTAAATCAATATATTGAGTTTCTAATTTAAGGGTAGAAACATAATGTAACACAGAAATATAAAAAATAAATGAAAAGTGCATGGATTATTTTTATTAGTACACATTACATAAACCCTCAATAAACAAGTGAAATCTGAAAGTCATTTTTCTGCAATAATGAACAACTACATACACCGGCAAAAAAAAAAAGCCGGGCCACCTAAAGTTTCTCAATTTTTATGAGGTGAGAATCAGAAAATCCTTTATGAAAAATGAAGAAAACATTGCTTCCCATGAAAAAAACTTATCCATTATCATTTGCGCTATTATTTTCAACGCCAAACAATGGATGTAATTAAAAGGTGTAAAAACTTATAGATTATATCAATTTTCTTCCAAATGTTCAACTGATTTTGTGGCCACCCAGATGTTAGCAATAGCGGGTATTACCTCCCCGTGACTGTATGACTGTTACCATTCGCCGATTCAACCCTTCGATCAGATTCTGAATGCCAGTCTGGTCGATTCTATTCCATTATTTACTTAGAATATTTCGGAGCTGCTGTAAGTTGCTGTGAGGAGTTAGGCGACTTCTAACTTGCTTGCCTAGCATTCCCCACACATGTTCAATGGGGTTTATATCAGGACTTCTTGCTGGCCATGCCATCCTATTCAATCCAACGTCGTGAAGGAACACATCCACGATTCTTGTAGCATTAGGGCGTGCATTGTGATGCATTAACAGGAATGTTTCACCATTAAGTGGGGCTTATCGTACCATTTGTTAAATTAGACCTTCTTCGATATACCTTGGAGCAGTCAAAGCACCTCCATTAATGAAAACAAGTTCTATGTGAGCTTCATACGAAATGCCACCCCATAACATTACTGATCCACCTTGGAAACTGACACGTGAACTAAAGGAACATGAAGAAAAACGTTCTCCTTCTCTTCTCCACACTCTTTAACGTCCATCTGTAAACTAAATCTCGATTCATCTGTGAAGAGCACTCGTCGCCACTCCCCCAGGTTCCAATTAGCATGATTGTGAGCAAGACGTAATCGTTCAACATGATGTTGCTGGAGCAATTCTGGGCCTTTAGCTGGTTTTCTGGAATCAGCCCACATTCATCCAGACGTCCTCTTACAGTTTCTCACTCACGTTAACTTGTCTTATTTTCTGGAAGGCTCTTCTGGTCTCAATAGCTGTGGAATGGCGATTTCTTAATGTGTTTAGGACAATAAAACGGTCGTCACGAGCCGAAGTTACTCGTTTTCTTCCTGAACCGGGTCTCCTGGAATAACCATCTGTCTCTCTAAAGCGATGGTACACTCGTTGTACGGTCGATCGAGGAATCCCAAGAACTGCAGCCACATAACGCTGACTATTCCCACCTTCTATCAATGCAACCACTTTTGCTGAATCGGTAGGACTTAGTGACATTTGTATACAATGAAGTACTCCAATACTGCCTCAAAAGAGCTTTCCAGTCTGTAGACATCTTCAGCTTAGCTCGAAATGTGTCCAAGAAGTTTACACACAATATTACAAGAACGAATCTTCTTTTCAGATCATTGTTGGCTATTACGTATTCACTATTACAGTGTTACGTATCACAAAATAAATGAATAACTAAGTGAACCTCAGCACACCTACAATTATTTAAAAAAATCCTACAATTTTAAAAAATTTTAAAGAAAATGTAGTTGGCCCGGTTTTTTTGCAGGTGGGTGTATATCAAAGAACAAAAGTACGGTATCAGAATAAAATATTATGCAAATAAATTCACTGATAATGTTTATTTATCGTACAGAGAACTACATTCATTAGGCTTATTTCGATCCTTTGAATATCCACTTCTTTTGTAATTCTGAAATTGAATCATAATCTGTATCCAATTCAATTTCATCGCTCTCATAGTCATTCACAGGGACGGTTGTTTTCCTTCTACCCTGAAGTTTTCGTTTTACCGAACCATCATTCGTGCTAGTACTATTGATGCTGGAACAGCCTGTTTCTTTGTTTGGTGTTTTAGAATATACTAAGGTACAGTATTTTCAGAAGTAAATAATCACATTGATCACATTTTATTGAAACAAATATTTCAAAATGAAATACAACTATAGTCCACGAAAAATTGTGGTACATAGTTGAGGACTGACTTATAGCCTTGAGGTTAAACATTTTTCACGCAGAGTCCTTAACCTCTGGCAGTCTAATTATTACGTGAAAGTAAACACTATATAGTCAGGTTTGATTGTACAAAGAATCATATATCTATAATTTACCAGATCTACAGAGGAGAGCTTAATAAAACTGACAAACACAAACTGAATGATTTCGTGTCTTCACACATTCAATAGAACGATGCACACTGACCTTGTTAAGCATCCATATCATTGCCACGTGTAATGGTAGATAGAAGCATCTATGGGGAACATAATTCCATCACAGTGGCACCTTAAATTGCAAACACCGAACTCTTGGGGGACTAAGTAGTACATAATGCGTTTTGGACCATAGTTGGGTGCCTGGACCATAGTTATGGGAAATTACGGTACTACATTTTGATTAAACAAAAACCGAATGAAAATTATCGAACTCAAAATCGCGATATTTCCTAATTTACGTAAATGGATGAACTATTTTTCTTCCCTCCTATGCCTAGTAAAGTGATTTGTTTGTGTTTTACGCCAGTATCATCGAACTCCAGCCGTGGAAGGGGGCAGCGAACGGTGTTTCCGGTTCTCTAAAGGTATAGCCAGGTTAATATTAAAAATGTTAGTAGAAATAAAATGATGTCCCTGTACAATATACAACTAAGTATGGGTTTTTTCTGGAGAAAAGATGAAGTGTTACTGGAGCACTCTAAAACCTTGAGAACCATGTCTTTTTGTTTCCGTGAATTGAAGGCAGGCAACGTTGTCAGCTTAGTGATCTCTACTGCTCAACTTTAAAAAAAAGTAGCAATGCACATCTGAACTATGTCGGAGTTTAAATGTTACGCCGACCTCACAATAAGATGATTGATTGATCTACTCCGATACAAAAAGTATTTGCAAAAATTCTTCCAAACCTCGTAACCTAGATACATTTAAGAATCAACGAAATGATAACTCAAAAGGATTCTCAATTACTGTTAAGATCTACTTTTGTAATTGTTCAATTCTTTTGATGTATGACCAACGTCACTGAAGTAGTTATTTGAGCAATTATAATCTAACACCCTTTCTAAAGGATCACTAAATCATCTTTAACCTGCTGACTGAAGGTCACTGATCTGATGATGGCAAACAATTAACATCAAGGCCTTCTCGTATTCCACGCTCTTTCCGCAAGCATTCCCACGAGATGCAACGCCGGATACTGCCATTTCCTATTCTGTAAGTAATGGCATCCCTGCGTTACATCACTCGCTTTATTTAACCATAACTGCAAAATCGGGCTCTAAGAATATGAAAATGGCTCAATCCTGAGAGCAGACTGTGTATCTATGTTTATTTAAATAACTCTGTCATCTGAAATTGTGGGGGATCATCAGTGCGGTTTTAGGCGTAACAGATCAACTATTGATCAGATTCTTGTATTCGACAGATATTGGAGAAAAATGGGAGTATAAGGGTACAGTACAACAGTTGTTCATAGATTTCAAACAGGCATATGACTCGGTTAAGAGAGACGTTTTATATAATAATCTTATTGAATTTGATATTCCCAACAAACTAGCTCGATTAATTAAAATGTGTCTCAGTGAAACTTACAGCAGAGTCGCTATAGGCCAGTTTCTATCTGATGATTTTCCAATTCACTGCGGGCTAAAGCAAGGAGATGCACTACCATCTTTACATTTTAACTTCGCTCTGGAATATGCCATTAGGAAAGTTCAAGAGAACATATAGGGTTTGGAATTGCACGGGTTACATCAGCTTCTTGTCTATGCGGATGACGTGAATATGTCAGGAGTAAATCCACAAACGATTAGGGAAAATACGGAAATTTTACTAGAAGCAAGTAAAGCGATAGGTTTGGAAGTAAATCCCGAAAATGACTAAGTATATGATTATGTCTCGTGACCAGAATATTGTACGAAATGCAAGTACAAATATTAGAGATTTATCCTTCGAAGAGGTGGAAAAATTCAAATATCTTGGAGCAACAGTAACACATAAATTACACTCGGGAAGAAATTAAACGCACAAAAATAGGGGAAATGCCTATTATTATTCAGTAGATATGCTTTTTTCATCCAGTCTGCTCTCGAAAAATGCTGAAAGTTGGGATTTATAAAACAGTTATAGCCTATTGTCGGTTGCTCTGTATTGTTGTGAAGCTTGGACTCTCACTTTGAGAGGGGAACAGATATTAAGAGTGTTTGAGAATAAGGTTCTTATGAAAATATTTGGGGCTAAGAGGAATGAAGTTACAGAAGAATGGAGAAAGTTACACAACGCAGAACTGCACGCATTGTTCTCTTCAGCCGACATAATTAGGAACATTAAATCCAGACGTTTGAGATAGGCAGGGCATGTAGCACGTATGGGCGAATTCAGAAATGCATAGAGAGTGTTAATTGGGAGACCGGAGGCAAAAGACCTTTGGGAAGGCCGAGACGTAGATGGGAGGATAATATAAAAATGGATTTGAGGGAGTTGGGTTATGATGATAAGGAGTGGATTAATCTTGCACAGGATAGGGACCGATGGCGGGCTTATGTGGGGGTGGCAATGAACATGCGGGTTCCTTAAAAGCCATATGTAAGTAAGTAATTAAATTATACACGTAATTAGAAAGAGCAAATTCTTGAAGTCATATCAACTAAACAGAGCACCGAACATATGCAACTCACAAAGCCGGAAATGCTACTGGAATTGTGAAGAAAACTATTACTTTATGCCACATCTACATCCCAAACCCAACTCTTGCATGGTATGAAAGTAGACATACCTGCAATAGATGAGATGTCTGATTGGGACTATCTGCAAGGTGAGAAACATGTGATCCGCCACGTCGAGGTCACCGCTGTGCGTATAAAAATAATAGATTTTCTCCTAATTAAATGTTTACGTGATACCGGAAAACAATTCACTGCCGAGATTATGGTATAAAAATAGTAGTTCTATATTAGAGTAATGTATTCTTCGCAGATGCAAATTCAGTGGTATCGTAAGCTACAGTGTACTTAACAGACATCGGAAGTTTATGCAAATGCATATTTTTATTTGAAGGTTATATATGTCTACAATCGAGGTGACACCCATTTTAAAGTTAAAGGATTAAAATTGTAGCAAAAAAAAAATTTGCATATTTGCATAATTGACGGTAATTTAGTATGCAGTTCATGTTTGCATATGTATGTATGATTTTGACTAAATTCTGTATATTTTGGCTTAGATTCTGCATAAAATACAATTTTGTATTCAATGAAAAATGTACGTGTAGCGGGTTCCTCGTGCTTACCACGCATGCGCATTCTGAAGGTCAGCCGACAGGTAACAAATTCTTATAGTTAACACAGGAGGCCGAGAGTGCACGTAGGTGACGCCTCCGTCTACTCACCTCTCATTCTTCTGTTTCGTCCACCGATATGGTTAACTCTTGTTGTTGAGATGTCGAAGAGTAACTTCCAGTAGCATAAAATCTCAAAGCAGTTGTCAATTTAATAATTGGCGGAATGGGCAAGCCTCTTGAGTGTTTCTGGTACTTCCAAAATTATCGGCATTATAACATCCACAACAGTATTCTTTAAAATCGATATCTTCGTAAAAACTGAACGTCACTATATTTTTCAAGAGGCTTATCATAGTCCGGAATTATATGTGGAACATTCTCAAATAAATCATTTACTAATATGTGATCCATAAACTCTATAAAATCATCTTCTAGTATTAAATCCATGACGTTCACAATGGGCAAACTAACCTCTAAATACAGTATAATGTTTCTCCACAACCTGCTAGATCATACACACATGGAGAGTGATGATGGTAACAACCAAAATAACATATAAAATCATCTGTTCTCCATAAATCAAGTAGAATATGTACTAAATCAACCTCTGGAGAATGCAGTTTTCTCTAAAGGAGTGTTAAAGGTACCCCTTTTATCCTCCTTTATAGCAAAAGGAAGCTTCATGAATATGAAAATCGCAATGTAAGGAACGTTTAAGGTTCCCTTAAAAGTTCAAGGAGCCTTCCTTCCTTCCTTAAATGAAGTAAGGTAGGTTTAAAAATAGGAAATGCTGTGTAAGGAGAATTAAAGGTCAGATTTAAGTGAAGAAACGTTAAAGGAATGTCCGAGAATTCCACTCTAAGTCTTTTTATTTGAAGAAGTGGATTAAAGAAACAGAAGAAAATTGTTTCAATACGGACGGTACTGTTGTACTCTGCAAACTGTGTAATTGTGAGGTGAGTTTCAAGAAATAAAAGTTTCCATTTTTGAAAAATCTAAAATGTTATACTTTCCTTTACAAAGTAATACCAATGATTTATAATGTTTTATCAGGTCTCATGATAAGAAGTACCAACTTACAGCATTGCAAGATAATGAAACATGACAGAGCTAAAGTTTCTGGCAACAAACAAGTGCAGGAATTTTTAAAATTCTCATTTAGTAATCAGCAGAGGCTTAAAGAATACAGACAATTCCTGATAAATGTGTCTGACTTCAAATATGCACCATTGACATCATGCGCCGTTCAACGCACTTTTCTGCCTACAAACTGTGCTTACAGACAAGCGACACAAACTGACTCCTGAGACTTGAAAAAATTCTCGTTACCTACTGAAATTTGAACAACACATAGACTTCTATTGAACACTGACTATACAAGGTTATTCAAAAGTAAGGTCCCATTTTGAAATGGTAATAAGTTTGTCAAATTCTTAGATTCCACAAAAATAAAAACACCAACTTGTTAGTAAAAAAAAATGAAATTTTATTGAAACACGAAAATATTAAATATGACCACCACTGTGTAGTTCAATATGAAATAGTCTTTCTTCTACGAGTATGGTATAAACGGCATTAGTAAGCACATTCCTAGGGATGTTTTCAATGACATTCGATATTAACTATTTAAGTTCCACACATTTATTAGGTCTATTAAGGAATGTCTTTTCTTTTAGATAATCACATAACCAGTAGTCACCCAGATGGCCCGGGTTCGATTCCTGGTCGGGGCTAATTACCTGGTTGAGGTTTTTCCGGGGTTTTCCCCTCAACCCAATATGAGCAAATGCTGCAAATGCTGGGTAACTTTCGGTGCGGGACCCCGGACTCATTTCACCAGGATTATCACCTGAATCTCATTCAGACGCTAAATAACCTAAGATGTTGATAAAGCGTCGTAAAATAACTACTTGAAAAAAATAACCAGTAATCACCTGGATTTATGTCTGGTGACCTAGAAGGCCAACTGTTCGGAAAATGCCTACTAATTACACTATAACCAAACTTGTTGCGAAATCGTGTTTTTACATTATTGTGTATATAAGGTGGAGCCCCGTATTGCATGAAAACAATGTTTTCGATTTCACGATTCTGTAACGCTGGTACTCCAAAGTCTTGGAACATTCGAAAATATCGCTGTCCGGTTACCGTCACTGTTTTTTGTTTGTCCATTTTGAATTTATTCATAGAAATACGGTCCTATTATGAAATGTGACGTAAAAGCACACCAGACACTAAACTGGATATCATGTAAAGTTAAAACCATTGTAAAAATTATTAAAATTACTCTCCTTCTGCCGTTTGAATTCTGAAAAACAATTATTGTTTATACAAGCATGACCCAGTTACCATAGCAACGAAACACGCATCGATAAAAAAAAAAGAATCCAAACCTTCTAAACAGTAATGGTACCTATATGAAACCAAACTGCTTATATGTACAGAAGATACAGCTGTTTCAAAATGGGAACTTACTTTTGAATAACCTTGCATATAATTATCACGTAGCGTTTCGGTTTCACTCAATTGGTTTTCTTTATTTTAAACATATTTTTGCATATTTTGAACGTGTGTTTGGATATTTTAAACATTTTTTTTGCATATTGCATGATTATTTTGTGCAGTAATATTTGCATAACTTCCGATGTCTGGTAATCATAGTAAAAATGGATATCTCTGTATTTTGAACACTACTGCAATAAAAATTGGTAATTTAATAAATTATACGGCCATTCTTTACCGTGCACATTCAATTGTTATGTACATTATCGCACAGTGGACATTTTGGGAAACTGACATTTTGCGGTGGGCATTTCAACACCTTGCCGGCAATGCTTTTTGGAGTTCAGGAGGCAATAATGTTAAAAGTAAACTATCACCAATCATGCAGTAAGTACTTATGAAATGACATATTCTTTTCCTTGTAGTAGCTTTATTATTTGATTAGAAACAAGGTCCAAGGCTAACAATAAGCCTATATCGATACTCCTTGGAAGAGTCACTTTTAATTAAAAATTATTTTTGGTTTAAGACAAAATTTTATTATTAGAATAGGGTTCCAATAAACAAGCTATTATACGACAAAACATTTCATTACCAAATATGTATTACGTTAATCATTATTTCTGCAATGAAAAGATTGAGGGACATTTTATATAACCTATATTATATTTAATACTTCATAAATATTATGGTATGGTATAACAAGAAATAAATAAGAAAAGAAAACTTCCTGGCATGCTGAAAACGTATAGATCTACAGGGACATCATTTTATTTTTACTAACATTTCTAATATTAACCTGGCTATACCTTTGGATTAAAGATTCAAAACCGGAAATACCGTTTTCTACTCCCTTCCACTGGAGTTCGATGATACTGGCGTAAAATACAAACAAATCACTTTACTAGGTATAGGAAGGAAGAAAATAGTCCATCCATTTACGTAAAGTAGGAAATATCGCGATTTTTAGTTTGATAATTTTCATTAGGTTTTTCTTTAATCAAATTACAGTACTGCATTATAAGTGTTTTTACTCCATTCGGACGTATTCATTATGCAGTGTAGTCTACATTTTACAGTCTACAGCACATTAGCGTACAATATAGAGAATGAAATTAAATTGAAAAATAAACAAAACGTGGATATTTAAACACATTTTTTAAAATGGTGACTGTTCATTTCGATACAGGCTTCAGTTATTTTTTGCAAATTATTGCACTATAGACTATTGTACCTAATTCCAATGATCAGTTTCGTCCTTCGTACTAGTAACTTACGTTAAAATAATTCTGTACCTACTCTATAAAAGAGGACTTTACGTACTGTAAATTCAATCTTCACTTCTGCCCGATCCGAAAAGATAAAATTACTCAGACATTCTATCTACTGTCTTTCAAGTGGTTTTGTCGCAGGATCGTAGAAAGGATGGAAATCACGTGAAAGTTAATTAATTAACGAGGCCCTTTTATTTAAAACAGTTGTATAATATTACGTAGGCGTCCAATTCCTAACAAATTAATATTTTCAGAAAAGAGCTAAGACAGCCCAACTACTACCCTTTACAGAGGGACGAGCAGAAGCCGTTGGCGGAAACCGGGATGTGACATAGGCAAACGACGACAGTACCTGTACGAGAATATGATTGAATATATTGAAAGCGAACATATTTCTGGAACATATTATACTCACTAACTCAGTACTGTTTGTGTTTACTATGACCGTAAGGTGACTTTGACTGTATACACTTTGTTCTGTGTGGAGAACGGTTCCAAGTTCACTAGTAGAGGGGTGGGAGTGAAGTACATTAAAAAACTCAGGTACAATAAAAATTGAAGTAAAAAAATGATGTCCCTGTATTTCTCTTCAGCGTAAAAGGATTTTCTCTATACTTCATGTAATGAGAAATATAAACTGTATCGTTAAAAGGCAAAGAGTCAAAAGTAACTTGCTAGTGCGGATCTGAAAGTAATGTCTGACAAAATCCGTCATTGGATCTATGAGTAGTTTTCAGAAAGCCTAATTGCTTAATATTGTGAAACCAACTGAAAATATAAGAGAAATTGGCTAGAGTTTCTCTAATAACCAATATAAATACGGAAAACCAGCGTACTTACTGAGCGCTGAGCTGTCTTGCAACGTGAAGCTCAACTCACCTGCAATAAGACAACAAACAAATATTTTATTACTTGACAACTTCTAAATGAATTAACAGCATGCAGCATATGTTATAAAGATCTGAAATCTTAAATGTTGCATAATTCATGCCTCCCTAATGCAGTATTGATTGCAGTCTAGACGTGAGGCTTTCGATACAGACATTACATACCGTAACATGCATCAAATACATAAATGGATAAATCTCTCCTTCCTCATTTTAACAGTCACTTAACTCAGACATTATACTACCGCAGCAACGCCGAATATTTTTAACCGCTTTTGCAATTATGGATATTTTGAATTAAATCTAAAAGTATTAAATAGTTACATTTTAGTTTCGCTAATGGTTAAAATCATTAACAATATTAAATCGTTAAAGTATCTGGTCAGATATGTTTGTGCTTTCTGTGTTTAAAGCAATAATGTACTCTTTGGTATAAAAACAAGACCAGAACATCATTTCAGGATAATAAAAGACACATATTAGGACAATAATAACATCAGAAAACCAGTGTCTAAAAATGTAGGGGAAGGAACAATGTTAATATTTGATATTTATATCACAACACAAAGGATCGAATAATCATTAAATTTATTTTGTATTGCCAACAAATGTAAACTTATAAAATTATATATACAGAGTGTCCCATTTATCTTGTGCACCTATAACTTCTTTGTTTGGATAGGTATTGGAATTTTTGTTTTTGAGCGTTATCTTAGAACAAGGGGCTAACATGAGTGTAGAGATTTGGTGCATGTAACTACATTATCGTACAAGGTACACGTTACGTCATCAATTTTTCAAATAGCATTACATTTGTTGTGTGCCCCATTCATCTTATTCATTAACTTACACGAAAGACGATTGACGTTCGTACAAGTCGTGTGTTGTGTGTTTGTTGTCTTAACATGTAAAAAACGACAGCAACTGTCCACGCCACAATCCACTTACAGTGGCCTGCGCGTTCTTCGGACCTGTCACTACTCGACTTCTTCCTGTGGGGAACTGTAAAGGACAGTGTGTACCAGAACATACTGACAACACCAGACGACATGCAGCAACGCATTCGACAAGCTTATGTTTCCATTCAGCCAGCAATATGCTGGGCAGTCAAACGGTCTTTCGGGGAACGCCTTCGAATGTGCTTTAATGTGAATGGTCACCATTTGGAACATCTTGTGTGACTCTCAAAGAATAACATTATCACATTGGAAGTACGTTTTTGTTTTGTTTTGTTGTTGTTATTGATTATAAAGGATTAAACGTTAAAAAAATAGCATTGAAAATATGGGGGCTGTTTCATCAACTATATATCAGTATTTTTCTTGAGAACTGGAATTAATTAGTTTCCTTTAATTCATAGAACATAATTTCATCGAGAACTAGATCGATTTCGCGTGCTAAAATTGTGTTAAACTTCTAAAATTGTCATATATTTAATTTACGAATAACGGGGTAACAACTAAATTGATGGAATAGTCTTCCGCTCTCTTCCCGAAAATCCCCGCTGAAAAATTTGAAAAGTAGGGGTGGTACAGTTAAGGCCAAGATTTCACACTGTTAAAACAAGTACATTGGCTGAGCTTATTTAAATAAGTGCATAAAATTTAATAGTCAGCAAAACAACAAAGGCATTAGGTATGTATCTTAGATTCTTGTTTGATAATAGTGTGAAGTTAATAAGGGAAAAAGTGTGCTATACATAATCCTAAATTTGTATTATAAGCACTTTCTAACATTTTTAATATCGAAAAAGTGTGCTGCACATAATGTTAAGTTTATATTATAAGCTCTCCGTAACATTCAATAACGGAAAACGTGTGCTGCAAATAATGTTAAATTTGTAATATAAGCACTTCTTAACATTTAATAACGGTAAACGTGTGCTGCACATAATCTTAAATCTGTAATATAAGCACTTCTTAAATCAATAAAGTAACAATTATTATTATTATTATTATTATTATTATTATTATTATTATTATTATTATTATTATTCAAATACTTGGGGTGTACTGTAAGCAGTAACATGAGCTGCTGACAAGAAGTCAAAAGGAGAATAGCAATGGCAAAGGAAGCTTTTAACAGAAAAAGGACCTCTGGAGAAAGAACTAAGGAAGAGACTAGTGAAGTGCTTTGTGTGGAGTGTAGCATTGTATGGGGCAGAAACATGGACCTTATAACGAAGTGAAGAGAAGCGAATAGAAGCATTTCAAATGTGATTATGGAGAAGGATGGAGCGTGTCAAATGGACAGACAGATAAGAAGCGAAGCTGTATTGGAAAAAGTGGATGAAGAAAGAATGATGCTGAAACTGATCAGGAAGAGGAAAAGTAATTGGCTGAATCACTAGTTGAGAAGAAACTGCCTTCTGAAAGATGCACTGGAAGAAATGATGAACGGGAGAAGAGTTCGGGGCAGAAGAAGGTATCAGATGATATACGACATTGAGATATATGGATCATATGCGGAGACAAAGAGGAAGGTATAAAATAGAAAAGGCTGGAGAAAGCTGGGTTTGCAGTGAAATACTTGCCCTTGGAGAGAACACTATGAATGCGTTATTATTAGTATTATTATTATTATTATTATTATTATTATTATTATTATTTAGTCCACTATTATTTGTAATTGCAGTAACGTTTTAGTTCCCTAAAACTGTATTTTAATGCCTACATTATGGAGCATAGTTGAGGTGTCTAAAAGTCGGTTAATGGCCTAAATATCCGAAGTCTAGTTATGATGTATAAATATATAATGCACGTTTTGTAGGCATCATTGTGGCATTAATGGGTTTTTTTATCATTTCAACGGACTCAACATACCTATGTTGTGCGATAAACTTGCTAGAACGCTGTAGGTATTAGGAAGAGAGTGAGATGGAGATACTATACCTCACTTGTTCTACTAACAGAGGCATTTTGTGGCAACAGTGTAGAGCTGAGACGAGATGTTATGGCACCAACCTGCGCGAAGTTTTAAATTGCCGGCCAGCAGGGTAGAGGAGTGGGGATTGTTTGGGTTACGGTTCTCAAGCTCAGAGCGGCAGGCATATCCGTTTCATCTCTTTCTAAAAACATTCGTCTTACTTTAGTGTCACCACTTTCCTACTCAAGAGTCCGAAGGTACCTAATGGAATTACGCTCGCTATTCCATCTTTATATTCTTATTCTCCGTCCGAATCAGACGACTGACCTGTGCTGGAATCAGATGTCCCTAAGTTTATGGAAATGCTCTCCAAAATACTGTCCATCACGTGCTCACTTTCAATGTAATTGTTCTCTACTTTCTTCACGTAATCATACACCGATATCCATTTTTGCAAGAAGCTTTTGCAGAGTCGGCCTCTGCTTATGCGTAGCGTAGAAATTATAGATGAGTCTTCTTAGGACTTCCTCATCAAAACTGTCTACAGCTGCAATAATCTTCTTCTTCTTCGGCTGTGATTTCTCCGGACTGGAGAAAGAATCTGCTGTTTCTGCCTCAATGTTTTTCCCTACTTTCCTGATTCTTGCCAAGGTTCGCTTTGAAATACCAGTGGCAGCCAGTACTCTTGCACACACGCTTTTCAATGGAATTGGTATTCCATTTACAGCCTTTCCGGACATGAATTTCCATACATTGTATGTTATTTCATGCCCTTGACTATGAACTACTCTATGATTTCACACCTTAGACAATGCCATAATGAGGGCTCTCAGAAGGACAATGTTTTCAGTATTAGCAATAGCGGTAGTAGCAGAACGATCTGAACACTCAGAATGTTAGTAACCAACTAACCCAACACCCCTCCAGTTGAGTGTGAGGGTGAGTCCAAGCAAACTAACTAAAATGCGTCTCTCGCGCTGGTGCCATAACTTCTCGTCCGTGCTCTACAAGCCAAGACCCGTAAGACCAATGCTTTTTTTTTCTTAAGGTGGAATACTCTATATACTTCTTCCCATAATGTCTGACAAGAGAAGTAAACATTGCCGGCAGAGGAGGAGAGAAGTATAATTGCTATTCAAACATTACATGCTTATCTTGAAGTTGGGTAGAGGTAGAACGCTTCAGACCGTCCAAATTCAAGACAAGCGTGGATGAGACCTCTTCCATTGCTTCAAAAGCAATTATACTTCTCTCTTCCTCTACCGGCAATATTTTCCTGTCAGACATTTTGGAACGAAGTATAGGTACCAGGAGATCAACCGTGAAAGGAATGTGCTTACTATTGAGTCATCTATTGGAGCGGAGTAGATAGATAATATTACGTTATAACGTTAGTTTAAAAAAACATGCGCTCTCCTGCATATGTTATTTCCTGTATGGAGGGATTAAAATACCAGCAGATTAACAGTGATTTAATTTCGTAACTAGGATAGTATAAATATGTGTGTATCAATGTTATCGATTGTGCTGTGAGAGCTAGCCAATAGAGATACGAGTACCCAGGTGTGTGACCTTATGACATGTTATGACATCATTTTCGACCTGGTAGGTGAGTTGGTATAGCACTGGCCTTCTATACCCAAGGTTGCGGGTTCGATCCCGGGGCAGGTCTATGGCATTTAAGTGTGCTTAAATGCGACAGACTCATGTCAGTAGATTTACTGGCATGTAAAAGAACTCCTGCGGGACAAAATTCCGGCACATCCGGCGACGCTAATATAACCTCTGCAGTTGCGAGCGTCGTTAAATAAAACATAACATTTTTTTTTCTTATGACATCAACATTCATTCACAGCATTACCCCGCTTCGTCTCATTCCCCAGAGACTTTCTGGTGGTTGGAGTACAGTAGCTAATTTCTGTTACCGAGTACGGTACTCGACTTCAACCCATTGAACTCTCCTCTACTAGACTCGGTTTATTTCATACGCTATCTCGTACATCATGTATATAGAAACACATAGGCTACAAACAATGACAGTGTAAGTCAGCAAGTTTTTATTGGTTATTTTACGACGCTTTATCAACTGTTAAGATTATCTAGCGTCTGAATGAGATGAAGGTGATAATGCCAACGAAATGAGTCCAGGTCCAGCGCCGAAAGTTTCCCAGCATTTGCTCTTTATGGGTTGAGAGAAAACTCCGTAAAAACCTCAACCTTGTAACTTGTCCGAACTAGGATTTGAACCCAAACCCGCTCCTTTGACGGTCAGGCATGCTAACCGTTACTCCACAGCGGTGGACATAAAGCAAGTTCCACCCCTTTCTATAAGAGATCTCCATAATCGTTATCTTGGTGATATCTCTGTTGACAGAAATTGTGAACTATGGAGAGACTATCGGTGCTATTCATAGACATTTCGCTAGTTCGCGCTACAAGCGTGCTAAACTAGTCCCAGCTATCGACTGGTTACTTGCATGGGATTCATATCATATCATATCATATCATATCGCTAACACTGGTTTATGAAGACGAAAAACAGTTAGTTCGCTGATCATCCACGGGAAGCACGCGCTAAGAATGTCTGTGAATATGGCCCAATATAATTAAATTTACCTATCAACAAAGGGATATGTTACATACAATAAATCGACAGCCTAATACCAAAGCGTTCTTTTCCTTATCTGGTGACAAGGTCATTTCGAATCTATTTCCGCCTAAAACTCTATTGCCTTTGACCAGGTTTGAACTCGAGCACTTCAGGCACAAGAGCAAGCACATTAATCACTAGATCATCGAGGAGGATATTATGCACAGACATTTCTCGACACTAAATTGTCTACAATGTTTAATCAAATAAAATAAAACGATGAAGTAATATTTGAAAGATAGCCATGGGTGTCTTTTTTTCTTTCTACAAAAAATACACCACACATCAATGTTTACAAGCTGGAGGAGGAAGAATGAAGGGAACTCGCCATATACGTATCAGAATAGGGGAGAAAGACACAATACCTAAACGAGAAAGACCTGAAAAGAAGAAGAAGCGATTTCTTATCTGGTCACAACAGACTTGAGGTCGAAAAAAGGCGAAGAGAGGGAGGGAGATAAGGTTACTCCTAGCTTCATATCTCCGGTCACCATGCTTGAATCCCTGGTCTCGATGCCAGAATGGTTGACGATGTTTTATGACTTCTATCAATGTTATCAATCATAATAATTATTTTTGTTTTAAATGTTTGGGATTTTAATATTCAATGCTGTGTTTACTGTAGTTTGGCGTAAATGGTACGAAATAAGGCGACATAAAACAAAGGACAAGACCAAGTCTGAAATCCGTGAGAGAAAGTAGACTTACGTTACTTTCATAAACTAGAATCAATCTCGGAACACAGACTTTTGAGTCACATACAGTACAGCTCATGCATTTTGTCAAGACACTCCCCCCTCTCTTCCTACAGAGCTGCGCACTACATCGGATGAGTTTACGTACGAATTGTAGGGGAATGGGTTAGTTTTTTCCCGACCTTCCATTCTACTTTTACCCCCTCCACATAAACGTTGTTCCCGTACTGCAGATAGCGAGTGTCTTAACAAAATGCATGAGCTGTACCACTGTATAGACGAAGAGGGTAGAACGGCGACTATTTACTGTATTTCAGGAAACGTGCAGGATATGCTGTAATTTATCCGCAGTATCTAAATGAAATCACCACATGAATTTTAACACCAGTGAAGTACCCGGTAATCGCATATTCTAATGGGGCAAGTAGGAACAGGCGTCTCATTCTCATACTCTCCGTGAATCTGTGCCACAGAGCTCATAGTTTTATCTCCCTTCCGAAGAAAACCATCATATGGATTTTATCGCTCTTGCCGGGTTCGAACCCGCGAACTTCAGTTCCAACGACTTACATTGGTACATTAAACCCTCGTTAAAACGAACTTCAAGAAACCGAAAAATTGCCTATTTCTATTAAAGAATTTCGTTTTATCCGAATTATTAACGAATTTCGTTTTACCCGAATTCTGATCGATTTTTGTTACAATGAATCGACTATCACCTTTTCAGCTCAAAATACTTTCTCATGGTTTGTAGTTAGCAATAATGAATTTCGAATTACGTATCTGTGAACTTTTCTGAATACTGCAGAAGAATATATCATCAGTACTTACGGTTTAGAGGAAATATCCTTATATCTGGCCTCTCTCCATTTTTCCTTGTTCGGTTCAAGTTCCTCTCCCAGATATAGGGGTTATCCAGTTTATAAAAATTATAACTTTTATTACCACAATTATTTCGATTTAAATGGCTTCTAACTCACTTAGGCTATATTGCCCTCACAATGTTAAAACACTAGAGAATCTCAGTTTTGCTCCAGGAATTCACTTAATTTTTCCTGATGAAGAACCGGAAGCTGGTGCAGCGACAGTTTTTATTTATTATGGGCGAAGATTTTGGAATTTAAAAATGTTTTGCAATTTGAGTTTTTGCCATAGTACCGTGAAGACACTTCATTCAAAATTTTAACTTCAGTTTTGATATGTATAGATTTTTTTCTTCTTTCACTCATGCTGTTTCTCCTATTGAGATATTAAATTGTTCGCATTAAGGAGGTGTTCTTTCTTAAGGGAACTGGGTAGTGATACTGTGTGATTAAAAAATTTCAATACAAAAGTTTAGTTGAATATTTCTAGGCTTCTAGTGCTCAGAGTGGAATAAAAATTTCCAGGCTTATGCAATCAATCATTCTGAATTCAGTGGTATAAAAGACAACTAATTAGTTTCGTATCCAAGTGCAAAAGAAAGGCCCTAACTGATAACCTGTTTTCCAACTTTGCTAGGTGTACCTCATTCTTCAGGTGCACATTACTTGCTACTATCTTCACTCATATACCTTGTATTTTTTTAAGTTATCCAGTATTGTGTATTGTAAATTCCAAAGCAAAATTTAGTTAAATATTTCACCCCTAGTGAAACAGAAAAAAATATTGAATTTTTTTTAAATTTTTTACAATTTTTTCAATGCATATACATTTTTTTCTCGTGTTATGTGTGTGACATTCTTGAAACCATAGGTCTACAATGTAGAACACAGGCTGCAGAAAACACTGTAAAACTTTCATGTAAATTGATTCAGTAATTTCAGAGAAAAATGCACTTAAGCTTGAAAATGTCAACTTAAGGAAAAGTGTATAAAAAAAGAATGTATGAATTACATGCACCGCCAAATTTAAAGAGGTCATTTAAAAGGCTTATCTGCAGAAATGCCCTTTACAATATTTATATTGTTTTAAAGACCAGTTTTGTAATTTATTTTAAAACACAAAATAAAAAATCGGATTTTTGACCCCTAATCACTACCTGGTTCCCTTAACCCAGTTCGTATTAACGAGAGTTTACTATATACACTTTACTTTAATCGGTTATTTAACGAATCTGTATCAACTATTAGTTTATTTAGAGTTGATAGAATTGGTGACAGCGAAATGGTTTTTGGTGATTTGAGGCAGAGGTTTCGCCATGGAATTACTTGACATTCGTCTCACAGATGGCAAAAGACCTAAAAAAAGTCAGGAATCGAACCCCGCCCACAAGTCCAACATGCAAACGCCCTATCCTTTGAGCTATGTCAGTGTATAGCATTGGTATACATACACAAAAGACCACTAGAAGAGTCCACTGCAAGAATGATGGATGTCACTTTCCTGTCGAAAATGAACTAAGACTGCCAATGCATAGCTTAAGACATATAGAATGTACATAGAGAGTTATATGGCATTAACACTGATAGTCATTGTCCAGTAATGATCGGAAAATCACAGTTAAGCTTTGAGCGCTAAGCATTTCAAACTTTCAATTGCTTCTCCTGAAATATGTATTCCAAATGACATCCATCATTCTTGCAGTGGACTCTTCACTATGACTATAGGACTATCAGATTGAAGCGAAAAATATACAGGATGTTTCCGAGATGATGTTACAAACTTTCAGGAATGATGGCGAAGAGCACATGTATGAATTTGAGATAAGAACCCTGGTCGGGAAATGACCGAGTCGAAAGTTACAAGCAAAAATAGTTGGTGGAAATGAAACAATTATATTCCTCTGTATACTTTATTTATGTGTATTTATATGTACATCTTACACAAACTGTATTCATCTACGTTGTTTACGTTGTCTACTTACAGTATTCCATTCAGTGCGCTGTCTGAGGGATAGGGACAGGAAACTACACTAAAGCAATGCAGACAGCGTAATGTGTAACGGACATGGTCGGTCCTGATATGCACGTCTGTAGACAGCAGTGTATGTGTACAAGTTGCAGTGTCCAGTGGATCAGTCCTAGTGAAATGGAGGATTATACAAGAGCGGAATAAGCAGACCCGATTTTCGAATACGGATGAACCAATGGGAACAGTAGACAAGCTCACAGATTGTATCGGGACAAGTACCCACCTAGGAGACATCCGGCCCATACCATCTTTCCATGACTGTTCCAAAGGTTAAGGGAAGGAGGGCGCGTGGTGCCAAATTACAATTCCATTTCCACACAACTATTTTTGCTTATAACTTTCGACTCAGTCATTTCCGGACCAGGGTTCCTTATCTCAAATTGATACATGTGCCCTTCGCTATCATCCCTGAAAGTTTGCAACACCACCTCGGAAACACACTGTATACTTTCTCTTTACACCTACCAGCCTGTGACGATCGGGTAAATTTCCCTGCGGTGTTACAACTACGTTAATTTTGTTTTTTACAATAAAATAAGAATGTTCAGGGAAATGCAGCTAATAAAAAATTTAACTGTACTATTATTATTAATAAATGCCTATGTTACTAACGTATCATTCTTTCCATTTAAACAAAGCAAAACTTTCGATATAATAGTATTGCAATGCTACTTTATTAATGTCATGTGTTGTTTTGATTATGGATTCGTAATAACTTAAATTACAGCATATACCAAGAGAATAGAGCTGCTGGATTATGGAATGGAGATGTAATAATATAGAATATTTCATTAAATTTATTAAAATATATTCTTGTTTAAAAAAATCTTGTTACAAAATAGTCTGCATAAGATAAAAACATTCAGCTAAACTAATTTTATTGTTATGTGCCACAATACAATGGAGTCATACAAGAAATGAAATAAAAGTCGAGCTTAATAACTTTAAAGCAGCGTCCTTATTTTGTGTCCCTTACTTTTGTACGTCTTTTGGTTAACCTCAAAAAATATCTGTTGACAATAGATGGCAGCGTTATTTACTGTATATAAACACTCTGGCTAAAATGAGCACGATACAGATATAGACCGGATATAAGATTTAAATGTCCATAACATGTAAATAACGTTACTAATTCTGTTGCAGATGTCAAACAGCAATAAAAGAATATGAGGGGACTGCTCTACACAGTCCACGACAGAAACAGACAAGCACTGTATGTTCAGAAAGCTAAAAGTCAGAAGAAAGCTTCTGCTTTATGTAATGTTCGTCGACAGACATTATGAAGACATCTACAAGCTGCTAATAATGGTGAAAAATTAGTAAATCTTTAGTTATGAAAACAGTATTAAGTAACAAATAAGAAAATACCTGGTTAGTGTTTTCATGGATATGGGACCAGTCTTTATGGCCTCATCCCTTTATTATGTTTACTGCTATTGCAAAGCAAACTGCATTTTGTATCAGATAGCTATAGCTAAAAAATCTAAGAGAGTTAAATTCGATATTTTCCTTCACATTTCTTCAAAATGTTTTGTATGCTGACGGTGGTAAAAGACTGATTGCTCCAGATCAAATTATTTGCCTGGGTGTAACTGTGATTAATCGGGTTACACAACTGTGAAAACGTAACGACGTATGTCGTGAGATGGAAAAAAGAACAATCTATTCAAAAATAAAAGACAGTCTCAATTTATTTATTTCTTCCTTATTTCTTTCTTCCTCATTTCTTTCTTCCTAATGTCTTCCTTCCTTATTTCTTTCTTTCTTCTTTATTTCTTCCTTACTTCCTTATTTCTTCCTTCCTTCTTTACTTCTTCCTTAATTCTTTCTACCTCATTTCTTTCTTTCTTCGTTTCTTCCATTTCTTTCTTCCTTATTTCTTCCTTCCTTGTCTCTTCCTTCCTTATTTCTTTTTTCTTTATTTCTTTCTTATTTTTCCTTCCTTATTTCTTTTTTCTTATTTCTTTATTCTTTATTTTTTCCATTTCTTTCTTCCTTATTTCTTCCTTCCTTATCTCTTTCTTTCTTCCTTATCTCTTCCTTCTTTTTTATTTCTTCCTTCTTTATTTCTTTCTTCCTTAATTCTTTCTTATTTTTTCCTTCCTTATTTCTTTCTTCGTTATTTCTTCCTTATTTCTTTCTTTCTTCTTTGTTTCTTTCTTCCTTATTACTTTCTTTTTTCTTTATTTCTTCCTTATTTCTTTCTTCCTTCTTTCTTTATTTCTTCCTTCCTTATTTATTTCTTCCTTCCTTATCTATTTCTTTATTTCTTTCTTTCTTCTTTATTTCTTCCTTATTTCTTTCTTCCTTATTTATTTATTTCTTCCTTATTACTTTCTTTCTTCCTTATTTATTTATTTCTTCCTTATTTCTTTCTTTCTTTCTTTCTTTCTTATTTATTTATTTCTTTCTTTCTTCCTTATTTATATATTTCTTCCTTATTTATTTATTTCTTCCTTATTTCTTTCTTTCTTCCCTATTTATTTCTTTCTTCCCTATTTATTTCTTTCTTCCCTATTTATTTCTTTCTTCCTTATTTATTTCTTTCTTCTTTATTTATTTCTTTCTTCCTTATTTATTTCTTTCTTCCTTATTTATTTCTTTCTTCCTTATTTATTTCTTTCTTCCTTATTTATTTATTTCTTCCTTATTAATTTATTTCTTCCTTATTTGTTTATTTCTTCCTTATTTCTTTGTTTCTTCCTTATTTCTTTATTTCTTCCTTATTTCTTTCTTTCTTTCTTATTTCTTCTTTACTTATTTATTTATATGTAAAAATCCTGCTGGGGTTTACATATCTCTTACGTTTCAATTTCCTGAAGTTGGAATCAATCCTGAGCACCTGAATTTATAACAATTTTAAAATAGAGAACGACTTATCAGACGCCCTTTGTATAATATGGAAAAAGAACTATCTCATGTATTTGGACTGGCTCACAATTACATCATATAAATACCCGGTCACTTTTTATTGAGGATTGTTATGTGAACAAAATCGCACACTAGTTTATGAGAAAATCGCTACAGCCTGTACAGACGACATGTTCAAAACTCACTCTTTCGGGGTCAAAGATAATTAAAAGTGTATTTCCGTGAATATCTCGATATAGAGTTTGCAACATTGCATTACTTACCCTCTGTAGTTCGTATAATTATAAATTTGTCATTGAACCACTGACATTGTATACTTTCCAGGAAATGAGCCTATCATCGTCTTAGCAAAGGTTATTAATTCTAGACAATTCCGAGTAACGGGAGTTCAGCCGACAGATTCAACACATACTGAACATACACAAAAGGGACACATGCTTGGTCTATGG
Organism: Periplaneta americana; assembly: GCA_025594305.2. NCBI lineage: Eukaryota > Metazoa > Arthropoda > Insecta > Blattodea > Blattidae > Periplaneta > Periplaneta americana. The sequence goes on from JAJSOF020000015.1 coordinate 50,932,656, forward strand.
CAAGAAAATAAGTTTCTACCTTCAATGTGGGCGTTGAATCCAGATCTATCTCTTTTCAATCACATACGTTGCCATGTCAAACGTTCCGATACTGAAGTGTCACAAATCCACAACACGTCGCAATTGTTCAATCAGCACTTCAGCATTTAACAAACGTTAGCCTGTCCACCCAACATGATGCGCGGTGAACGTGTAGGCTACAGTCTATTCATCGGAGCTAAGATCAATAAAGATCTAACTGTAACTTGTGAATAACTCTTTCTATAATGACGCGCAGTACAGGCCTACTATACGTAATGAAAACTGGAGATCTTAGAAGAATATGTAGAGATATATAAAATTGGAGTGCGGTATTGAAGTTTCTAATAATCTAAAATACATTCAACATCAAGAACCGCATCAACAGGTGCAATGAAAAGTGTCAAATTAAAGATGAAATAGATCCAATTGAAGTCGAGATGTCAGCATCTTTCTCAATGTCATACAAAGAAACCCAGAAGATCACAAAGACCACGATATATTTCAATTTGTCAATCCGCGGCTATAAATGATTGTTGTATAGGAAAGAAATATAGAGTGACATTCAAGAAAGTTTATTCATGTATTTAATTTATTTATGTATTTATTTACTCATTTTTTTTTTCCTTTAACTTCCTTCTATTGTAGGATTTAAAACGCCAGTGCCTATAAGGGAAGGGATGATTCTATGGACACACACTTACTAGACGCCGACTCATACAGTATGTGGGCCTCCCTGGTCTGGGGTCAGCAAAGCGTAGGGGCTTCCAAAGAGATACTCACAGGACATACGTGCCCGAGTATGTTCTTTTTAACAAACAGTTTCGACTGTAACTGTTTCATGAACGAAGCTGTTCCAAAATAACAGTTTCAAAGAAACAGTTTCATAAGAATAAGTTTACAACGTAAGTGCCAAGTGTTCCAACTGTTTCAACCTCTAATCTTCTTCGGGAACATGTTTCAAAGGCCTTGAATCGTCTTTAAATCAGCTGTTCAGTGTATTATGATGACGAAAGTCATTTTTCGTCGGTTAATGTTAAAGAGTACAGTAAATAACTACAGTTAAAAATTAATCGATTTTAGTAAAAATAACGCATATAACCCTAGGAGAGTTTAATAACGGTAGGGCATTAGCCGATAATACTTTTCGCGGTGTATTAGTTAACACTATGTTTGGGCACCATGAACATATTCTCCATCAATGGGCGGCTAATAATAAATAATATCAGATTTATTAGCGAATTTGATTCGTACAATTACATTGTGCGTTCGTACAAAGGCTACCGTGTGGGACATCTATATTATATCTATTTTCGATTGGAGGTCGATGACAGCGCTACATGTGGTCTTTGCAGACAGCAAAGAACAGGAAAGCTGTTTATAAATTGAACTGTTTATCTTTTGGAACCATGTGGAACGGTGAAGTGATCACTGGAGCAGTATAACACTGTTTGGAACAGTTGGAACAGGTTATTTCAATACGAAACAGTTTCAATTGTGAAACAGTTCCAAAAAACTGTTCCAGCTTTTTTACCCATCTCTAATCCAGAGTGCATGCGACATCTCCCCGCACATCGCCGAACGGTATTCGGAGGAATAATGATGAAATTATGATAATTGTAGAGAAAAATATTGACGGAATTATGTGAAATGCCTATACTGTGGAAACGGGATAACCCCGAGAAAAACACCAAAACCGAAATTGTCCGCCAGAAGTGTCGCTATAGGTTTGGAATGAATAATTCGAGGTTTGAATGGTACTCGAACCCTGACCGCCTGCTTGACAGGCACATAAGCCGTTAGATATAGTGAGTTTGATTTCAAGTTATTTTTACTTGGTTATTTGAAGATGCTGTATCAATTAGAAGGTTATTTATCGTCGATGGAATTGGTGATAGCGAGATGGTATTTGACGAGAGAAGTCCGAGGATGAGCCATAGATTACCTGATATTTGCTTTACGGTTGGGGAAAACCTCGGAAAAAACCAACCAGATAATCATCCCAAGCGGAAATCGAATTCACGCCCGAGCGCAACTCCGGATCAGCAGGCAAACGCGTTATCGCCTGAGCTATGCTGGTGCCTTTCATGAGTTTGAGAATTTCTTATAGAAATAAGGTAATTATTTTCATATATCAACGGTTTCCAGCTAAACACAGTGTTGTTTTACAATCAGCAGAGGGGAGTGAAATATTGAATTCTGTAATGCAGTTATATCAGTGACGTGCGATGGCCCAACAGATTACCCAAGCAGCCGAGTAGTCAAGTTTTCCTTTCCTTCTTACTATTTATATTTGATTCATAAAAATACGTTGGTATTTGGTACCATTTTTTTACAAAATCTATAGGATTAGGCCTACTGCAACTACTGCCTAAAATTAAAAATACTATTATAAAAGACTACTCTAAGTATTGGTAAGTCGTGACGAGTTATTCCATCTTGTTGGGAAAACATGTGATAATCGTCGAACCAGAAATTCATCAAGAAATGTTGTGCGCTTTGATGATTTGGAGAAAAACGCTGCAAGCCCAGAAAGAGTAGCAAAAAATATACGGCATTCAGGAATACTTGAAGCACAGCTAAATTTAAACAGTATGCATAGCAGTGAACAAAGAGAGCTTGTGGAAAAGACGCCTTAATATTAGCTTGACACCATGTAATGAAGAGGCATCACTGCACTTCCATCGTGCGACAAGTTTCTTACTGCAGTTTGAAAAGTCTTGAATATACAGACAGCATCTTAAAAATAAGATCAGAATGGGCTGCCGCTGTTTTGTCCTCACATCACGGAGGCACACAAACCGCTCTAACACCCTTCCTTCAATCGTATATCGATAAACGAGAGTAAATTGTGATTTATTCGAGACGAGAGTTGTCTCATCAGCTAATATGACAAAAAAATCAGATTTCTATAATTGCTGTTTAATTTCCTTATTAAATGCACTGGCAACAGATTTAATTAAATAATTTTGAATACGATTTGATACACCTTTGAATATTGTAGATGTCTCCAGATGATTTTTTAGAAGAGAGTCGTACTGGGCGGTGTAGTCCAAAAGTTGTAAATAATTACTACGGTTGTTGGACATTTTCGACTTACCGTTCCCTCTAAATGGAAGTTCCAGTTTTGCAAGTAAACAAATGGCGTTTATAAGCCTTTTTCAGAATGTCTCTATTGCGTGTTACCATTTTATTATGTAGAATAAAACTTTGTTGTGTTTGGTCACTTACCTCAGTTTCAATACGCACAGTTCCAAAAGTCGCGAGTGCGTTAGAAGCACGAATATGTGCAATAGCAACATCATGATCCCGTGTCGCTTTAGTTAAATTACTGTATTTAGCTTTTGTTGCTGAATTAAATTATTATTATCACCAGACATAATCACAACTTTTTATTGCACTTATATACACGTACACATTGTAATTACAAAGTACCGGTACAAACAAACGCGAGAGAAACAGCATGTTTTACGTACACTCATTCGACTTCGCGCACGCAGCCAGTCCAGGCAAGCTACCAGCTGTTTGGGGTATATGCATCTACTACAGTCTCGTGAGGCGTCCCTCATTGGTTAGAAGTTATGATGACGTGGGTTGTCATGGCAACTTCCATGCAAACCTGCATTCACCACGGCTGACACTCTGCTGCCAGCTCTCGGGAGTGCAGTACGTGCATTGTACAGTAGTGATGGGCGAAGTTGTTCTTTTCCCGGAACAGTTCCGACGGTTCCGGTTCCGAAAAAATACTATGTTCCAAATAACAGTTCCGAAATAACAGTCACCAGTGGTGATGAGTCGGAGTCGTTGAGTCGTTCAAACGAAAGGTACAGTACCCTCCCTCTTCACCATGCAGCTCACACTGGAGCACTCATAGGCATGACATAGTACACATTCTTATCTATAGATGGCACTGCAATGCACATTCGAAACGATTTTGGAAAATTACTGTGCATGCGGACAGAACTCAAAAGTTTAATGTTAGTAATTAAACAGCTGTTGACTACAAGGACAGAATACAACACTTTGTTTTCGTACATAAAGTTATAAAGACATGGTAACCAACTAAAAAAAAATAACATAACATTTAAAACATATGGTATGTAATTTCTGTTCTGTCTATTACATAATAAAAAAAAAGAAATCATTAATTTTTATTTTTACTTTTCTTAATGCACAGTTATAATAATAATAAAAATAATAATAATAATAATAATAATAAATATTACAATTTCATAAATAATAAAAATATATATATATATATATATATATTGGCAGTACTGAAACCTGGAAACCCGGCAGTGGGTTAGTAAAATGTTGGAATCGCATCTTTACCAAAGTGTAATTTAAACTTCGCATTATACCTCGCTCTCCAAATCAGTACTTATATGGGTAGTTTCAACAAATAATGCTACAACATTTTTGTCGTTCTTTGATAACAGAGAAGATAGCACAAAAAATTGTGCTTGTTAGACTTAACCTCAACAAACGACATACAGACATTGTAACTAAACCACTCATTACCATTTACGACTTTAACCTTTGTATAGAATCAGCTGATCAATGAATTAATAATAGTATGCGTACTTTATGACTTTGTAGAATGTTTATAAAACAGAATTAGTCAACTAATGGTGAAATAAACTATAAAGCGGGAACGAATATTACAGATTATTAAATACTTACTATAACATTACAGATGATTGGCCAGTCTTACAAATGTTGATATTAAAGTTCGCGCCACCTCAAGGATTTCAATTTCCATGCGCCCCCCTCCAACCACGTGAGAGTTTCAAGTACCAACTTCATCCAACGAAGTTCCAAGTACAACATAAAGAACAACGAGAACAATGTAACCGCAGCTGTCATTGGTTCATCGGAACGAGCTCCGACGTTCCGACTGTTATCTCGGAGTCGGAACATACCTTGTGCAACGCGGTACTGCAAGCCCGCAACAGCTGGGCAAGTGAGCAGCTCGGATTCGGAACACTGTTATTTCGGAACAGAAGGTTCCGACCTACTGTTCATTTTTGCAACAGTTCCGAGGCCGCAACAGTTCCAAAATAACTGTTGTGTTATTTTTTTACCCATCTCTATTATATATATATTATAAGTCCTCTTGTGCACTGTAGTATCTAACTCGTTGGTATTAGAGATGGGAAAAGTTGTTATTTTCTCGTAACAGTTCCAACTGTTCCAGTTCCACGAAAATACTAGGTTTCAAATAACAGTTCCAAAATAACAGTACCACAATTGAATATATTATATAACCTACGCCGAAGTTCGCTCCACAGCATTGGATCGAATCCCTCTCCCCCAGTGTTTTCCCTTTGTGGCCTGACTCCATGTTGTTACCATAACAGATAAATTCTGTAGGATCAGAAATTAATTTTTACATTATATATATATATATATATATATATATATATATATTATTTAATTTAATTTGGAAACTGCACCAAAATAAAACACACCAGGAATGAACGAAACTCCTCCAGAGTCAAGTCCCTAAATTCAGTTCTGTCATTCTGTGAAGCGTTTGACACAATTTATTTATGTTAAAACCCTTTAGTCAAAGTAGTTTATGCAAACATTTGGGTAAAAAAGGCAAAAGTATAAGTCGAGGGCCATGAGAAAGTTCAGAAGTCACACTGACAGTATTGACACCACGAAACCAGTTACGTTATATTTATGCACGACGCCAGTTCAGGATTAAAAGTTGGTATTGATTTTGTCCCTGAAAATTGTTAAAAGTAGCCAGATCTAGTGACAAAGTCGCTAAATTGACAACACTGCAGCAACGGTTGTCATAATGTAGTTCCATACACGGCCGACTTGATGCTAGCTTCGCTTCGCGAAGGCACCATCAAGTCGGCCGTGTCCCATAACATCGAGTATATTGTAACATGTAACAGCAAGTATTTTGTATAACAGGTACAGTACTACTAGTATATAATGTAACAGTGGTATTTTGGAACAAGCCGTTACGTTATTTTATAGTCATAACTCATAATGCAGTTCCATAACATCGAGTATTTTTTGTAACAGCAAGTATTTTGTATAACAGGAGTATTTAATGTAACAGTGTTATTTTGGAACAGGCCAGTGAGCATAGAGCTCACTTCCCTGTATGTCATGTGATGCAGTACGATGTCATAATGAGTCGAGATGTGAATTCCTGGAAATGAAATCTTTTCTCATGCTAAATTGAATTCGTAGATCAGGTTTGTTCGAAGCAGGAAATGTAATGTAATTTTAAATTATTTGTAAATTGGTCACGAAATCGAAATGGATCCCAGTGGTAAATAAAACCTAACCTATTCTACCTCTTCTGGTTAGCTGAAGGTCACAATAGTGTTCAATGTCTCCAAAAATGCATAAATAAAAGCTATCATCAATTCCGCCGCGCTAAAATTCACATTAATAATGTACCGTCATGAAGAATAATAATCTCATTGTAATGAAATATGAAAATTTACCGTTGTACTTTTTTTAAACAAAAGAACTTCAATAATACAGTCATGTTTCAACAGACTTTAGTTTAATTTCAAGAATTGGTAATGAAACTAAAACTGTAAAGTATTTGGAAATAAAACATAACCTATATATTTTCATCTCCCTTGATAAAATTAAATTCACAATGCAGTTACTATAATACAGGCATTATGTTATTTGATAGAATCCTATACTCAATTAACATCAGTTCCAAGATAATGTGTACATTTTTTAAAGACGATCTTCGTATCTTTACTATTTATCTTTTACTTTAGTTTCCAACATTTATTTCAGTACGACGAAAGGATTGCCAATTCTGCTTTCAAACAGTAGCGCCAACTTATATGGGCTCGTCGTGTTGTGAGATTTATTCGTTGCTTACGAGAATACGGCTCGTCAAATGTTTGAGCCCACCCACTGTTTTCCAAAATTTGGCATCACTGCTTTCAATAGTATCAAACATGTTCCGTTCTGTGGAACAGGCGTTGTCATAATGTAGTTCCAAAGTGAAACGAGTATTTGTAACCGCAAGTATTTCGTACTAGCTCAAAGCAACACTGTTATTTTGGAACATAGTGTTCCAAGGTGCTGTTACTTTTTGGAACAGTTCCAAACAAGGAACAGTTCCAAAATAACTGTTACGTTATTTTTCCCCACCTCTATTGTACAGTATATGTCCCATCGCACGACTTACAATTAACAAAACGTATTTAGAAACGTTTCAGGACTTTATGATTAAATAAACAGAAAGTTTACTCATGGATTTACGTAGATAACGTGATTCTTATAATCAATCAGTCATAGATGTCTATGAACGCAAGACCGAAGTCCACACATGTGCTGAGGTGCACTCGATATGAGTGACTAGTTGGCCGGGATCCGACGGAATAAGCGCCGTCTTAAGTCACGAAGTGATTTTACGCATATCATATATATTATTTTAATGTACCGAAGTACATATGATATTTCCATGCAGATATTCTGCGTCATCATGCGATGAAAGAGTAATGGAACGGAGAAAAATTCTCTCCGGCGCATGTGTGGACTTCGGTCCTGCGTTCATAGACATCTATGACGTAGTGCAGAGGGCGGCCACTAGAGGGAACCCAAGAGTTGGAGCTTAATCTGAGACGATTCTAACCGGCGTCGGAGTTGTATCCGGTGTGGCTTAGTGGATAAAGCATCAGCACGTAGAGCTGAAAACCCGGGTTCAAATCCCGGCGCCGGAGAGAATTTTTCTCCGTTCCATTACTCTTTCATCGCATCAAATAAAAGAGCCTCGTTAAGTAATTAACTGTCACGTCATTTCCCCCCTTTCTACGACCCTGCGACATAACCACTTGGACGGACAGTAGAACGTATGTCAGAGTAATTTTATCTTTTCGGATCGGACAGAAGTGAAGATTGAACTTACAGTACGTAGAGTAGGTACAGAATTATTTCAACATGAGTTACTAGTACGAAGGACGAAACTGGCAATTGGAATTAGATGCAATAGTCTATAGTGCGATAATATGCACAAAAGAACTGAAGCCTGTATCGAAATGAACGGCCACCATTTTCAAAATTGTGTTTAAATATTCATATTATGATTATTTTTCAATTTAACTTCTTTCTCTATATTGTACGCTAATGTGCTGTAGACAGTATAATATACACCGCATAATGAATACGTTAGCACGGATAACTCACTTCGTGAGTAAAAACACTTATTCTTAATACAGTACTGTACTTTGATTAAAGAAAAACCTAATGAAAATTATCAAACTCAAAATCGCGATATTTCCTAGTTTACGTAAATGGATGAACTACTTTTCTTCCTTCCTATACCTAGTAGAGTGATTTGTGTTTTACGCCAGTATCATCGAACTCCAGTCTTGGAGGGGGGAGCAAGCGGTGTTTCCGGTTCTCTAAAGGTATAGACAGGTTAATATTAAAAATATTAGTAAAAATAAAATGATGTCCCTGTACAATTGAAACACTGGCTCATCTGACAGCAGAATGATCATTTAGCAATGTACGCTAGTGGTAACATTAGTAACTAATTGTCAGATGAACGTCACAGGTGGGTGAACATGCAATGTAATACAGAGTAACCAAAATAAAACTGGCCCGGAAAGTCTGTAATATTTAAATTTATAAATATTTATAGTTATAAGTAGGGAACGGAATTTGGAGCAGTAAAAGCTAGTATTGGCATCTACACAGTCATTTGTTTACAATCCTTTATATCAAGTCCTCCCCTCCATGACATACTCGCAGATCTCTGCACGTCAACAAAGGTGAATGGGACAGTTGTCGCATAAGAACTTCAACGTGCAGGTTTGCAGTTCAGAGTAGTGAAGTGCGGGTACAATGCCGAAAGTGAAACCAACTAACAATACAAAATTGAAAGACTGTATTTGAAAAACCTCCAGATCGAGTATCAAAACTCAGGAAACAATTCCCTAAATTGTCGCTTCCCCCATGTCCAGTTCTTAAGAGCTTGGGGTCATGGTTAGAAGCTTGCAATTCTTACGCACATCACCTCCAATCTGTGAAGAAGGGTCCAGTCTTTCAATCCCGATGACACGGCTGCGATTCAAATACGCCAGGAACTGCGAAATGATAGAACAATCGAAAAAGAAGTCATGGATATTAAGTCAATTTTTTATATTTACCGGATGCCATTATTCGATTAGAAGAGGTAGGAGTAGAACTAGTTGAGCAAATAAATATTATGGGACTATTGTAAATAAACTGAGTGCAGTAGAAGGTGAAGTAGGAAAACGTGTTGGTGAAAAAATGAACAGAGTTTTGATTAAAAATTATAGTTACAGTATTCTTAGTCGGATTTCGGATGTACTAACAAAGACGTGGTTCAGTGACGTCATTCAACACGTGAATTTAATTGACTATCTTGTTTCAAGTACTCTCCAATTGTATCTGCAGATGTTAAAAAATTTCCTTCCTTGCAACAGAGCAAAGTTGTATTTTGAAAATTTGAAAATAATATTTAAAATTTATTATAACAAGGTACAGCTGGAATAATTGTTTCATCAACAAAACATAGCATTAATTGAAAATGTCATTTCGTTTGCTTCTACATTTTGTTCAACATTTAATGATACTGTATTAGGCTATGTTGCAAACATTGTAGTATATTGCATATATTGTAAATACTATAGTATACGTTGTATACATATTATCATATTTCATGATATTGTAAATAAAGGTTTTAATTTAACACGCTCCTGACAGAAAAAACACACATATTCAGAGGCGAGTTCCATACAGAAGACAACTGTCTATTAGCCATCAATTTTTCCACTGACACACGAGGACGCAGAGATTGGTATTTAATTATGTATATTTGTAATATTTCCTGGTGTCTTGTGCGTTGCCAAGAAAAACACATATAGTTCAAAATTAAATGCAGATTATGTATGTAGGCCACTACTGGGTGTTCATTTCAAAGTGTGTCATGACGTCACTGTTGATGAATCAGCGATTTGAAGCGAGTTTCAGCTTTTGTGTCAGAGAAGATGCCTATTAAACAAGGCGTTCAGTCTGAACTTGAGAACGTGTACGGTATAACTTGAACGTCGTAGCAACAGATGGCGGTCTGTACGGTCTGTGTGCTACCATAACCTCTTTCGAACTGTGTTTTGCGCGGTTAAGTCGTACGCAGGGTATTTGTTATCATCGGTTGCGTACGGCAACATTCCACAATACAAATCAAATGCTCCGTGTCCATGTTGACCGTCGAAGTTAATGTCAGCAAATATTGTACGTAAGTAATCGTCTTAACCCTCTCCCCATATCCCGACAGTAAGAAAAAACTCACCTCAGTACATATTTCGAAACAGTTCACATTCCTGCCACTACCGGCGTTACCGTACGTATCGGTAAGTACTCTTCTGAATGAACGCCGTACTTGCTAGGCAACTTCTCTGGCAGATAAGTAATACACCTCTGCGGAAGTGTAGGAAGATTGAATTCTCTAGCCTCATTGACTAGCCACATGACAGCATACAGCGAGCCATGACACACTTTGAACTGAACACCCAGTATATGTCATTAAACTATAACAATTGTTTATTCTGAAATACGTTTACAGCACGTTGCGTGTAAGTTTGTATGAAGTGGACTGTACTCGTCCATGCTCTGTGACGCAGCTCGCTTGACAGTCACTGAGCTACGAATATCTATACTACTTTTCACCATTCGTTATAATACTCCAAATCCCTTTCCCTGGTTATAAGACTGTTAAAGACTGACCTTTGTTAATGAACATCATATAGGCCTAGCACCATTTTGTGTTGCATTCAACTGTCCACTAAACACGTCTGCTCCTCTCACTCACTCAAACGTAATAATGACACAGCGAAGCTCGGGACAGATCATGCGGGAGATGTGCATGCGCGGACATGTGACAGCAACAGATTGTTGCATCGAAATCACGGTTTCCTACATTGTCAGGGTAATTTCCGCGTCAGTCTTATACATATAGGGTGTTTCCGAGATGGTGTTACAAACTTTCAGGGATGATGGCGAAGGGCACATGTATCAATTTGAGATAAGGAACCATGGTCCGGAAATGACTGAGTCGAAAGTTATAAGCAAACAAAGTTGTGTGGAAATGGAATTGTAATTTGGCACCACGTACCCTCCTTCCCTTAACCTTTGGTACAGTGGCGGAAAGATGGTATGGGCCGGATGTCTTCTACGTGGGTACTTGTTCCGATACAATCTGTGAGCTTGTCTACTGTTCCCATTGGTTCATCCGTATTCGAAAATCAGGTCTGCTTATTCCGCTCTCGTGTACTCCTCCATTTCACTAGGACTGATCGACTGTACACTGCAACTTGTACACATACACTGCTGTCTACAGACGTGCATATCAGGACCGACCATGTCAGTTACACATTACGCTATCTGCATTGCTTTAGTGTAGTTTCCTGTCCCCATCCCTTAGACAGCGCACTGAATGGAATACTGTAAGTAGACAACGTAAACAACGTCAGATGAATACAATATGTGTAAGATGTATAGATAAATACACATAAATAATAATAAAATTATTTCATTTCCACAGAACTATTTTTGCTTGTAACTTTGACTCGGTCATTTCCGGACCAGGATTCCTTATCTCAAATTGATACATGTGCCCTTCGCCATCATCCCTGAAAGTTTGTAACACCACCTCGGAAACACTCTGTATAAATTCATATATTTCATTTATATTTTCCGCGGGACAGTTTTATTTTGCCCACCCCGTATAAACCCGTTGGTAAACAACAAAGCAGACACAAGAGATGTATGACCCGAGTGAAGGTTTAACAGGTTGTAAGTTGTGTCCACAAACTGAAGTGAAAGGAGTACAAAATGAAAAAGAAATATAGCGTACTTATACCAAGACAGAACGGAGTATTTGAACAAATTCTCACATCTGAAAGAAATGGTTTACGCTATTGTACAAGCATGCCTTTGTTATTACTTGGAGCACTGGCCAGGATGCAGGATTATTGAACAGGAGTGAGGAGAAACTTGTGAAGTACACTTTCAGATGCGTGTGACTTCCGACGAATTTTCGTTGGAACGCCATGCAATGATGCTGGAATTAATAATTGTTAAGTGCATCACGTTTAGTAATATATATGAGTAAATGCTTTCAGATTAATGTAATGTACGTACATGCCATGTTTGCCAGGTTATGCTAATGTTACGTGACGCCATAGATCAACACCCAATGTCCCCGCGAACTTGTGTAAACAAGTGGTTCATAGGTAAATTGTGCGCTCTCTGTATATGAATACAGTCCTCTATGACGCCGTCACTGCAGGGTTAAATTAAAATAAAGTGAAATAAGCGCGTTGTCGCACAAGTCTGATTATATTTAAATCACAAGAGTACGCAGTAAAACCTTTATGAGTTCAGTAATTTGTCTGAATTACAAGGCACGAATTTTACGATGAACTTCAAAGTAGTTATCCCACTATGTGTACCCCACGTACAACAAACACGTCCAAAAACGTTACACTGTCGACTTTACGCAATGAAAATAAACTTTTCACTCATCTTCTAATTCGCTCCCAGGCACTTTTATAAAGGCAACGGGGTTCCAAATTGTTGTAGCCTATCTGCTTTCAGATAGTTGAATTAATTCATACGATTATGGGAACACATTCAAGTTTAGTAATTATTCGAATTCATTTGCATTTTCATTTATTTATTCTGATTGCAGTTGATATAATCCAAACATTTGAACATATATTCGCTATACACAATAATAGTGCGTACCGTTATTAACCAAGACATCACGGGTTCGATTCTTAACATAAAAGTGAATATTTATCTGTCTTGCGTGTAAAAGGGCTTATAGCGTGTAAGAGGGCCTTAGACTAGAAATGTTTAGTTTAAATGTAGTTCTGTTCATAAGTATGCGTAAGGATGTAATTATTTGATTATTTGAACTCTTGAAGTTCAGTGAAGTTATGGTTTTACAGTGCAGTGAACAGTTCCGATCAGTGAAATTTATAGCGTCAATGAAATGTGTTCTAAAAGTCAGTGAAATGTGTTACAGAAGTGAAATGTGTGCAAAGTGTCAGTGAAATGGAACTATGAGATTAAAGTGAAAGACTATTGAAACTTATGTAGACCTATACATAATTATTTTGTGTTGTAAAATTAGGTAATTTTATGTTTTTTATATTTTGTGTTATTGTTTTGTGTATTCTTATTGTATTGTGTATAAAATTGTATATGTGTTGCAAATTTGTATTGTATTGTAGATTTCATTGTGTATTGCTTATCATTTTATTGTGTATTGTTAACATTGTATATACCACTGCCACTGGGTGCTTGCCCACTTGCAGTGTAAATAAATACATACATATTTGTGAATACAGAGAGTTAGTGGAAGGAGACGGCTTTGGATATCAGAAAGAAAAGGAAGGAAAATAACATTCAGAATGGAAATATTGCTCCATGAATACAATATTTGCTATAGAAGATATTTTATTGTTAACTTTGTATTTCAAGTAAATTAGCCCATGTGTAGGAATAAAGGTTACTTACTTACTTATGGTTTTTAAGGAACCCGGAGGTTCATTTCCGCCCTCACATACGCCCGTCATCGGTCCCTATACTGAGCAAGATTAATCCATTTTCCACCACTATATCCCATCCCCCTCAAATCCATTTTTATACTGCTGCCAGAAATAAATTAGAATTGACTTCTTAAATTTGAGAAATGTACAGAAATATTTTCATTGTTGCCATATAGGTTTCCATAATCTTTCAAACACAGAAATTATTTTTGTCATGCCGATTGTCATCTTATTTCCTCCTATTGGAGGATTTACCTCTTGCTAAGTATCTATGGGCGCTATTCACAGACATTTCGCTAGCCCCGCTACGAGCGTGCTAAACTATCCCCGACTTTGCCAGAGGAGGGACGAATCATTCATATCGCTAACATTGGTTTATGAATATGATCGCTGATCATCCACAGGAAGCCCGCGCTAAAAATGTCTATGAATACGACCCTACAACTTCTATGAGTAGTCTATATTTATCCAGGGACCCATGTGGTGCCTGAGTAGTTAGACCTTCAGCGTGTCACGCAGGCTTCCCGGGTTCGAGTCCCAGTCAGGTCCAGAATTTTTCATTGAAAAATCCATAGTGACACTTGTGAAGGATAAGATCGCAGTTGCGATTTTTCTCGGAGTTCTCTCTTTTTTCCCTATATTAGGCATCTACAACATACCGTCACCATTTCCTCATTCCGTCATCATTCCAAAGCATCCTCCGATCGCCGGCTGGCGATGCACGGAGGGGGCTGGCCTAGGAATGAGGAAGTTGCCCGCTCGAAACCTGGGTACGCAACGAACTTTAGTGTAGGTAGTCAACCGGTGTGGGTTTGGGAATGCGCCTAGCTTGAGGGTTAGCACAATAATCGTAACAGGTCGCACGGCTAAGTCATAGCGCCTTCTTCCGAAAATTCCATTCCATTCCAAACTCATTCACACTACTACTACTACCTACATGATGGCCCTATATTGTGTCCAGAAATTAAGTATTGATTTTGTAGAAATAGAACGTTTTGCCGTAAGATGTGTATTACTAATACATTGTGTATGTATACAGTGTAGTTTATTTCTGACTGAGGCTCTGACATCTAATATTATCAGGCAGTACATCTCACTTGACGATATGTGTCAGAGGATTACCAATTGTTTGTATACATATATCTGAAATCTGATTAGTACACAGCGGAGAAAAGTCGAATAAAAGTCATATTTACGGTTTAGAAGTACTATACGCATAGACTATGGCATGAGGTGTGCATGCATCCCAAGTAGCTACAACACGGTACCGTCCGCAGAGAGCACCACGCGAATAAGAAAACAACTGCCACTCTGCGTTCTCAGTCAGTCCTCGTCCGTACGTGAACAGAGAACATTGAGATACGTAAACATATTCTTCATTTGTGTTCAGTGAAGTGATCATAATGCCGAAGACAGATGTTAAAAAAACATAGGGTGTATTCTTTAATACAAGAATATGGTGTCGACATGTTTAGTAGTGATACCGATGAAACAATAAAATGTGGGTTATGTATGTGTGCATTAAAAAAGGTAACAAAACAATCGTTAGAACATCAATGTAATACACAGAAAAACGTGAAAAATGTTGCTCTATGTTATAAGAAAATAAGGGTTCAAGTTCAAATTTCGCCTCAAATATGAAATACGACTTTTGCAGGGTTTTGTCTCGAATGATAAGTTGCGATATTCCATTCAAAACGTTGGACAATCCTCAATTTAAAGGGTTTATCGAAAAGTACACAAAATATCAGGCACCTTCTGAATCACCGATTCGAAAAGTTCTTACCTGCACGCGCCTCTGAATACATGTAATCAGTTTAATTGAATAATAATTGTACAACAAATACATCCCTTCATTTCAACAACCTGTGTACGGTGATGATTTAGATTTTCGCATGATTTTATAGGAGAGCACAGAACACTTAACAAGAATTTTACTCGCTCCATCGAAATTAGCCAGTTCATATACGACTCTACATTTAGTAATATCAGGTTTTTTTATATTTACAGTAATTTATTGAGTTTACTATGATCAGCACATTGATTTCTACTCTCTGTATGCTTCTCTATTCACTTTCAACAAGTTATTGGCAACAGTACAATATATTTAGGATACCAGTGTATTGAGATCTACTTTGTATGCCAACATCACGTATTCAGTATTACTTCATAACTATGCAAACTTACGTCGTTTTAATTTGTTTTTAATACTTGACATGATCTTTTAATATTGTTTTGGATGATTAATATTGTCACTATGTCATATTTTACTCTAGTTATGTCATTTCCAAATGTAAGGCAAAGTTTTTGTAATTGATTTTAGATGATATCTGTTATATCTCATACCTGAAGATGCCCTACAAAGGGCGAAAACGTTAGTATTAAAACTAAATAAGATGTAACACATCAGTGTTTTCTTTTATATGTAATCAATGCTTAAGCCATAAGACGGAATAAGTAATTAATTATATTTTGATATATGTTATTAACAAGGCAAGTAAAGCGATCGGTTTGGAAGTAAATCCCGAAAAGACAAAGTATATGATTATGTCTCGTGACAAGAATATTGTACGAAATGGAAATATAAAAATTGGAGATTTATGCTTCGAAGAGGTGGAAAAATTCAAATATCTTGGAGCAACAGTAACAAATATAAATGACACACGGGAGGAAATTAAACGCAGAATAAATATGGGAAATGCGTGTTATTATTCGGTTGAGAAGCTCTTATCATCCAGTCTGCTGTCCAAAAATCTGAAAGTTAGAATTCATAAAACAGTTATAGGCCTATTACCGGTTTTTCTGTATGGTTGTGAAACTTGGACTCTCACTCTGAGAGAGGAACATAGGTTAAGGGTGTTTGAGAATAAGGTGCTTAGGAAAATATTTGGGGCTAAGCGGGATGAAATTACAGGAGAATGGAGAAAGTTACACAACGCAGAACTGCACTCATTGTATTCTTCACATGACATAATTAGGAACATTAAATCCAGACGTTTGAGATGGGCAGGGCATGTAGCACGTATGGGCGAATCCAGAAATCCATATAGAGTGTTAGTTGGGAGACCAGAGGGAAAAAGACCTTTAGGGAGGCCGAGGTGTAGATGGGAGGATAATAT
This sequence comes from Periplaneta americana, assembly GCA_025594305.2. Classification (NCBI taxonomy): domain Eukaryota; kingdom Metazoa; phylum Arthropoda; class Insecta; order Blattodea; family Blattidae; genus Periplaneta; species Periplaneta americana. The sequence continues at coordinate 50,949,376 of JAJSOF020000015.1, forward strand.
TAAAATGGATTTGAGGGAGGTAGGATATGATGATAGAGATTGGATTAATCTTGCACAGGATAGGGACCGATGGCGGGCTTATGTGAGGGCGGCAATGAACCTTCGGGTTCCTTAAAAGCCATTTGTAAGTAAGTTAGCTATTAACAAGAGGCTGAGCTGACTATTTCTCAACATGAATTGTAAATTGACATATTTTGTGTTTGAAAGGAATAATACCATTCGGTTCAAATCCTTTTGTTTGATGTTCATATTAATCCCAGTTCACGGTATGGGAAATAGTTTATTTCGGAGGATATAGGCATGGAGTACGCCACGCGATATGTTTATGAGATCCCTTCTCTAAAAACTCTTACATACCTCAAGCAAAAGGATGAAATGATGATCCTGCGGCGACTTTACACTCCAAACATTTGTACCAGTCTGACATTTTGTTTATCAGAAGCATGAAAGAAGATAGGTGAGTGCTCTCCTATGTTTATAATTTCATGCACACGAAGACTTTAGTATTTATTGCCAAACAACCTGAATTCAGACAAGTCAGATGCGATTTCAGGATGAAAACAGAGCTCTGTTAACATCATGTAACCCGATTTGGTAACTGATGGATACAGTGAAGAACCTCTTAAAACAGAAAGTATGACGATGCGACGGCATAAATTGCTCTGTTAAGATGGGAAAGGGAGAAGTATGAGGGCGGAATTTATAACGATAAATCTTCTCCCTACAATTGTAAGATGTTCCCTCCACTATTTGTCATGTCCGTGGGAGAGCACAATCTGGAAGGGTTGAAGCTAAAAGAGATACGGACGGATAAGAAAAAATTGTCAGACTGTTCTGGAAATTCGCCAGAGTCATTCCTGAAAGCGATGTTCGGCAGAATTCTAACGGCAGCCAATTACGAAGTTATTACGTGTAATACAGACAAATGTAACATAAATTATAGGGGTTTACTGCATCTTAAATTATCCATAGATCACGTTATGTTATCTGCGAGATGAAACAAAGACATCACGAAATATTTATCAATCAACGTTTTGCTTTTGGAATAAACTGTATCAAGAATTGAAGGATAATCATAACGTAAGACAACAAAATACTGCACAACGATGATTTTCTATGCTCTAAATTATGACGCATAGCACGCTTCGCCTTTATGGGCACTGGTACAGAGCGTATGTGAAAGTAATGTTGCGTCCCGAAGAACTAAAGAAATCCGTGTAAGATAAAATTGATATAAATCAAATTGCACTAATTTACTTGTATGGGTTAACACGTATCGATTTAGACAGTGCATACATTACAGGGGAACGGAAAAAAATAACTGGAATTTCTTGTGTAAAATGTCATCTACTAGCGATAAATTGGCAACAGTTCTTGGACTCAGTGTAATAGAACTCACTTATGATGATGAATCGATAGATCGGACAAAATTTCTCTCCGGCGCCGGAACACGAACCTGGCTTTCCAGCTTTACGTGCTGGAGTTTTATCCACTAAGCCACACCGGATTGAAGTTCCGATGCCGGATTGAATCCCTCTCAGTTTAACTTGACCTAATGTGTTCCTTTTTGTTGGCCTACCCTCATCTACCTGTCGCAGTATGTGTGATAGTAGACACAATGACTAACCACATGTATAAGTCTCGGTGCCGAAGAGAATTTTTCTCCGTTCTACTGATTCTTCACCACATGGAAACGCAGAATTACTCCACTGTAACTCCATATGCACAGCTTGATTCAGGGATTTTGGCCCCTGCAAAAAGTAGATAGACTAAGGCCTATATTACACTATCAAATTTCTGTGTCACAGAATATGATAACATGTCTGATTTTGGGTATAGTACGATATATCAAAGCTTTTATCACATTTTTCATCACAGGTCTAACAATCAATCCACGACAGTTCTATGCATGTTGCAACTGTAAGTGCAGTAATGGTTATTGCATTAATACTGGAGAAGAAATAAAAGAAAAAAACGTATTTGGGTTAGAGATTGGGCAGGGAGAAGAGATACAAATGGAATCCATCAAACTCTATTGAGAGAACTTCAGTGTGAAGATGTAAAATCCTATATTCAGTATTTAAGAATGGATGACGTAACATTTCATGTGACTCATAATGTGATATTAAAAGTCATGTGGTTTCACAGACCATATGATATGATATGATATGATATGATATATGATATGATATGATATGATATGATATGATATGATATGATATGGTATGATATGATATGATATGATATGATATGATATGATATGATATGGTATGGTATGATATGATATATGATATGATATATGATATGATGTGATATTTTTTTTTCCTTTATTGTGCTAAAACAGCATGTTCCATTGCATACAATATTTGCAATACTACATGCTATGTTTATGTTACATATTTTATAGTTCATAGTTGATATTCATATAGCAGTACATTATTGCAATATACAGAGTCGGTTAAAATAGATATTACAATCCAAAAATTAAAATAAATAAAAATTATCTACTCTACACAATATATGATCAACTAGCCAATTATAAATCTTATGCTTAAGTACATTACAAATCCACAATTAATTAATACATTACAAATACACATTACACATCCACAATTACATTATCTATGTACTATATAGAATCAATCCGCTCGCCAGTTACAAAGCTTATGCCTAAATGCATTATCAGAAAAATTTTGTACAAGTGTTGCAATATTACATACTATGTTTATATTATTAGTCGATTTTGATATATGTAGAATAGGTCATAGTTATCTAGCAATACTCTATTGTAATAGATAGAGTCAAATTTAAATTATACTTTACAAATCCAAAATTTAACATATGTATTACAAATCACAATTTAAATTGTACCTTACAAATTCAGAATTTAAAATATTATACATTAGAAATCCACAAATTAAAATATATATGATATGATATGATATATGATTTATTGTCATTAAGCACAAGATCCCAAGTGGTTGATGGCCTTTCACATTTCTGTCACACAGACCATATTATGTTCTTAATGTCCGCCATTTTCTTTTTTCTTAGTCAAAGATTTTATCAAAGGTATGATGATGACCATAACTTTTATCACAGAAGTAGGTCACAACTAGATGTGATCAAAGATGCTATATTACACTGTAAAAGATTTTATCATATATATTTTATCAAACTTCTGTGACACAGAAATTTGATAGTATAATATAGGCCTAAGAGCGAGTTACTCATCACTGCTGGCGGGCTGGATCGCACAGATCAGGCCGTGCAGTCATAACACCTAACACTTCCTTCTTATCATGTCGCGGTGCACTCCTTCTGAAAAACACAATATTATTTTACACGTTCCGTTACTAACCACTACGTCTGTTGACTAAACAATGTCATGATGACTTATATTTTCTTGACATGAGTGTTCCTCAGCTTCGAGCATAGATATTATTTTCATTCTTCCTCTTTCCTCTTCCCCTCCTATGCAAATTTGTGATTAAATTTCTTTCTTATGACGCAACACACAGCTCGCTCACTAGCCAAAAAACCAAGGACAGGGGCCATTAATGTTGAATCGAGCTGTACTTCTGTACATTTTTAGTAGGTCATTTTACGACGCTTTATCAACATCTTAGGTTATTTAGCGTCTGAATGAGATGAAGGTGATAATGCCGGTGAAATGAGTCAGGAGTCCAGGACCGAAAGTTACCCAGCATTTGCTGATATAGAGTTGAGGGAAAACCCCGGAAAAAACCTCAACCAGGTAACTTGCCCCGACCGGGAATCGAACCCGGGCCACCTGGTTTCGCAGCCAGATGCGCTACTTCTGTACATCATACTAATATAGAACTAACTTAGCCAGACTGTGTGATTTAATGTCGCTTTGGGGACTAGTAACGAGTTCGTGTGTCGTTAAATTGTAAGTTACTAATAAATTAGTAGTTTACAATTTAATTTTTAGGCATGCACTGAATTATGAGGTTGTTTTGAACGTTTTGCCTCACTTTTGCGCAAAAGTGCTGCACCGGATAAAGATAGAAAATACCATTGCTTAGCTGCATCCCACTGATTATAAGAAATTTGACCAATTAGAAATTAAAATCTCACGTTTTCGACAATATTGTTATTCGTTCTTGAACTCGCCTTTAATGAACGAAATAGTAACAGTTTGAAATGTCTTTCTGAACTGTGTGATGCAGTCATCTAAAGGGTGCGTCAGAAAGAACGGATGGATTTCACAGGGCGAGAAAATTGTAAGGATTCATCAAATCAAAAATTTATTGTTATCAACAGATTCACCAATACATGCAGTTTATTTACGGTATACAACATCATCCATATGATGTCCTTGGCTTTCGATACAGGCATCGAGGCGTTTTCTGAAGTTCGCCGTAACTTTCACAGTCATAGTTGGTGGGATTGCCGCAATTTCTTCACTAATCGCCGTCTTCAGTTCGTCCAGTGTATGTGGTTACTTACGCCTTCAAGTGGTCCCAAAGAAAGAACTCGCAGGGCGCGAGATCTTATCGTAACCTCGACAATCTCAGTGCAATAGCATGTTTGCGGGCTGATGGTTGAGGTGGCAGGACAACCTACTGTCTGTCTCCACATTTGCAGGAGTACACGCGCTCCGTGTTCGTCCAGGTGATTTCTTCTTTAATGTTGAACCTGTGGTACGAAATGAAGCCGCCCGAGTTGGAATCCTAGAGTGACGTCCGATGTCCAAATGAGTCCTGAGTGACGATCACAGACTCTTCATTTTTCAAACATGTCTCTGCGATGAAAGCACGTTGTACACCAGACCAACACCATGTTCTCAACTGAAACTGCATTCTCTCGCTGATCCAACAGTCGTGGTCCCCCTCACTCTATCCCTCCCCTCGCTGCGTATTGATAGTTTGAAATCCATCCGTTCTTTCTGACGCACCCTCTATTTATTGTCTGCTTTCGTGGCGCTGTTTTATAGGTCACTGTCATCTCAATAAATTTACCGCATTGAAATCGACCGAGTTACTCAGTGAAGCTCAAATGTAATTAAGTGATCCCAACCACAGGTGTCAAGTGCGTTTACCTTACGCGTATCTGTCTGCCGTAATCGAAAAACAAACTATTTCTGAAGTTATTATAAATTGGAAATGAAAGCTAGAAATTCGCAAGGAAGTAACAGAACATGTCATAAATTTCAACTATTCCAGCGTTTTGATTATAAGAACTGACAATTTAATGAACAAGATTAGAATGAAATGAAATAACATCAGAATGACTAAACAATGAAATGGGAAAAACAAAATAATTAACTAACAAAGATAAAGAAGACAGAGAATAATTTGCATAACAGGATTATCTGATAGCATAAAATAATAATTCTACATAATATTTCTTGTATTTAAAAGAGATTTCGGTTTATCCGCCTGAGTGAAAGGGCGAACTAGGTATCGTTACGGTAGATGTTTTTTTTTATTGGGTTATTTTACGACGCTGTATCAACATCTAGGTTATTTAGCGTCTGAATGATATGAAGGTGATAATGCCGGTGAAATAAGTCCGGGGTCCAGCACCGAAAGTTACCCAGCATTTGCTCTTATTGGGTTGAGGGAAAACCCCGGAAAAAACCTCAACCAGGTAACTTGTCCCGACCAGGATTCGAACCCGGGCCACCTGGTTTCGCGGCCAGACGCGCTGACCGTTACTCCACAGGTGTGGACCATGGTAGATGGTAAGTAAATAAAGAAAACCGAATTTCTTTCCGGGTCAACCAAATAAACAATCGAATTTCTTGTCTTTGTACAACCCTGAACATGGTCGGAACATTAAAAACTTGTCCTAAATTGTTTTCTGAGGCACTCACTATCGATGGTATACAAAATATAATTTATATTCCAATTGTGTTTTCCTTATTGCCCAGTAAAACAAACTTATTAAGCATTTTCTTACTGCATAGAGTAGGTTTAATTTTTACTTACTTAAAAAAAAAGTCTTTCTTCTTAACTTCTACAATAAACCGTCTAGCCTTTATTAATTAGTAGACAGTGGATGCGGGATGACTTATCGTTGAATGTAGATGCACATTTACTATATGTTACATTTTTTCATTCAGACCATTGGCTCAACAGATTTTTAAACGTAAACAGACGACGTCATTATGCTACTGTATCTCCGTACAGTCAGAGGGAAAAGGAAAATTACGTACTGTAGCACATACCTCGTCATCATTGATGGAATTACTACTGTTCTCCAACCAGGAGATCAACCGTGAAAGGAATGTGCTTACTATTTCCTCGTCTATTGGAACGAAGTAGATAAATAATATTACCGTTATAACGCCAGTTTAAAAACAATGCGCTCTCCTGCATATGTTATTTCCTGTATGAAGAGATTAAAAGACCAGGAGATTAATTGTGATCTAATTTTGTAACTAGGGTAGTATCAATATGTCTGTATCAATGTTATGGTTTGTGCTGTGAGAGCTAGCCAATACAGATAAGAGTACCCACGTGTGTGACCTTATGACATCTTATGACATCAACAATCATTCACAGTATCATCCCGCTTCCCTTCATTCCCTGGAGACTTTCTCGTGCTTGGAGTACAGTAGCGTTGCAGTAAACGACGATATATTATATTCTCGTAAGTTGTCGAAGCTGAATCGTCTTCGCCTATCGCTTAAACAGTTTTCGTATCGAGAGAATTTCTGAAGAAAACCTCTAAAATGGGGATAACTTAATTTCTTTATAGGAATATTTGTACTGACCATCATGTTCCACATGTCTTTGCAAAACGTTGCATTTAGACCCGCACAACTAGATGATGATGATGATGATGATGATGATGATGATGATGATGATGATGATGGTTCCTCAGATTTATTTTCAACGCATTTCCTGTGCGATGTACTGTTGCAATGTTTCTCTATAGCCTGAGTTGTTCTGGTTTTTATTTCAATTTTACATACATTACACACGATATTGTCTTCGTTAATACATAAAATGTCACTCCCATACTTCTTAATTGCACTTCGTATCTCTGAGCGAATTGAATGTTTTGCCTTCGACATTATGAATGGATCAGCACAACACTATTCAACGCGTACTAAATACTTGAGCAGGATAACACAACTGCACACATTGCGTTGCAATGTTACTATGAACGGACCGGGGTTCCTTCGTTCTGTACGCTGCTGTACTAGCCAGGTACACAAAAGACGGACGACGCGGCACTTGCCATATATTCTGATACGAAACAACTTCACTTTTCCTTAAGTCATCCTGCATACACTGTCTGTTAATCAGTTAATCTTTCAGTACTTTGATTTTTATTGTATTTGTAAATTTAATATTAATTTTAATTATAATTGTAATGTGGCCGGGAAGAAAAAGATCTTAAGTCAATTTTTTGTGACTTGAGATTTTTATATATTCTGAAAGCTGAAACAATTCTCTACAAGCTGGTAAAACGGTTAAAGTCAAACAAAACTCCTGACTGAATTTATATCTTAAGTACTTTTTGAATCGAGCACACAGAATAAAGGACTTAAGAATATTTAATACTTTATTTCTTACAAACCATCACATGTTTACTTTGCATGCTTCCCTAGTAAAAAGGTATAACTTGTATTTTAGCCATTTTATCACATACTGATGCCCTTTCCTTTTAAAACTTCAAGCACCAGGGTAAACAGTCCTATAAATCTTTAAGATCCATTTTGCATTCCTAATAGTTTATATTTCTCATTTATTTTGACATGAAAGAGATCTTATGTTTAAATAGTCCCTCCTACTCAGTTTGGGCTCTAGTCTTAAAAGGGCTTAAGTGCGTTTATTTTTGGAAATAATCAAGAAAATTGTTAAATGAGCAACATTACCTATTTTAGAAGAAATATAAACAAATAATATCCAGGAAAAACAACTCTATAACTGACACCAATTTCAGTCTTTCTACTGCTCTCCTGAAAAGCATAAAATTTTTACTTAAGACCTTTTTCCTCCCGGCCAATTGTATTCTTAATATTGTAGTAGTTGTAACCTCTGGTAGAAAGGAAGAGAAGGCCTGATGGCCCTATCCTTACCAGGTTAAATAAACAAATAAAAATAAATAAAACTAATACTCGTAAAGGCAACTTTAGCCCATTTAGGTACGGAAATGAAACGATTACATTTAGGCGTAGGCAGTCTTCGAAAGAGCCTTGCATTTTTCTGTTCCCGAGGGTTTATCTAATTTACTTGTGAAGAGTTACTGATTCCATTTAGGCGGAAGACCAGTTCCCTGGATCTCAGCACTGCCTGTAAGTAACGGCCGCGTCTGTGACTTACAGGAAGTGCTAACGCGTTACTGCGGGTCTTACATTCGGGCAGCCCGGGTTCGATACTGGGACAGGTATCATGAAATTTGTGGTGCACAAAGCATATATTGCAGAGTGCTTTTCTCGAGGTACGCCTGTCTTCCTCTATCATTCCATCAATGATCTCCACCTCCCCCTAATTTTATATATGATCTGAAATACTAAAAATAGGCTGGAGTAAAATCTGGGGATAGTAAGGATTTCCGATGGTGATATAGGAAGGGCTTAGGGCTCCGGGAAGACGGAACCTGGTTCTAAAAGAGACGAAGCAGAATGGCCCATCTGTTTCACGATGCTGTTTCAGGAACGGCTTGGAGTTTATTAGGCTACTCGTCTGCGAATAAGATCTAGCTCTATCAGGGACTGAGGTAGGATGGTCCACGTGTCAGCTTCGGATTCACAAATGCCACCCAGGCCATCTTTTGGACGCACAATGGGCCAAAACATGCCTAAATGTAAGGACACTTCCCGGGGCCAACCCTCATCTACGATTAGGGGACATTTTCAACTGTGTAAAAAATTATTTTTGAAGTCAGAAAAACAAATATGAAAACAAATTTTCTCGGTATCAGCTGAGTCATATTTGATTATATATAGCCAGCAGAGCTGAATTTTCATAAACAATTGTTTTTTTACTTATTAAAAGTTGATGCTCCATGCTAATGACATGGCGGCCATCTAATGCTGAGATATTGTAAAAAAAAAAAAAGTAAAACCGTATTTTTTTTAATATTCATACGTTTTGTAACTAGACTCTGTAGCCTATACTTAGAAATTGTTACTATGAATGTATTAGTAAATGCTATTTAATTTTAACAGTTTGTCTAATTTTGCCTAATAACTTGTCAAAAAATAAATCACACATACTTACTTACTTACAAATGGCTTTTAAGGAACACTCGCAGGTTCATTGCCGCCCTCACATAAGCCCGCCATCGGTCCCTATCCTGAGCAAGATTAATCTAGTCTCTATCATCGTATCCTCATATCCTAAAAAAAAAAAAAAAAAAAAAGCTAAAGGTATTCCCGTAACATGCCATGAAGGCACTTGGGGGGCATGGAGGTAGAGCCCCATGCTTTCCATGACCTCGGCACTAGAAAGTGGTGGTGTGGTCGGCACCACGCTCTGACCGCCTTTTACCCCCGGGAAAGACCCGGTACTCAATTTCATAGGAGGCTGAGTGAACCTCGGGGCCGTTCTGAAAGTTTGGCAATGAGAAAAAATCCTGTCACCACCTGGGATCGAACCCCATCCTACCTCCGTCAAATCCATTTTAATATTATCCTCCCACCTACGTCTCGGCCTCCTCAAAGGTCTTTTTTCCTCCGGTCTCCCAACTAACACTCTATATGCAGATAAAAAATAAATCACACATGCTTCAGTAAAAACTAAATATAAGTATAATTAGCTTTGCAAAGCATGATAGAAATGGACAAAATACATTCATGCTAATGACAATCTTGATGTCCATGCCAATGACAAAGTAGTCACCTTTCATTTGTCTCTATTAGAAATTAGGTTGTACTGCCCCCAAGTTTGTACTCTTGGCATTAAACATTTCAATAAGCAAATGTGTTATGTTATCATAATTTTACTATTATTACACTGAAATATACATAGTCCTTGCTAATGACAATCAATTTCCATACTAACCTGACTTTCTGGAGAAAAATAATTGTAGAAATATCAGTGTCACAATTTTCATTCACAACACACTACCACCCACTGTAGCTTGAATTATTTCTACCACACAGTGCTACTAATAAACCAAAGAAAAATATCCTTTCCTTCCTATGGTCAAATTTAAATTCATCCATGCTAATGACATAGAACTTGGGGGGGGGGGACAACATTCAATAGCTCCTCATTGCTCTTTTATTGATGGAAAAATTAGTATTTATAACAAATAATTACTTCGGAATATATATTGTATGTCTTTCTCGTGTTCAATTTTATTGTACCTGGTTAACATGTTTCGGCCTGTTATTGACCTTCTTCAGAACTGGTTGTTGCTGGTCTTGGTGCCTTTTGTTTTGTTGTGTAGTGAAATGTGCAGTCAAAGAGTGTGTGTGTTGTGAAATTGAGTTATGTGTTGAGAATTTCATTTGGATGTGTTTTTGTGTATCTGTTTATTTTGTATTGTTCTAGTGTGTTTAGTTTCTGGCTTTTTGGTTGGATGTGTAGAATTTCCATGTCTGTGTTGATGTCTCTGTAGGTGTGGTTAGCATTTGTGATGTGTTCTGCATATGTGGAAGTGTTTTGTAATTTTGTTATGGCCGTGGTTTGTTCTTTGCAACGTGTTTTAAATGATCTGCCTGTCTGTCCTATGTAGAAGTTGTTGCATTTGTATACGCCTGTGTGGTTGTATTTGTTTGTGTTTTTTGTGTGTTGAGATGTTTTTGTAGAGTATTAATTGTTGTGTATGCGATGTTGTAATTTAATTTCTTGAATGAGGTTGCAATCTTGTGTGTGTTTTTGTTTTCGTATGTTAGTGTGATGTATTTTTTGTGTTCTTGTGTTTGTGTTGTATTCTTATGTTTTTTTGTGATTATATTTTGTCTTTCGTATCCTGTTGTCTATTATGTTGGGGTTGTATCCGTTTTCTTGTGCTATATATGTGGTTGTATTTAGCTCTTCTTTGTAATCATGTTGGTTGAAAAGGCGCCAAGATCAGCAACACCAGTTCTGAAGAAGGCCAATAACAGGCCGAAACATGTTAACCAGGTAGGTAAAATTTAACATGAGAAAGACATATAATACATATTCCGAAGTGATATAGTGTTAAAAGTTTTGTAGTCAAGGTGTATAAATAATTACTACCTATAGGCTATTGAAGTAAACATACGTTTACTTCAGAAAAATAACATGACATGTGGAAAAATATTTATCCTAATTTGATCTTCAACAGGCCATTTGAGGGACATCCATGCTAATGACAAATTGCAAATATATTTTTTTCCTTCCTATTTTGTAGTAATTTTCCAAGACAACTTAGGAGAAACTGAAGGGGTGTAGACCTTTTTTATGAAAAATTATTTGAAATTTCTTTGCCAGCACAGTAAACAGTTTTACGGAGCACAGTAAACAGTTTTACGGAGCTGAGACATGAAACTGTCCCCTGATTGCAGAATCAACATTAGGGAACGTAACTCGGAACTGGTAGGGCCTATTATAGTGACTCTTCCATGTCAAGGAGGATGGCATTTGCTGCGATTCTTTAGATACATTGAATTAGCTAGATTAAGTGCCTCAAGTCTTATAAGGCATGGCATGCTTTCCAGTGGCGTAGCGCCAATGTAAGCTGAAAAGCTTAGCTTAACCGGGTAATAATAATTTCATAATAAACCTGCAGTTTATGGAGAAAATTATTTATTAATTTTAATAGAATTTATATTTACGCGTTAAATATTGTGATGCGGCAGCTCAGGATGATTTGTGATGTAGCAGTAAACAAGAAGCCTGCACACACCAGCTTCCAAGCAGACTGGTTTCTTCTGTGTAATCCACCCCGCAGATTTTCCATCCCTTTCTAACTAAATTACCCTAGTCGCAAGGCTCGCAAGAAGCTAGTTTTAATATTTAAAATAAGTAGTTTCCGAGTTATCCCTTTTCGTCAGTTGTGTTCAGTTGAAGTGTTAGTGTGCATTGTGGCTGATATAATAAATAATGAGCGAAATAACAGTTCCTGACACTAATTTACTTGCATTTTTTTAGGACAATTGTATTATCAAGACTGACTTACGAACAAAAGTGTGATTTAAAAAAGAAATGACCGACTCCCTTGCTGTCAATGAAGGACACAACCAAAAGACAGACGCATACTTACGTAATGATACTAATATTGTGATTTCTCTAAGTATGACAGGGAGTGAGCTAATGTTATACGTATATGATACGTGTCTATTTGTTAGAGATATGTGTACACCGTGAAATCATATTTTACTACATACCATTTGAGGTCATGCCTTATTGGTGTTGCCTACGATGTTCCAACCAATCTTCGACTGCTGACTTGACATTGACTACTATTTATTTTAAGACTGTATTTTTGTAATACGTTTTCTCATATTGCATGAATGACAACTTGAGTTAGCTTCCCCTGCTCAAAATTTCATGCTACGCCACTGATGCTTTCCGGGCTAAGAATATGTTGTACTGCAACAAAACTGCAAAAGATATCCATCCGCGAGCTGCTGTGATTGGGCAGAATTGTGGCACTATGTTACCCACTGTCGCTTTTAATTGCATATAACTGTCGCTGCTCGGTCGAAGGTCTCGTTATTGCGAGAAAATGTGGTAAATGACGACTAAAGTAAGTAGGCCTAAATACGAATACAATCCAGATCCGAAGTCATAAACAGGCCTGTTAAGAGCGTCAGGGTCCTATTAATATGTATGAAAGACATAAAATAACTTTTCTAATTGCCTGTCTAATCAGAATCAGACAAGGCGTAGACGGGCGATTGTATAAATTGCACTGGAAAGTAGTAAACTACACTGCAAATAAACCGGACCGTTAATCACTTACCATGTAAACTGCACTGGATGACCGAGGATACAAACTGCACTGAAGCTGTGAGCTGATATTTGTTGCGTAGACTGTATTATCAATTGAGTTTATTATGCGTGTCGATTATAAAACACTTGTTCAACACTAATACTGTATTTTATGTGTGTCGATTATCAAGAACTTGTTAAACACATGCTGTACTATACCACTTCAGTTTATTATGCGTGTCGATTACAGAACACTAATCAACACTAATACTGTACTGTATTTTGGCAAAGTTATAACTATGGAGCGGATTTTTATGTGCTAAGAAATTTAAATATATTTATTTTTGTGCTAAAAAGTACGAAAATATTTGCTAAAAAAATGTTTTTCAATATGACAAAAATACCTTACTTAGCATGGAAAAAAAAATATGTTACTAGGTCCTCACCATACACACTTGAGTGCTAGTAGTTGGCCGAGAATTGCAGTGAACAACAAAGGTCATCTCCAAATTCTCCACCACAAATGCATGCCGATTATCTCTGAACAACGACTTATACTGTGAAAACGATCTTTCTACATCACAGGACGTCAGAGAGAGGAATGTCACAAACACAAACACCGTCAATTTCACCTACAGGCACACCCTCCAATACTTGAGCAACTTTACACATTTTTTTATATCCACTGTTTTTCCCAAACACATTCTGGAATTTGTCCCTTAGTACTTGTACTTCTGAACCTGGTAGCGAGTCTAGTGTAATTTCCACGGCTCACACCTCCCTGTTTCAGACAACAGGTTTTTGGATGTACCAAGTTTTCTTATGGTGTCACACAAAAAGGTTAGATTTGCTAATAGGAAAGCCAAATAGTTTTTCAACAACCATCTTACAGTATATCTTGAAGGATATCGATTGACGAAGCCCGATAACAGGGAATCACAACAAGATAATTGCCTTATTTGATAGACATGAGCGAGAGGCGAGAGATTTGTTTAAATTAAATAATGTTCATACCCGAGCTCTTATCTGTTGTGTTTCACAAACAAAGCGTGAAATAAAATCATCTTCAGCAACAATAAACATTCCTAATTATGTGTTGCAAGATCTCTCCTTCTTGTCCATGTTAATTTATTCACTAATAATAACATTGATATGCTGCCTAGCAGTTCCCAGAACTTGCGGCGATACTACTACGAAAGTGGATCACGGATGCACCACACAGGGCTTAGAAACACGAAGCAACTAAGAATTCTTAAAAAGATAACGTACTTCTGAGTGATATAATTGGTTTAGTTTTAAAATATTAAACATTTCTTGTAAAAAAATTATTTAAGTTAAAAATCTCCAAGATTTATGTGTTTATAATAGATTTCCTGAAAATATGTATTTACATAATTTTTTTTGTGAAAATATGTGTTTTTAACCCGTAGTCTCTGTTCCTCTCTCAAAGTGAGAGTCCAAGTTTCACAACCATACAGAACAACCGGTAATATAACTGTTTTATAAATTCTAACTTTCAGATTTTTCGACAGCAGACTGGATGATGAAAGTTTCTCAACCGAATAATAACAGGCATTTCCCATATTTATTCTATGTTTAATTTCCTCCCGAGTATCATTTATATTTGTTACTATTGCTCCCAGATATTTGAACTTCTCCACCTCTTCAAAAGATAAACTTCCAATTTTTATATTTCCATTTCGTACAATATTCTCGTCAGGAGACATAATCATATACTTTGTCTTTTCGGGATTTACGTCCAAACCTATCTCTTTACTTGCTTCCAGTAAAATTCCCGTGTTTTCCCTAATCGTTTGTGGATTTTCTCCTAACATATTCACGTCATCCGCATAGACAAGCAGTTTATGTAACCCGTTCAATTCCAAACCCTCTCTGTTATCCTGGACTTTCCTAATGGCAGACTCTAGACTAGAGCAAAGTTAAAAAGTAAATGTGATAGTGCATCTCCTTGCTTTAGCCCACAGTGAATTGGAAACGCATCTGACAGAAACTGACCTATACGAACTCTGCTGTACGTTTCACTGAGACACAGTTTAATTAATCGAACTAGTTTCTTGGGAATACCAAATTCAATAAGAATATCATATAAAACTTCTCTCTTAACCGAGTCATATGCCTTTTTGAAATCTATGAATAACTGATTCACTGTACCCTTATACTCCCATTTTTTCTCCATTATCTGTCGAATACAAAATATCTGGTCAATAGTTGATCTATTACGCCTAAAACCACATTGATGATCCCCAATAATTTCATCTACATATGTAGTTAATCTTCTCAAAAGAATATTGGACAACATTTTGTACGACGTCAACAAAAGTGATATTCCTCGAAAGTTACTACAGTTAGTCTTGTACCCCTTCTTAAAAATAGGTGCGATAATGGACTCCTTCCATTGTTCTGATACAATTTCCTTTTCCCAAATAGCAAGTACAAGCTTATAAATTTCATTAGATAATGCGCTTCCGCCCTGTTGTATTAATTCTGCAGGAATTTGATCGATACCTGGAGACTTATAATTTTTCAGATTTTCTATCGCAATTTCGACTTCAGAAAGTGTGGGTTCGGGTATAAATGGCTCAGCAGTTTGTATTTCAATTTCGTCCCGATCATTTCTATTTGGCCTAATGTATATTTAGTAGTTGTCCAAAATAGTTTTTCTATCTGTTTAGGATTGAATGAGCGTCTGCAAGTAAGTCACCATTCTCATCCTTGATCACGTTTACCCTTGCCTGATATCCATTCTTGAATTCCTTTATACCCTTAATATAAATCTCTAATGTTTTTATTCTTACTATTTGTTTCTACCTCATTCAGTTTTTCCTTCAAGTATTCTCTTTTTTTATTCCTAAGCGTACGATTTGCTTCCCGTCTTATATTGAAATAATTATCTCTATTCACCTCAACTGGATCCTATAAGAATTTCAATTTTGCCTGTTTCCTTCTTTCTACTATCATGCAACAGTCTTCATCAAACCACGATTTATTTTTCTTAGTTTCATAATAACCCCCATTCCGAGGCTTATTTGAAGGATTCGTAACAAGCTGTTTTTTACGGTGAAGGGTTGTTAGCCCTTCGCCCAACCCCCAAGCTGGAGGACCACCCCTCATCGGCTGTCCGCGACTGCTTATTCAATATATTCACAGCTACCCTCCATATCTGGAGGCCGTCTCCTCGATCCGCAACCTGAGGACGCGCCATGCCGTGGTGATAGGGACCCACAATACATGTAGTATTATAGTTGGGAGACCGGAGGTAAAAAGACCTTTAGGGAGGCCGAGACGTAGATGGGAAGATAATATTAGAATGGATTTGAGGGAGGTGAGATATGATGATAGAGAATGGATTAATTTTGCTCAGGATAGGGACCAATGGCGGGCTTATGTGAGGGCGGCAATGAACCTCCGGGTTCCTTAAAAGCCAGTAAGTAAGTATATGTGTTTTTATGTAAATAAAATTCGGGTTTTAAATTTGAAACTTCATTTCAGAATTTTTAACTTGCTAATTGTGTTTTATCACACGCAAAAAGATTATTTTTAATTACATAGGAATCTGCTCCTTAGTTATAACATGTATTTTTTATAAATCTGAGTCGATCAATTTTTCCTTTCTGGTAATCAGAAAGTTGTCTTTCAACGTAAATTTGTTCCTATTTAGTGTGTGAATTTTTTCCTCTATGTGGTATATTGATGCTATTGACCTCTATGTAAATTGCGATCGGAAAACTGATTAAATCCACAAAAATATATAAGCTTATAAAGGGATGAGAAGAATTAAAAGAAGAGGTGAAATGCGAATGAAAA
The DNA here is from genome assembly GCA_025594305.2 of Periplaneta americana. Classification (NCBI taxonomy): domain Eukaryota; kingdom Metazoa; phylum Arthropoda; class Insecta; order Blattodea; family Blattidae; genus Periplaneta; species Periplaneta americana. The sequence goes on from JAJSOF020000015.1 coordinate 50,966,031, forward strand.
CATTCTCACCCATTCGTTGTCCGACCTGTAACCGCAGACTGTGCTGTCTACATATTCGGCGGAAATGACGCATCATCTTCAATATAATTATTGTCAACTAAATAAGAAGAAACTTGTACTACAGACTCGTTTCAGGTTGTATGGGAATCAGATCAAGCACAAACGCATCTCTTACTTCATTCGGCTGTAAGTAAAACAGCTCGAATACATAGTATAAACAATTCATAAGAAGGAATATTGTAATACATAGTGGAAATGTCCAGTGATAGAATCCTTGGTTTTGTATTCACACGGCAGATCTAATCCCTGATTTTTTTTTCACTAGGAATTGGTTAAATGAAGCCTGCACAGAAAATTTTCAGAATTTTCCCACACGTTTTTCACTGCAACATGAATAGCTATTTCGAGACCTGAAATTACTGTAGCAGGCTCAAATTTATTATTAAAGTTCTCCTCACATTTGCTACAAATGGCAAATTCAAGCAAGGCGATGTACCGATTGTCGAGAATGTACAGACCAGGGCGGCTCTACAATAAGGACTGCTGAGCTGCAGAACCGCCATTTACATGGACCTGAAAAAGTTAAAAATGTAAAACATGCTTTTATGTAATCTACTTCATTGTTTCATTTATTTTTCCAATTCATTCTCCTTCGATTCGAGATTTTACTGTCTGTAGGAGCCTTGAACTGCTCGAGAATTTTAGCTATAGTGTACTTTTCGGATCTGTGATCGGCAGTTCCTGAAGTTCAACGTAGGATAGTTGGCAGCAGAAAACTGGTTTTCTTCACCGTCCCATAAGACTGCATTAGAGCTTCAACCGAAGCAACTCTCTCCGAATATACAAAAGAACCGCCAACATCCTCATCTCTTTATGACCTGCGTTAGAACACACAGGCTTCTGGACTACTGTATTGTCGGATCATCGGATCTATGCCCCTTCAGCGCTGTCGTCGTTCTTGGAAAAGTTAATGCCTCTACTCACCCCATTCCAATCGTTTCTCTCCCACTACGTCAAACAGCAGGCCACGAACCTTGCCGAATAGGGATGTTGCCAAACTTCCGTCAAACAGTGTCATGTCTCTTGAATATTGCTTATAATTAATAACATTAATTATTACTTATTCATAATTTAATTTACGTAGGTCTAATGACGCTGATTGACTTATGCAAAATGCTATTACTTGCTTAATAATATTTCTTTCACCACTCCGTGCTACAGTATTCATGTTGAGTTGACAACACTGGACTGCAAGTGCAAATAAACTGTCTCGCAAGAAGGCTCAAAATTGCTTAGTAGTGGGGGAGAGAAAGAGAGAGGGGCAGAAAAGAGAGAAATAGGAATACAGGGAGAAAAATGAATTGCCGAGGCTGAAAAGGAATTAAGGTTCAGTTCGCATATCTTACGGGGGCACAGATCCGATGTATATCATTACAGTTCCAGTGTGTTATAGTACTGTGGGTGGTGCGATGTGATTAGTCAGTGTGTCTAAGGAAATATTTTATATTAAAAATGAATTAAATGAAAACCTAATCGACCAACCCTTTTCGAAATTAAAAGAGAAACTGAATGTTAATTGAAGAAATTAGGACGTCCTACACAAAATTTAAATATTGAAATTTCTGGAAAAAGTCAAGGAAATCATGTAGCTTACTAGTCATTTTAATACCGAAATGTGTAATGGAAACGATTGGTTTTTTTGCTGCGCTCATGAAAACGCTTTCCCCCCCATCCGTGTATTCTGTTTAGAGGAGAAAATACACGGACAAACACCGGAGTGAAGGATTTAGTTAATTTGACTTAAAAAAAAAAAACTAGAAAAGCATGTGGGGCACATCTCCACTACGTGACTAGTTGTATCAGGTGGGAGAGGTGAAGCGCACGGATGGTTGGAGTGCAATTTCGGGTGCACAGTCAACTTCGAGAAGGGGTTGTAATTACACGCGTTATCCGATTTAGATGCAATAAACAGCATGCGTTTGCTAAATACACTACTTTTCATGCAGAACTGTCAACCTTTGTAACCGCGGGCCGCTACTGGTACAGACCGGGAAAAAATGTTGGGCAAAACTTCATAAAATGAGAAGAAGTGCTATTTACAACATCAAGTGCAATTTACCACATGTAAAGTCAGTGCAGTTTACATACAGGAAGTTTGAATTCCAGTGCAATTTACCACCGTCCGCGTGGACTCCTTCCAGGAAACTTCCCTCTTCCTCTCCACCGCTGCCATTGCTGCTGCACTCATCTGTGTTGATAACGAACCGATCAACAATGGTGTCGTACAGGCCGTCCGATTTCCAGAATTTCTCCTCCTCTCCTACATGACGTATGACCGCTACTTATCAGGTGTTACCAACTTAAAGTTAACTTAACTTAAAGCTTTCTTTTAGTAAAGTCCTGACTTATTAAGTTTAAAATACTTATTAGTTAGGACAACATACCCTTTCCCTTTGCTCCAAACGGTTTCTAAAGGACTTATTAAGCCTCGTTCACACTTTTCAAGTAATATCATAAAATAATGTTATAAATTTTCAATCAAAGACACAACTATCTCCAAATGTTTATTTGCTACATGAATATAAAGTATAGCCTATAAACGTTTTCGCCTTGTAGGGCATCATCAGATATATTAAAATTATGTGATCTGAACTTAGATTAAATTAGATTTATAAAAAGCAGATACGAACAGTGTGTAATACATGGTGATAAAATTTCATGAGTTATATGTATACTAATTGTAACAAGAAATAAGATAAAATGATGAATTTCAATGCAGTGTAAATTCAAATATGATTAAAATTGGAATTGTGTGTACATATAACTCATGTTACATTATAATACATATTTATCAAATAATGGTATGCAAATTATGATCATGTTAAAATGAATAAATGGATAAAATCTTGGGTTATAGTTATTCAATGTTTAGAAAATGACACGTCTTGGAGAACTGTGTATCATACCGAAGTTTGCAGTAATCGATGTTGTAGGTTGATTGTGATGTTCGTATAAATTATCATTCATATACTGTAAACATAAAAGTATGATTTATTTATACAAATTATGAGCATTATTTAGTGATCAAATGGGATAGAAGTCTATTTAATCTAAGTTCAGATCACATAATTTTAATTATATCTGATGATGCCCCACAAGGCGAAAACGTTTATATACCTTATATTCATGTAGCAAATAAACATTTGCAGATAGTTGTGTCTTTGATTGAAAATTTATAACATTATTTTATGATATTACTAGACACATCTGAAACATAAAATGAACTGCAAATTACTTTTCAAGTAACTTGAATTCAAGTCACTTGAAAAGTGTGAACTATGTTTCAAGTTGACTTGAAATCAATTAACGGCTTGAATTCAAGTTTCAAGTGAAGTTGGATCCCTTTCTACTTTTTACTTGACTTGAAAGGACACTTGAAAAGTGTGAACGTCACTTGATAACTTGAATTCAAGGAGAAAAGCGCGGGAATTCAAATTAACAACTGTTTTAAGAGCGTTAAATTAACAGCTGATTGTTTTTCTGTTCTACTGGGAATGTAAAAATAATAGGAAACAGCAGTAAGTGAAATAATGATCAAATATTTGAGTTTCTGAAGTTGTATAAAATTCACGAAGGCCTGCGGACTATAGGAACTGCAAAGTTTCGTAATAGAAATACAAAGGAAGCTACCGAGAAAGGAGAAGTTCATTGTAGAACTGAACAGCAGAGATTTCAACGTGGACACAGATGAGACAGCCTATGAAAGACAATAAAAAAAAACATTAAATTGTAGATAGAAAAGAAATGTGGAAGATAAGAGAAATTAAGAAGAGAAGAGCGTTGCTTGAAGGAATGACATTTATCACCGAAACTGGCATAGTTCAATGTGGTTGATAGATTATTTTTTTTTTTGGGAACTGTAACAGCTTCAAGATAATCATTTTCAATTATGATAAATCAGACTTGCTTATATTTTATTACATTTGCGATAAGAATTATTAAATCTGCTTGAAGATTTCACTCATTCTATTTGGATTGGTCAATGGTCGTGTATTTCTCTTAATAATCTAATTCCTAACCTATACTGAAAGACGTGTCTTCAATTTCTTCAATATATTTATCACTTCCCTGACACGGAAGCTTGCTACTACAGAAATTCCTAATTATACAACAACCATCGACGCCATTTTATCCTAGTCGAAACCAAATTACTTGAATATGTCAGAACTGCGACTTGAATTCAGGTTACTGTCAACCTCTGAGGAGTTTAGTGCTGAGAGGAATGCGGTTCCGAATAGTCTAGCGCGATACTGGAGTGGGAGGGACAGTGACAGCGGCAGTCTGGAAGGAAGTACAATCAGACTGAAAACATTCGCCCGATTTACGAGAGCAGTATGCCTATAAGTTTTCTAATGTATTTTTGGCGAGATAGAGATACAACCATTCGTACTTACGTGTTCAGAGAAGGAAAGTATTGTAGAAAATTTTATTTATTTATTTACTTATTTATTTATTTATTTATTTATTTATTTATTTATTTATTTATTTATTTATTTATTTATTTATTTATTCAGGCGAAATTAAGGCCATCACACCACCAGAAATAAAAATACAATAAAATAAATAAAAAGAAAAATCATAATACAACTACAATAATATAAATGAAAAGAAGAATTATACTATATAATTTAGTGATTAGTAGAAGTGAATTAAATTTGTAAAGTAATCAATTTAAATATACTGCACTGCTGAACTCACTTGAGAAGTAAAACTACTTGATTTGTACTTTAAGATATCACCAACAAATGATTTTCGCATGACATTATAGGAATCTGTTTTTCACGATACCAATCATACATATTCTAAAATTCCATTAGAATAAAACCAAAAACTTTTCCACAGCATGTTTCCTTAAAAATGACTTATAACGGTAAAATATTTAATATGAGTAATTCATATAATATTAACATCAGGGAGATGTTTGAGCAAAAATTGCAAGAATAGATTTAATATATTAATAACAAAACCATATAGGCCTAGGTAAACAATATGTATATGAAATATTCACACACTACTACAAACTGAAGACTGCATATTTTTGGACGATTAATACTTCCCACTCCGCTTGGCTCGGCTTGGCTGCAGCAACAAAAGAATTTACCTGCAACCCCCAGCAACGATGGCAAGAATACCTCAGGTCCCAGCGCTAAACTCGTCGGAGGAAGACAGTACTTGAAATCATGTGACCTGAATTCAAGTTACTTGAAAAGTGTGAACGAGGCTTTATACCAGTGATGTCAAAGCAAGCGCATTTTTCTGACCTTGACGTCGTGCGCGGGCATTAAGCGCTAGGTATGCTAGGAGGACTAAGCAGCCTGTTGGATTAAGAAAACAGTGGTGTCCAAACTTCAAACGGAACGTGAAATTTTGTGTCGTTATTTTTATATGGCTTCTTTCTGTTTGTTATTTTCTATATTGTCTGTAAAACAAAAGTACTAACACCTATTTCTTAGCCTAATATTGCGGTTGTGTTTTTAACGTTAATAACATAATAAAGAGTAAAGAAGGAATATTCATACAAATCCCATAATAACTACAACTATACTGTACGAAGTGAATTAAAAACATCATTCATAAAGAAAGTGTTACCCCAAAGAAAGACACTGAATATGACATGATAAGTTGGAATTGATATTGATGGTATATTTAGCCTAAGTAATCAAAACAATATTATAGTACAAAGCAAAGTAGCCTAGGTATGCGTTTTAACTGTAACTAATATTACATAATAAAAACTCTTATCGCATTACGCTTTTAGGTGATATTGGTGTGCAAGTTTTTGTTATCAGAATATTAAATTATCTCGAAATCTGCTGAAACTATAGAGCTGACGTTTTTTACCAACATATAGGCACATATATTTTGTTTGTGATGTAACAGTATTTGCTTTGTTAATTCATTTCCTTACAAACATTTTCCATGCGAATATTTTCAAACATTTTAATACACTATCTTCAGTAATACGTATTTACGATATATTAGATTTACGAAAACATTGTTTTAGTACCTGTAAAAGTACTAAACAAACATACAGTATCTAAAAATTTCACTTTTCTGTAAAAAAGTTGAGAAAATATTCCTTTCGAATAAAAAGGCAAACTTGTGAAAAATGACTATTAAAATTAAAACTTACATTCTTATAATGCACTTATACTTCTCAGACAAATCTAAAAATTACCATGGATACAGTTTTAATAAGTTCTCTTCCCTTTATCCATTGAATCAGTGCTGGCCATCCCTGTATTTAGCTCGACCAAGCGGCATATACTATTTTTTTCGTCTGTCTCTTTCCTTTCCGCTGTAAAGCGCTCAGGATCTCCTGGGCTCTAAAGCGCGCGCTTGCTCCTATGGGCATCAGTTGACACCACTGCTTTACACAATGATAAGGAGGGAGTCTTAACACTGTGTGTGACCTGCCTGTTCTGCCATAGAATCCACAACTTCTTGTTAACGTTAGCTGTCTTGATCTGTTCTATCAGTTCGTCGTTCACCATGCCCTTACTGTAGAAAACCTTATAAAATATTAGTTTTTCTACACGACGTAAATTACATGTAATTTACTCAAAACATGTACCGCGGCTAACCCTAAGTACAGGACACAGTATCCAAGGAACATACACCCACTTCCCAACCGGAAACCGAACTCGGGTTTCCCTGAATTTCTATCTGAAAACGTTATCGTTGAAGGAGGACATCATCATCATCATCACCATACAAGGATTAAGCCATAGGTTCGTTCTGGTTTCATGAAAGCTAGAATTGTTAAAATTGTTCAGCCCATCTTCTGTGTGCGCGTCCAATATTTCTCTTTCCATAAGGTCTGTAATAATTTAATATCAGTTTTGGAAATCTTTCTACTGGCATTCTATCAATATGTCGTTTCTAGGCGTTCCTGTATTTAACTATTCGATCAGTGCGTTTAAAAATATTTATTTCTTTTCTTATATCTTCATTTCGTTTTTTATCTAGTAGAGTATATCTTGCTATATTTCTTAGAAACCTCATCTCTATTGCTTCCAATCTTTGTTCTTGTCTCTTAGTGATCGTCCAACATTTCGATCCATACATTAATATAGGAACAGCTATTACCTTATAAAATTTCATTTTTGATTCTTTCCTCGTATTTTTAAGGGTTCTTCTAATAGTGGCACACACCAGATTAAATTTATTTATTTTGTCATTAATATTTTCACTTTTAATATAGGATAAGTTAAAACCTAAGGGCCGTATTCATAGACATTCTTAGCGCGGGCTTTCGGTGGATGATCAGCGAACTAACGTTTTTCGTATTCATAAACCAGTGCTAGCTATATGATATGATATGAATCCTGTTTAGCACGCTCGTAGCGCGGTCTAGCGAAATGTCTATGAATAGCACCCTACATATTTAAAACTATTCACTTGCTCTAAAATTGTATTATCACTATTTTGCTCTTAAGGAATCATGTTCTTTAAATGGTAAAATTTTAGTTTTATTCTTTGATATTTTTAAATTATAATTGACACTTATTTCTGCCAATGTAAAAATGGCTCTTTATAGATCTTCAGAACAGGAAATCACTACTTGATCATCGGCAAATAATATTGTATCTAACAATTTATTATTCATTTTGAAATGTTTATTTAAACTGATCTGTCATTTTAAAATGACTTCGTCTATATATAAATTAAATAAAGAAGGTGATAGAGGACACCCTTGTCTGACACCACGATTTATTACTACTTTTTTTTTTTTTTGCTCTTCTGATTTAAAACCCATTTCAATTACAATAGGAGGACATAATTCCTAGTATAATCACCATGGCCTGAAAATCATTTTAATCTACACAGCTTGATAATTGAAGAATTTGTCTGTACATTGATAGTACCAGTATTACAATATTCCTTCTTATGAATTGTTTACAATATTTAATGCGCTTATAAATTACCGTGCATATTAAAACAGGACATCTGTTTTCAAACCTTAATTTATATCTTGCCTTTATACAAAATAAATCGTACCATTTGTAATTATTCTGTTCATGTCGGGGCACACTGATAGTTTCCCATATTAGGCTATGTACCAGTTCATTTAAAAGCAAGACTGCCATCAAATCTCACAAAAATAAACAAAGGAAAACAACAAGACAATAAGCAAACAAAGAACAGACGAACACGTGTTTCCGTACCACGTGTTTTATATTTGAATACAAAAACATGGAGTCAAGGAGAAGTGCTAGTTGGGAACTGGTAGTTTAGAATACGTGCCTGAACTGTTAATGAAGGCGGTTGCATTCAATACGTCATAATATAATTTATATGAACTAGCTTCATAAAGTCTCACTTAGAACGGTGACAAATTACGGTCTGCCTGCTGGACAAATAGTCTTTGATATCCTGACCAATATCAAGTCTATGATCAATTTTGAATGTGTTTTTAGTTTCTATTCTAAAAATACAGTAAAACAAGTTAGACACTTGCGAACGAAATATTTTAAATGAGACGTATACAGTGTTGTCAAGTCAGCGGTTTTGTAGCTAAATCTGGTGTTTTCAGGACTATGGTCAGTTACAGAATTTTACCGTCAGCGGCTAGCTATTTATTTCGCGTTTTTTTATGATTCTGGCAGAGGGAGATGATACTTTAAAGTTTTTTTTTCTGTAAAGATGTTATACAGTGAAACCTGCCTTTGCAGTCACTTCATTTAAACGGCCACCTGACCAAAAGGCCAATTTTCTCTGGAACCAATTGGATTTTCCATAAGATCAATACAAATTCTCTCTTTATTTAGCGGCCACCTCATGCGCCGGCCAGCGGCCGCGGTGTATTTGGATTGAAACCTGACTATAACATTCACTGTCCAACCAAAAAATATTTTCACGGATACTGTCTGACCTATTTTTTCGATGGCTAAGGACAGGAAGCAATGTCATGAGGACAATAGCTAAGTGTACAACAGTAGACCCTCCATATCTTGGGGTTAGTTGGTTACTGTTTTATGACTCTTTTGTCACTTTCCACTCCGACCTTGCAAATGTCACAGAATGTTTTAGGTCAGTGGTTAACCATTCGAATTTTTTATTTTTTTTCTCCTCTTTCTATCTTTCTCTATTTCGACCAGCTTTTACGAATTTTTCTTCTTTTCATTCAGTTGATTCAGAGGAACTGTACAGTTAGTTTGAGAGAGAAATCATGTCTAACAATAAATCTAGAGTGGTGTTAAATTTAGAGGCGAGACGAAAAATGATTGAAGAAAGTGAGAAGGGAACATCTGCGAGGAAAACTGCAGAAATATTAAAATGTGGAAGGACACAACGGTATAATTAAGAATAAAGATGAAATATTAAAATAATGGGAGAAAAATATGCGTGGCGGCCAAAAAGGAAGTCAGAATCTGTGTTTAGTAATGTGAATGATTTCGTTTACGAATGGTTCAAGTGTGCGAGGGCGAAGGAATTGTCAGTAAATGGGCCTATGATTCAAGAGAAAGTTCTTGAAATTGCCAAAGAACTCAATGTAAGCTTTAGAAAACGGCATAACATTGCATTTCGTTCTGTGTCTGGTGAAGGAGGTGACATTGCAACCAATGTTATTGAAGAATGGAAAAAATATACTGCCTTCAATTCCTGCGGAATATCAACTCAGAGACATTTACAATCTTGACGAAACATGTTTTTTTCAGTAACCTCCCTAAAAAAAAACTTCATTGCAATGTGATCCGTGAAATTGGTGTTTCTTCCCCCAAATACGATATCACACCTCCAGCCCCTTGATCAAGGTATTATCCAGTAACTTAAACTGAGGTACCGCAAGCGAGATTTGAAAAGGCTAGTTGAAAGAATGGAAGAGGTTGACATTAATATGCACGATTATTGTACACGCACAGTATTAAAAAGTCAGTGAAATTCAGTATTTTCATGCTGATTCATAAAAAACCCGCAACCTTAATCAAGCGGCCACCTGACAAAACGGCCATTTTACAAGGTAACTTCAGATGGCCGCTTTAGACAGGTTTTACTGTAATTGTTTTTATATGTAGATGCGGACAACAATGTTACTTAATCATTAACCAGAGTTTAGTTTGGTATTATCACACTTTCTCATTGTGCGAGTGTAAAATATCAACGTTTTATGTTAACTCGATTTAGTGTAATCTAATGTAAGCATTGTTTTTGTAAATGAATTGATATGTATTCATAAAGAATAGATAATGAACTGAATTATTATTTAATTCTTCATTCCGCATTATAGTTTATGTAACACATACATACTTCAAACTTAAAACCATATTACTCATTGTTGGCAGGCATGTCTCCAACTCAGAGTGAAATCAGATTTCGAACCGACTGTGATTTGATTATTTCCGAAGTGTCCAGTATATTCTTGATCTACTTCATGCAATTTTGAAGAAATACTACATAATATTTTATTTAACGATGCCACGTAAAACTCCATACGTACAAAAAATTGGAGATGTGTGGAAAAAACATAGTGTTGAAAGACTGGATGGAAGAAGCTCCCAAAAGATCGGTGTAAATGGTGTAAGTTGATATTGAATGCAAAATATTAAGATTTAATTACCCATGCTGTTAGAGATAAACAAAAAAGAGTAGCGAGTGTTTTTCTGTTGCTCGGCAACAGTTGCTGAGATACATGGCGAAAAATTAACTTTTGAATTGGAAAAATGTTTCCAATACTACACGCGTCTGGTCAGAGGTGAGTGTTATTTCAATTTCCAAAGAATTAGAAATATTATATTAGATTCTTTTTTTAATTTTATATCTCATTATGGTTCATTCCAAATTTTAGGTTGCGATTTTCAGTGATGCATGTGGTGACCATCCCTCCAAAGAGCTAGCTAAACTGGCATTTTATTTCCTTATCCTACCATTCACAAATGCAGAGGTTGAAAGGCTATTTAGCCAGATGAATCTTGTGAAAAAGCACAGGAACAGGATGGAAAATCCCAAGCTAAATTACATTTTGACCATTCGAGCAGGACTGAGAAGATTTCAAAAATGTTGTTGCAGTTACGTATTGCATCAAGATGTATAGTTTGTATTTCGAATTTGGAAGTGATGTGTTAAGAAAAATCTGGAGTTTTTAAACTACAGTTCAGCGGTTTTTTTAAGCTTGTGAAGCGGTAAATGGAATTCTGAGTTGGCAACACTGGACATATACAAAGACATTGTATTCAAGAAGTTACTATTGTAAACGATCGGCCATTCCTTCAGAGGAAGGAGCTTATACGTATGCCGTCATCGCGTTTCTTAATTGAATCGTGAATTACAGAAATCCCACAAGTCACAATTTTTTTTCACATTCAGTTTTTCATATGGTTGCAATATTCATTCATATGCCTTTCAAGTTATGCAGAATAAATTGCTGCAGCAGTAAGTTACAGTGAATTGCACAGTATCACAGGTCCTGATCACGTGGAATTTATTAGAAACAAAAAAAAATCAGTTTGTTTTACAGTTTTTGTTTACAAGAAAAAAAAATGTACCTCCCCGACTACTTCACCTAAAATTTGTTTTACAGAAATCAAATCATTATCAGTCAGGAATTGCAGAAACGCCATTTCTCCAGGCAATTCAGATTTTTTCCATACTAACGGAAAAGATTCAAGTTTATGCATGTCAAACATCACATATTATTAATTCATTCATTGTACTCTGCCCAAGGGCAGGTCTTTCACTGCAAACCCAGCATTATAGAATCTTTCCTATTTTCTACCTTTATCGTCTCCGAATGTTGTTGTTGTTTTTTAGTCAACTGTCCGAAGAAAGGTCTGAACCTCACAAGTGATAAAAAGAAGGCACCACTTATGAAACAACTAGGCCGGAGATAAAGGGGTAGGGTGGCCAGTTCCATTTCCCCTTTATTGCATACATCGCCGACTAGCTACATATTACATTAGCCAGGCTTCAGATGCATACAAAACAATATCGTTCTTCCTCTTAGATGTGCTGCCCATTAATAGATGTACATACCAGCCAGAACCTCAATCAGCGGATAGTCTCCGAATATGATCCATATATCTTAAATGCCATCTATCATCTGCTATCTTTTTCTGTCTCTAACTTTTCTCCCGTTCACCATTCCTTCCAGTGCATTTTTCAGTAGGCAGTTTCTTCTCAGCCAGTGATTCAGCATCATTCTTTATTCACCCACTCTTTCCAACACAGCTTCGTTTCTTATTCTGTCTGTTCATTTCCCACGTTCAATTCTTCTCCATATCCACATTTCAAATGAATCTAGTCATTTCTCTTCACTTTGTAGTAATGTCCAAGTTGTTGCCCAAAACAATGCCACACTCCACACAAACACTTTACTAATCTCTTTCTTAGTTCTTTTTCCAGAGGTCCTCAGAAGATGCACCTTTTCCATTACAAGCTTCTATTGCAGTCCTATCCTTCTTTTAACTTCCTATCAGCAGCTCATGTTACTGCTTTATAGTACACCCCAAGTATCTGAAGCTGCTGTCCACTTGCTCTACTGCTTCATTTAGAATTCGCACGTTAACCATCGTTGCTTTTCTTTCGATAACCATGGTCCTCGTCTTATTTGTATTTATTCTTCATCCCATACTGCCCACAGTTTTCATTTAGCTCCAGTAGCATATCTCTTAGTATCGTCTCCTCTTCTGCTAACAACGATATATCAACAGCAAATCTAATACACTTTATTTTTCTTCTTCCTATTATCACTACTCCTATTTTCTGAAAACAGTTCTTCTCTAAATATTGTGCATTAATAAAAAAAAAAATAGTAATTTCAGAATACCAAACACTTTAGATTTTTATGACTTCTGAAAAATTTACTCAAATACACATGTGAGGTTTCTGCAATTTGCGATTCAACTATAGGACTATATCAGTTATATTCGGTCTACATTTGTTCACTATTAGCACTCTTGTGTAATTCACTCATATATCGTCAGAAGCTAATATGCCCGATATCCGATAATCGAAATTACATTTAGGCCTAGCATGTTTCTTGTTTGTATTACAAGTTTTGTTAATGATAGTCACAAGTTTCCAGCTGTGAGACTCAGTTTCAGTAATTTTAATGTGGCGTTTATTATAATGTATTTAAAGTTTGGCTTAGGAACGTTAACGATGCCACGAGTACCTACAAAAACTTTCCTTCCTTTGTTTCTTTTTCAGATTGCATCTGCCACAGTCAGCTTATCGTTTAAAGATAATGATTTTTGGAGATATGAAGAAGTATGTATAATCGTCCTTTGGTCTCATCCGCAGCCTAGATTTTATTTATTGTTTTCCGATCCTAACATTACGAAACATTAATAATTTATGGCTCACATAGGCTAATATTTGTGAGCAGGAGCATTAGCACAAGGAAGAACGGTGCATGAGGAAAGGTACAAGTGACTACTGTTAGTGATTTTCTATTAAATATTTAATACAGAAAATGTTCCTAATAAAACTGAAGGCAGGTACACCAAGTGTACAATTTTGAAGAATACGAAACTTTTTCTTTACGTGTAACACTGACCTTTAGCAAAAATAAAGAACTTGGTCTAACATTCGCGAAAGATTACTATTATTATTATTATTATTATTATTATTATTATTATTATTATTATTATTATTATTATTATTATTTAGTGGAGAAAAAAATGGGAGTATAAGGGAACAGAGCATGAGTTATTCATAGATTTCAAAAAGGCATAGATTCGGTTAAAAGAGACGTTTTATATGATATTCTTATTGAATTTGGTATTCCCAAGAAACTAGTTCGATTAATTAAAATGTGTCTCAGTGAAACTTACATCAGAGTTCGTATAGGTCAGTTTCTGTCAGATGCGTTTCCAATTCACTGTGGGCTAAAGCAAGGAGATGCACTATCACATTTACTTTTTAACTTTGCTCTAGTCTAGAGTATGCTATTAGGAAAGTCCAGGATAACAGAGAGGGTTTGGAATTGAACGGGTTACATCAACTGCTTGTCTATGCGGATGACGTGAATATGTTAGAAGAAAATCCACAAACGATTAGGGAAAACACGGGAATTTTACTTGAAGCAAGTAAAGAGATAGGTTTGGAAAAAAATCCGAAAAGACAAAGTATATGATTATGTCTCGTGACGAGAATATTGTACGAAATGGAAATACAAAAATTGGAGATTTATCCTTTGAAGAGGTGGAAGAATTCAAATACCTGGGAGCAACAGTAACAAATATAAATGATATTCGGGAGGAAATTAAGCGCAGAATAAATATGGGAAATGCCTGTTATTATTCGGTTGAGAAGCTTTTGTCATCTAGTATTCTGTCAAAAATCTGAAAGACTACATAAAACAGTTATATTACCGATTGTTCTGTATGGTTGTGAAACTTGGACTCACTGTGAGAGAGGAACAGGGATTAAGGGTGTTTGAGAATAAGGTTCTTAGGAAAATATTTGGAGCTAAGAGGGATGAAATTACAGGAGAATGGAGAAAGTTACACAACGCAGAGTTGCACGCATTGTATTCTTCACCTGACATAATTACGAACATAAAATCCAGACGTTTGAGATGGGCAGGACATGTAGCACGTATGGGCAAATCCAGAAATGCATATAGAGTGTTAGTTGGGAGGCCGGAGGGAAAAAGACCTTTGGGGAGGCCGAAACGTAGATGGGAAGATAATATTAAAATGGATTTGAGGGAGGTGGGATATGATGATAGAGAGTGGATTAATCTTGCTCAGGATAGGGACCAATGGCGGGCTTATGTGAGAGCGGCAATGATCCTCCGGGTTCCTTAAAAGCCAGTAATTAAGTTAGTAATTATTATTATTATTATTATTATTATTATTATTATTAGTCTATTATTATTATTATATTATTATCATTATTAGTAGTAGGAGGAGGAGGAAGAAAAGGACGTTATAAAGTGATGGATTCGAACTAATGCAATAACAATTCAGCTGTTACGTACACAAACAATGATCTAAAATTTACGTACACAAACATTGATCTAAAATTATTTTGTGGCGGTTATTTGATCCGAAGCACAGCGCAGATGCTGGACGAAAATATCTACTCCTTGGAAAACTTCGCTGTCATTTCCTATGTAATCTCAATGCCGGAACTCCATGTCCAGAGCTTGTTAGCACAACTACTTTGCAGTCAGATCGCCACCCACGATCATCTTGTTCTTGTCGGAAGTTCAGGGTTGCTGACGAATACGTATCGTGTATCTCTTAGTGCAAGAGCGACATACGCCTTAACATCGCGCTAAATTCCGCTACCAAGTCGACTTGCGATTACCCTCTGGTCGTCACGGTGGTCTAGTGGCTAGAGCACTGGACTTTTAGCCCTTTAGATTCGGGATCGATCCCGGCGTACTTCCGATTTATAACTTGTGTTGGGGTAGCCCATGGTCCAGAAACAAAGCGGTTTTCTTCGGGAGCTCAAATTCTCTTATGGCAGCGGTGACCAAAACTCGAGCTGCAGTGATTACATGCGACAGCCTATGAAGTAAAGAGACGGAGGAAAGGTACTTGGGCATGAAAACTACAACCAGTGGTGGTTCCTGTACTAACATCTTGATCAATCCAGCGGATAAAAATCTCAAGCTTTGCTGTACCAGTAATGTCACTGCTGTCATCAAGAGCCAGTGAATAATATACGATTTTTCTTGCTTCTTTTTTTAACCTTCCTCTTGAATAAGTTATAATGAGAAATTTTCTAAATTCTTCTCCCGATACTTGTTCGAGAAATTCGCAGTTTTTCAAGTTCTTATGGACAAGTTATTTAAGAAATTTTAATCATTACTCTTTTGAGAAATTCTGTTCTATTAAAAGGCTTTAGAACACGAGATATTTCAAACTCCAATAGATAGCTGACTTCCTTACATTTATTTATCTCATCTTTCTCTTCCTGGCTATAATTTAAGACATGTCAATTCCTGGAGTTTAACAGTTCGTTGGCACATAATAATGAATCAGTTTTTCTAGAATATTATTATTATGATTATTATTATTATTATTATTATTATTATTATTATTATTATTATTATTATTATAACATCTCTCATCACCAATCCCTTGCACGCTAAATAACCTCGTATTTGATACAGTGTTGTTAAATAACTAAGTAAAAAATAAGGTGATGTTGAAAAATGTTCTCTTCTAATTAGTGTTAATCAAGACCATACGTTGCTAATTGAAATAAAGCAATTATTATATTTCATGTAGTTATATTGTTCGCGGACAAATTGATTTACAGATAAACACGAACAAAATTCTTCCGATAATTCAGGACAAAATATATGTACACAGATAAACAAATGGCGGGTTCTAAAGACACTCTTTTGGTATCAGGAATTCGGTCAACGTCTATTACCTTGAAAGGGATACTGTATTTTGCAACATCAAAATACCTCCTTCTCTTTTATAATTGATGAAGTAAGAACCTTAGATTTTTCATTAAATGTTGTACATTTTTTCCTTCTAAATGTACAATTCACAGAAAAAACATGGCCCTGAAAAAATAATTAAGCTTCAGATTCAAAGCATTGCGCATGCTCAGTGCTCCAAAGCAGTGGTACACACCGGATCGTTTTGGCAGTTATTGAAATTGATTTTACTCCGATTGTTGTCGTAACCGAAAGACATTTGAAAAGATGGAATGTAAATTGAAGGGTTCAGAAACACAGTGGGCCAAGAGCCATTTACTAAAACCGTAGAAAACAAGGTTTAAAATGGAGTTATCACCATAATTCAATGGAAACATATAGCAAGTAACATAAAGTATATACATTAAAACTAAATGATATGTCAATTTCCATTAAATTATGGTATTCACTTAACTTTAACCCTTGCTTTCTCCGTTTTTTTATAGATGTCGCTTGGTCCACTATAGCTCTGAACCTTTCAATTCATTTGTTCTTAAAACTAGCTGAATAAATGAATCCTGAAAGTTCAGGATAACACAGAGGGTTTGGAATTGAACGGGTTACATCAGCTTCTTGTCTATGCGGATGACGTGAATATGTTAGGAGAAAATACACAAACGATTAGGGAAACCGCGGAAATTCTACTTGAAGCAAATAAAGCGATAGGGATGGAAGTAAATTCCGAAAAGACTAGTATATGATTATGTCTCGTGGCGAAAATATTTTTGTACGAAATGGAAATATAAAAATTGGGGATTTATCCTTCGAAGTGGTGGAAAAATTCAAATACCTGCGAGCAACAGTAACAAATATAATTGACACTCGGGAGGAAATTAATTAAACTCAGAATAAATATGAGAAACGCGTGTTATTATTCGGTTGAGAAGCTTTTGTCATCTAGTCTGCTGTCCAAAAATCTGAAAGTTAGACTTTTTAAAACAGTCATATTACCGGTTGTTCTGTATGACTGTGAAACTTGGAACTCTCACTTTGAGAGAGGAACAGAGATTAAGGGTGTTTGAGAATAAGGTTCTTAGGAAAATATTTGGGGCTAAGAGGGATGAAGTTGCAGGAGAATGGAGAAAGTTACACAACGCAGAGCTGCACGCATTGTATTCTTCACCTGACATAATTAGGAACATTAAATCCAGAAGTTTGAGATGGGCAGGGCATGTAGCACGTATGAGCGAATACAGAAATGCATATAGAGTGTTAGTTGGGAGGCCGGAGGGAAGAAGACCTTTGGGGAGGCCGAGACGTAGATGGGAAGATAATATTAAAGTGGATTTGAGGGAGGTGGGATATGTTGGTAGAGACTGGATTAATTTTGATCAGGAGAGGGCTTATGTGAGGGCGGCAATGATCCTCCGGGTTCCTTAAAAGCCAGTAAGTAACTAGCTGAATATTATTTATAAATCGTGCAGTAGAACAAAATTATTACAAACTGAATTACCCTCCATAATTAATTTAAAAAGACTTTCCTCAATAGTATCCAAACCCTAAATTTTGTATTCTGCGAGCATGAACGCTAGCTGAGATCTATCGGAATGCTTGCGATGAATTGTCATAATCGAGATTGTCGTACTGTATATTATTATTGCGATGTACCGAAGTACATATGATAATTCCGTGCAGGAATTTTGCATTATCATATGATGAAAGATGGGTGGAGAGGACAAAAAGTCTTTCCGGCACCGGAGTTCGAACTCGGGTTTTCAGCTCTACGTGCTGACGCTTTATCCACTAAGCCACACTAGATTCCAGTTCCGATGCTGGATTGAATCTTCTCAGTTTAAGTTCCACCTCTTAGTTTCCCTTTTGTGGTCAATCCTCATGTACTGTCTCACAGATGTGTGACAGTAGCGCAATGTCCAACACATTATGTGCAGAGGTACAATTATTACGAGTGACTAAAGACCGGTTCAGACGGTGCGTGTTTCTGTGATGGATTCTAAGGTGGCTGCGCTGATGGGTAGCCTGCGTGCTCACTTGCCGGAAGTAATGCGCTCTGGTGGCTCCTTGGATGGCTAGCTTGCTGGATTTCGAGGGTAGGTTCCTTGCTATTTTTCGTGATGGTTTGCAGGCTGGAACCAAAGATGATCATATAATATCACCACTGAAACCATATCGCCATGTTCATTGTTTTCAAGATAAACCTGTTTTTTTCTATATTCTTTAGTTTCTAAGAAACAACAATTAAATATCGGACTTTAGCTGTTTTGCAGTTATGGCTTAATTACTTTATTATGACATTTACTACTGTTAATGTAGGACTTTCGTTATTTTCCACTCACGGTTTAGTTTCTTTTTGACCATGAGTGTTGGCAATAGATGAAACAGCAGATGATTTTCCAATTTGAACTATGAAAAGAGCCAGCTCCGTGTGAACAACTACCATCACCGTAGCCAACACGGGAGCCACCTTGTAATGCATCACAGATACTATCACCACATTCTACTATATACAGTCACGAACCTTGAGTTTTGAGGGTGCTAGAAACAATAGACTGTGACGGTACTATTTTGCATTGCCTGTAATGAGACGATATTAGCGATCCTAGTGGTGAGCAACTATCTAATGTTTGCATATTTACTACGTATTGAACTTCCCGATTATATATATTAGACTGTGCTAGCACCGTCTGAACCAGGCTTAAGTGGCTGAAATTCAATCCGGCATGGTAACTGGAATCCCGTGTGGCTTAGTGGGTAGAGCTGAAAACCCGGGTTCGGGTCCCGATGCCGGAGAGAATTTTTCTCCACTCCACCCATTCTTTATCGTACAGTATCGTGTTTGCTACATAATGACTCTTAGGTATTAATTCTATCTTATTTTCAGATTAATTTCTTACTTTTTGCATTAGTTGTGAATTGTCTTCCTGTAATACTATTCAAATAATACTGAGTTAAAAACCGTTGTTAAATCGTTCTTGCGTTAATCGTGCTCTGTAAGGAGCTTCAAGAGTTGGGCCATTTTTTGTTTCTGGGACTGTACCTATATATGAGTAGAAAGAGTGAAACCTCTAAGCAAGTTAACAAGTTACATAGACTATTTCTTTTCTAATTTAAAAAATAAATTAAATTCTCTTTCGTGCTGAAATTTAACGAATTATTTTTTTTATTTCTTACAATGTTATTATTTAGCTCCTAAATCCTTGATTCATAACAAGTTCTCTTTATTAAATTCATTCAGATGACGTGATGTGTAAATTTAGTCTAAATGTTTGTTACGAAACGAGAAACCACACAAAACCGGGAAAACAGAAATGAAACGTTGTTTGTAGTATTGTGAGAGAAAGTATGCTTCCGTTAAAAAATGTAAAGTGGATGCGCATGTTCAGTATATTCTTTATAAATTATGTTTAGGCCTACAGGGCAAATATACGCTTGACTAATGTGTACAAGGCCAGAAGCTAGAATGCAACTCTGCCCATCATCAGTAACACAATGGAAATAACAAAGCGACCTGTTACTTTAGCAGAGCAATACAAATTCACGTACTGATATCCTATTTTTACTGATTAGTCATCAGAATTTAAAATGTTAAAAATTTTGTCTTCAGATGTTCTTAAACATTTTTGACACCTCTCAAATAAATTATCCTACACACGCCTAATATTTACTCGTATAATTGAAAGAGCTTGCCCTGGAGCATACGGATATTTTGTCTTTGTTCATCTGGAGTATGGTAATTAGTTTTGTGCGAGATCGTGCTTGTTTCCGCACAAAACCAATCCGCGGAAAGTCTAAAATTCCACATTCAGTATTCCCAACCTAACACACATAACAATTTCCCTCTTCTTACCGCTTAAGTGACATATTGATTTTACTGCTTTAGGCTTTTAACATATTTTTGTGCGAGATTGTGCGTATTTGCTTGTTTTCCGCACAAAACCAATACGCGGTAAGTGTGAAATACCACATTCAGTATTCCCAACGTAACACACATAACAATTTCCCTCTTCTTACCGCTTAAGAGACATATTCATTTTACTGCTTTAGGCTTTTAACATATTATTTTTAGAGACTTTTAACATAGTAATAATTATAAATTGGAAACTTACCACTGCAATTTCACCTAAATTGCACTGTTAATTATTGTTTTTAAATATTTGCAAAAATTAAGTAAACTCTTCTACTCCACTAAAGTTATTGCATTCGTGATGCAAGTAACATTAAGGAAGCCGTGAAAAAATCAACAAGATTCCAGATGCTGATGTTATTACTGCAATATGTTATATAAATAATATTGTTAAAATATTAAAATGAAAAATAAATCATTACATAACCTTACCGTTTGTTTTACGTTCGCATTTATAGACTGGGGGAAAAAAAGACAGACGTATATCACGGTCTGCTGGAGTATAGTAAACACAGAAAACATTTTATAGCAACAATGTTGAAGAAAGATATTTTCGTTTTCCGAAGTTGCCGTCATAGAACAGAAACCAAGATGGAGATTTCATTGCAACTAATTAGAAATTCCTCTTTCAGGTATGTAATAAACGATCTTCGCACAAAATAATGTACGATACAAGAGCGGTATGTTTGTTTTCATGTTCTCGGAAATTAAAAAAGCTCAACTACGTTTCGCTTTTTCAAACTTTTCCCCGAACATGAAAACTTCAACATACCGCTCTTGTAAAGCATATTACTATTGTATACTAATATCCTTAATATTTCAACAAAGATAAAAATGACTCAATGTGAGATCAGGTGATCAAGTAGATGACGCTTTTTTTTTTTTAATTATTTGATTCCTGAAAAACTATCTTTATTTAGTCTAATACTTCATTCGCTCTGTGCGTAGCGGCAGAGCTCTCAATAAAATACAGCGAAACCTCTCATTTACGGAATCGAAGGGACGTAACAATCTGTCCGCATCTGGGAGATGTCCTTTATTGGGAGGGAGGCTTCCCAATCTAACAGCAATTTATAACATGCATTATATATCCCTTAATTATTATTATTATTATTATTATTATTATTATTATTATTATTATTATTATTATTATTGAGATTTCAATTTAATGCATTTTGAAGCAAGATTTATTGAATTGATTAGTAACACTGAACATAATAAAGTCTTTTTACTTTTTTTAGGGTAAATAGCAGGTCTACCTTCATTTTCATCATTCCTGTCCGTTTTTATTGTCACTTTGTTTGTCACAATAACACTTGTATTGTATTTGATATATGACTATCAACAGGATTGTTAGTTTCGACAAAAATAATGTAATAATTGTAGACGATATTGTAGGTTCAACTGCAGCAGGCAGGCCTTCGTATGAAACTTTACTGACGCAATTCAATCCAGTTGTATTGGTTTTATAAATGCTATTGTTTACTTATTACTTTATTATAATAAGGCTGAACAATAATTTCACAGTTTATTATATATGTATGTACCATTATGGGACCGGATACTTATATTTGTGATATTTGTAGCTAGAAACTTAATAGCCTGCTAGCTTGAGCTGCCACAGTAATGCCGTCGCGCGCAACGTTCTCTTTGACCTGTCCCTTATGGTCTGCGCAGCTATTAGTGTGGGGGCTTGGTCCTGATATGCACGTCTGTAGACAGCAGTGTATGTGTACAAGATGCAGTGTCCAGTGGATCAGTCCTAGTGAAATGGAGGACTACACGAGAGTGGAATAAGCAGACCTGATTTTCGAATACGGATGAGCCCATGGGAACAGTAGACAAGCTCACAGATTGTATCGGTACAAGTACCCACGTAGGAGACATTTGGCCCATATCATTTTCCACGACTGTTCCAAGAGTTAAGGAAAGGAGATCACGTGGTGCCAAATTACAATTCTATTTCCACACAACTATTTTTGCTTATAAATTTCGACTCAGTCATTTCCGGACCATGGTTCCTTATCTCAAATTGATACATGTACCCTTCGCCATCATCCCTGAAAGTTTGTACCACCAATTCGGAAGCACCCTGTATATTATTTCAGAAATCTGTCCGTATATGAGGAGTGTCCGTATCTTGGGGATGTCCATAATGAGAGGTTTCACTGTACATACAACGTTCTTGCTGAGTTAATTCGGCGAAGGATATTTGAAAAATCTCAATTTCATACCCCAAGGCATTCATGTTGTTGTAATGAAAGATTGTTTCACTTGGAACAGCATATCAGACGTCGATTTTAATTATCCTCCTCAGTCCTGAGAAATTTGTTGTTTTATTTTTAAAGTTCAACATAATTCCACATTAAAAAAAAACAAGTCACTGACAAGAGGAAAAATGCTGAAAAAATTCTGCATGTTTCAGTTAGGGCACAAATGCAAGTATATTATACTATACTTGGGATCTCTGCACAAATATCTTATATCATAATCACGTATTAAGTATGATATAGTATACTAAACTTTCAGGATTCAGGAGTCCACACCTGTGGAATAACGGTCAGCGCGTCTGGCTGCGAAACCAGGTGGCCCGGGTTCGAATCCCGGTTGGGGCAAGTTACCTGGTTGAGGTTTTTTTCGGGGTTTTCCCTCAACCCAATACGAGCAAATGCTGGGTAACTTTCGATGCTGGACCCCGGACTCATTTCACCGGCATTATCACCTTCATATCATTCAGACGCTAAATAACCTAGATGTTGATACAGCGTCGTAAAATAACCCAATAAAATAAAAAAAGGGATTCAGGAGGATACGAAGTGGAACTTCGTGAGGGATATTTTATGTAGACCTACGAAACATCATTTATCTTAAACATTATGGAAACAAAAATCACTCACCTATTAGAAAGTAACATTACACTCATATAAGCCCCAGAACATACTAGTATTAAAATGTAATTCGTGCAAAAAAGATTTAAAACAGATAATAGCCGGTAGTTCAATATTTTTTCAATGAGGATGCGTCCGCGACCACCAAACAAATACTCATAAGTAGACAAAGAACGTTACCCGTCAAAAGATAAATGGTGCGTATTTTATTTCTAAACAGTAATCAGATCGTTGTTAGTTTCAACCTCTTCGACATCAAGACTTTTGCCTAAGCGTTGTTCCAGCTTCTGTTTTGCATTATCCTCCAGCGCCTCAATATCTATCAGAACGGTCCACTGTTCTACCTTCACAAGACTCTGCTACTTCAATTTTTTCATGGCAGTTGTCAGAAAGGAGTAACCATGTACAATGTTAAGTTCATCTTGCAATTTCTTATTACTTGGTACATCTTTGTCTTCTTATACAGCAAAAGAACAATTTGGTAAAGCATCCAAGGAACTGCATATAGTCTAAAATTGGTTGCAAATTAATGCTGCAGCATTTAACCAGGTACCCCATCTACTGAGCCCTGAGGAAGAATATAGATGAAATCCTGCAGTTTCTACATAATTTTGTGACATGACTATCCATTTGTAGTGCTTCTAAATCTCGATGCAACGTTTGAACAATGAAGGACACATGTTTGAAGTTACAGTGACATTTTCCAATTTGAAGGCTAACATCTAAGAAGCTTGTTCCAAAAGCACTAGCCACACTCAATGATCTTGATCCACAATACAATACGTGCTTTATTAAAAACTTGCATCATATTGATATTGTCTATTTTGTTGAAAAAGATTTTCAAGAGAATAGGTTTCACTGCCCGTTCAAGATTGCCATCAAAATTTTCAAACATAATGTGTTCAGCCTACAGCTGGTTTCATCTAGGATAACATACGGCAAATTAGCAGCTATTACTTGTCTTATCTGTGACATTTTAGCTTCGTGCGAAGGTTGAAGGTGTGATTTTCATAAGATGATTTCATCCACAACACTGTTTCCAGCATATTTTCCATATATGCTATTCCTAATTCAGGCACCAGAAAGGTGTTAAACATGTGGCGATAATTTTCTACATTAGCTGTGATAGTGCGGACATGGGCATCCTCGAAAAGTAAGTGCCAATAATGCCAAAACTGACAATACAACACCACGCTTTGATTTTATTGCTGTGGAATGGTGTTTCGTGTATCCACTGCCGGTTGGCTTCTGACCAGTACCTGCAGTTCTGTTTGTTGACAAATAATTCAGTTAGATCGGCAGCATACTGCATCCAACATTCTGTCTCCACAGGACGGTTTTGTTTCTGACCGTCTTATGTGAAGGTGATCACTAGACTTCGTTGAATTGCCACCGCAGCATGCAATTAGGTTGCCGATGTACGGTAGTATAGAGGAGATGGGCGACCGCCCGGTCTCGTAGTATAAGCAGTTCATATTAAAAGTTGTGACCGGTCCAAATAAATAGAGCAGCTACAGGTAATGTATATCTATGTAAGCACTTATTTTTGCATTACTGTGGTTGGAATAGTCAAAGCTTAACATTTGTTCAGTGCAGACAAGAATTCAATCAAACATACTACAATGAGAGTGTTGCTGTTCCAAACAATTGCCCCTGGAACACCCTTACCCCCACAGCCAGTCTTGCCCCGTTGGGGAACGTGGTTGGACGCTGTTAATTATTATGCAGAACATTATGACAAAATAATGGAGGTAAATGATGCATTGGATAGCACAGACAGTTCCGCTGTTGCAGCTGTAAAATCATTGTCTTCTGAACAATTGAAAGATATTCTGTTCATTGATTCTAAATTTAAAATCGTGTCCAAAAGCATCATCCTGTTAGAATCGTCTAAACTACAATTCTCAGAAGCCCTTAATATAGTGGATAAAGTATCACAAACAGTTATCCAAAATAACAATTAACTAATTTCAGAAAAAGTGAAATGTAAGTTGAGAAACATTATTGCTAAAAATTCTGCCTATTCACAACTTCGTATTATAAATGATGTACCGTCAGGTCATGAAAGACGTCTGAAGTTGGTGTACTAAAATTTAGTGACTTCCCGTTCTTCAAATATGTACATATTACATCATGTGATGTTGAACGTACATTTTCCCAAAATAAAAACTGTTTAAGTGACCATCGGAGAAGGTTACTTTGCAGTCACTCTAAATGTAAGTAAGTCTTCACTGCAATGCACATATTTAAGAATGATGTATCTTATATTAAATTTTAAGAGTTAATATATCTTACTACAAAATAATTGTTTATTTACATGTTTAGACATTTCCTACTTCAATGATCATTCATTATATTTCTTGAATGCAGGATACAGGTTTTATTGTAACCGCTGTTTACTGCTCAGTGTTTACATCAGAGGCATACTCCATCCGTTGCACGCTCCCTTCTCATACAGTCTATACCACGTGCGCAGTAAACCTTGCGATTCTCGTGGCAATTCCACGAAGTCTAGTGATCCCAATACCGTTCTGTTGCGAGACAGAATGTCGGATGCAGTATTTTGTTTGTTTCGTCGAACATAAAACAATTTAGGCGGAATGTAGTGGCTGTCAGCAATCATTTCCCGCGATTGGGCACATAAATACCATTCTCACCTGGCGGTCATTACGACGTAATTCCTACACAACCTGGATGGAATTTCAAACCTTCCTTTATTATGAGGCAAAGGGATCGCCGTGTCATTTGATTTGCAACTTCTTCGCATGCCGTCGAGCTGAACGCTGAGGGCTTTGCTGCAGTAGTCTGCTAGAACACTATGAAACTTCTCCGGCGTTCTGGCAGCTCTTGGTCTATCTGGCAATGTCTAATTTTTTATTTATTCATGAAAGACTAATCGCAACTGAAATGTCTGAAATAGCACATCACCACTTTCCGTCGAAAATACACAAATTACTTCTGCACACACGCAGGATCGTCAACTGAAACATTTTACATTTTCTTTTCACCTCGTATGAGAGAACAAATATACTTGTGAGGAAGACAGGGAATTAGGAGGGAGGCGCTTTTGTCTCAGTTTAAAAATATTAATTTTATTTTAAAAGTATCTGGATTAAAGATCAGTGAAACTTGCTCCTCATATTTTTTTCTTCAGCTTTGGAACCAGCAGCAGCAATCAATTGGGGTTACTAACTAACCACCCTACCCCATTAACTCCTGACTTAGTTTTCTCATGACTTCATGGTGACGCTTATGAGGTTCAAACCTGACTTCGTACAGTTGACTAAACAACAACAGCAACAACAACTTTATATACTGATGAGTTGAGGAAAGAAGACTATTTCCTTGTTCGGAAGTTCAATCTCTGAAGTTCAAAATGAAATGGGACAAGAGTGTGAGACAAGTGGATGTTATTTTAAATATCTATGGCTACTGCAATGTTTATATGCCTGGAAAATTACTATCATTCCCATTTTTAGAACAGATTTCAGACTGGACCAAATTTAAATTTTTAACGGAAGTCGTCAAAAATACACTTGTCCTGTAAGAGTTGCGATGTTCGGCTAGGAATTGTTTGATGTTATTGTCTGTGAAGAAACTTTCCCATCTTCAGCATCCTAGCCGAAATTTACATACACAACATAGAATAGACAAATTCTAAACAAGGACAACACCAAACACGCAGACATATACTGGCATATATACATAGACGACATAGGCTACTAATAGTACAGAAAGGAAACAAAATACAAACTGAAAACCTATACAAACACATAAACGAAATACATTCGAAACTACAATACAGATTATAAACAGAAAACAGCAAGTCCATAAATTTTTTAGACAACACAATAACAAAAAAAAAAACAACAAACACATGTTCAAAATATACAGGAAACCTACCACCACAGCAACACATATACACAATGCAAACACACAGCATCCCATCTATGATACATAGACTCAAAAACATTCCTATGAGACAACAAGACTATAAGGAAGAAATACACACTATCAAATATATAGCACAGGAAAATTGATACAACCCCAACATAATAGACAACATCATAAGAAAAACTAAACGAAAACAATGAAACGCTTCACAAACGCAAGGAAAAAAAAAAACAAATACATCGCACTAATATATGAAAACAAGAACACATACAAGAAACTAAAATACAACATTGTATACAGAAAACAGATCACATTACAGGAATATCTTAACACACAGACAAGACAAACAAATAAATACAACTTAACAGGAGTATACAGTTGTAACGTCCACACCTGTGGAGTAACGGTCAGCGCGTCTGGCCGCGAAACCAAGTGACCCGGGTTCGATTCCCGGTCGGGGCAAGTTACCTGGTTGAGGTTTTTTCCAGGGTTTTCCCTCAACCCAATATGAGCAAATGCTGGGTAACTTTTGGTGTTGGACCCCGGACTCATTTCACCGGCATTATCACCTTCCATCTCATTCAGACGCTAAATAACCTCAGATGTTGATAAAGCGTCGTAAAATAACCTACTAAAATAAAAAATAAAAATAAAAAACAGTTGTAACGATTTCTACATTGGACAAACTGGAAGATCATGTCAAACACGTTACAAGGAACATCACAGCCATAACCAAACAACACAACAATTAAACCTACGCAGAACATATCGCAAACTCCAATCACAGCTACAGCAACATAGACGACATGAAAATACTACACATCAGCCAAAAAAAAAAAAAAAAACACACACACACACACAGAGAAATTTGACAAACTAGAAAAATATGAAATTTATAACATTACAAAAACACACTCTCATTACATCCTGAACACTCAACTCAGTTTCAAAACACACACTCTTTTCGACACAATCACAAACACACCCCACCACAACAGGAAAAAAAGAAGATAGCACAGGATCTCCAAGGCTTTGGACAATGAAGAACAACACTTCCACACTAGTCACTGGTAAATTTTTAAATATTAACACAATAAGAAGTTGGAAGTTAATGAGTTGTACTATTATTTTATCTCGTTACTAAGTCGATCATTATTTATAAAAATACCGATAGATTTTTTTACAGATTTGAATAGATTACAATAAAAAATGTCTACTGAATACAAAAGAAAGGCGAATGTGAACAGGGGTCAGTGGAGTGAGAAGAAACAGTCGTCCAAAAGCTCAAATCAAGAAAAGACTGGCCCTAAAAGTTCAACAAGTGATTGAGTGCTGGGAAAACTACGTACGCCTACTTGCTTATAATATGAATAAAGGATGATAATTGGATCGAATGTAGAAATTGTAGAAAATGTCTTCATGTGCCTTGCTCTACAAACGGAGACAAAATATGTGTCGATAGTGTATTAAAAAGCATGAGAGTTAAACAGTGCCAATAAAAAGTCATTCTTTTCAACTCTAACAAACTAAGCATTCAACCTTCAAATTATAAATATGCTTACCCATAAGATTACCCATTTCCAGCATACTAACAGAAATATTCCTACATACCATAGAACAGACATATATACTGAACAAAGAAAACAAATACGCAGACATCATCATATATTGACAAAGATACGTAGACGACATATTAATATTCTACAAAGGAAACAAAAGACAGAGTCAAAACCTACATCAACACATAAACAAAATACGCCTAAAGCTACACTACACATTAGAAATTGAAAGCAACAAATCCATAAATTTTCTAGACATCACAGTAACAAAAGATGACAACAAACACACATCCAAAATCTACAGAAAAACAACAACACACATACACAACACATCCAATCATCCAACACAACACAAACTAGCTTCATTCCGAACAATGGTACATAGACTACCCAACATACCAATGAGGCAACAAGACTACAAAGAAGAGCTGAACACAATCAAATATATAGCACAAAAAAACGGATACAACCCTAACATAATAGAAAACACAATAGGAAAGACAAAACATAATCACAAAATATATAGGAATACAACATAAACACAAGAACACAAAAGATACATCACACTAACATACGTAAACAAAAACACACACGATATTGCTACCTCATTCAAGAAATTAAATTACAACATTGCATACAGAACAAAAAAACACTATACAAAAGCATCTCAACACACACAAACAAATACAACCACACAGGCGTATACAAACTCAAATGCAACACCTGCAACAACTTCTACATAGGACAGACAGGTAGATCACTTCAAACACGTTACAAAGAAAACATCACGGCCATAACAAAATAACAAAATACTTCCACATACGGAGAACACATCACAAAAGCCAACCACACCTACAGCAACATAGACACTTACGTGGAAATTCTACATATTCAACCGAAAAACCAGAAACTAAACACACTAGAACAATGCGAAATATCAGGCATACAAAAACACATCCACATGAAATTCTCAACACATGACTCAATTTCATAACACACTTTTTGACTCCACATTACACTACACAAATACAGCCCCACATGGAACGCAAATGAAAAGCGTGAAGATCAGGACCAACCAGTTCTGAGGATAGCCCACAACGGGCTGAAACTAGTCAACAAGGTATTGTACCTAATATTTAACACGCGAAAGCAATGAACTGCATATTCCAAAGAAATATGAATAGGTACTTTGAAAACCTTACCTAACTGTAGGCCACTTAATTAGTGAATATAAACATTTTTAATAAATTAGACGTGTTATATTTTCATTTACATGTGTTTTATATTAAATTTAATTCACAGCGCGGCGTCTTACCCTGAACAGACATGGCAATTCTACCAGTATACCCCAGAGAAGCCTCCATTCCAGCTTTTTAACTTGTTCTTAAATCCACGAAACTTTAATTTCTACACCTGTTCTGCGTATAGTCTATATCAGACGTCTCCAAAAGCGTACTCGCGAGTAAGCACCTGAACGGAACCGAAGCCAGTACGTAATGAGCGCGCTCCGCCTCACCCATCCCCACCTGTTCTGTACTCAATGTTTATGCGCAAACGAAGAGCAGTGGCGGACTGCCATTATCATTGTGTTGGTCGGAGTGTTCCACCGTTTCACAATGTATTCTAATCATGGACGTAGTACATTCAAGGTTGAATAGGAAGAGACATTTTTTGTGTTAGTGGGGAGAATGTGAAATGGTTAATTTGTTCGAAAATTCTTAAGGGTGTGTTGAAATTCAACATGCGACGACACTACTCGACTCTTCACAAAGAATATCGTACAATTATAGGTATGTTGGACATGTGAAAAATAATTATTTTGGGGCTATCTGTATAACTGTTGGTTATACGTAATAATCAGTATATTACAAACGTTTACACGCAGTTCCGCATGACAAACATATAGTTTTCGTTTAATTTTAGGTGAAATGCGTAGGCCTACAAATATTTTGATAAATATAAAACAAGAAAATACAAACACAAATCACACACGTGTCCTCAGTATTAAACAAAAAAGGCTTTTTGCTAGGTATGTTCTAGCTTGGAATATTGGAAAATCAATGAAGCCCTTTACAGAAGCATCATTTGTAAAATCGTGCATACACGACGTTACTAAAATATTGTGTCCAGAACAAAGTCAAAGTTTAAGAAAATTAAATTGTTTCCAATTACAGTTCAGAGAAGGGATTTCAAAATTGTAATGCATTGTAAATCTGAAGTCGAAACCACAATTAACCAGTTTGTAGCTTATTCACTTGCATTGGATGAAAGCACAGATAGAAATGACAAACCTCACCTAGCCATTTTCATCCGAGGAGTTAATGAACATTTTACTGTGTCTGAATGTCTTCTAGAATGTAATTACAAAATACAACTGGAGAAGATCTTTTCCAGGTACTAAAGTCACCATAGAACAGAAGAGGTTGAATTTGCAATGGCTTGTGTCAATAGCAACAGACGGGGCTCCAGCTTCATAGTATGTCAAAATAATATACAAACGTATGATATTTCTTATTCTTTTGATGTTATTATTTGTAAACATAAGCAGACTGTTGCCGCGATCGCCCACTGATCGCTTCCATGTGTTGAGGTACGAGTCTCTCCCCCTTCTCTAGCCTTACAGCACACAGTGTTCGGCGGGCAGCATCGAGAGCACGAATGACGATACGCTTTTTGGAGACCTCTGGCCTATATTATAAAACTCATATATTAAAAATGTTGCTTCTGAATTTTCAACCATTTTGAGCCTTTTGGAGACAAGTTATAAACATAATTTTAAAAAGTCCGGCATCACTCCGGATTTGCCTTCATTACGCTAGTTCGAAATCAGACTTCATTTATATATTCCTCGGTTTAAATAGAAATACGTAATTAATAGGATCCCGGTTCTTAGGTAAATTTACTATTTAATATACAAAACAAACAAAAAAATTCGCAATTGATTTGTAGGCGTAAGTCAGGGCCGGGCATGAGAGCGGCTCCATTTAGTCGGCCAGAGCTGCTCTCGCTCCGCAAGGCGGGGCAGAGCAGGACGCTCACGCAGTGGCAGACTCACATTACAGCTACCTTCCCTGCATTAATATAACAAGAGCCACGGTTGTTCTAGTCATTCAGTCTGTCAGTACATAAGGATATTACATCAATTGTACAGTACAGACTTTATAACACTCTTATTAATTTAATGAAATAAACTTCACTCTATGCACACACACAAATCATTAGGCTTATTTGCATAACCCATACGCACATTGCTTTAATAATTACATAATGGTAGGCTATTAATAATATAAACATAAAGGATTACAACCAAACATAATGGTAGGAATTAATAATATAAACATATGTAATAAAGGATTACACTGACGTGATGTGATGTGATGTGATGTGATGTGATGTGATGTGATGTGATGCGATGCGATGCGATGCGATGCGATGCGATGCGATGCGATGCGATGTGATATGATATATCTCAAACTGTAATATGCTATACTATGATATAACATAATACTTGTATAATTTAAAATTATATATTACTAAATGTATAACTTATAATGCAATATAAATATCAAATAGATACTCTAATATAATGTACCTGAGAGAAATTTTCTTTAAGTTGTATTAATTTATGGCGTTCATTACGAACATATTTGTCATTTTCAGTAGCTTGTTGTAAAGAATAATACCAGTGGATATTGAACTTATTAATCAGTTAGAGTGTTTTATGACAAATTAAATACTTTCCTAATCCACTGCTTTCTACCGAAAAGAACCCCTTCTCCCAATATACATTAAAAGCATTAGGAGTAGCGGGCCGCTTTAGTGTATGAGCGGAAGCTCCGTCTTCAAAGTTCGCCATCATACTGCAGAGTTAACCACTGCACTGCCACTGAATGACGTACAGTATGCATACGTCACAGCGCTCGGAAGAACCGCTCCAAAAGCACACAGCGCTCATTTCTCGGAATCACGTTATGTGCCCAGCTCTGACCTAAGTCATGGATATGGTCAATTGATTATATATCTTTAATTCTATTTCATACAAAAATGTATTTTGTAAATAATTATGTTAATACGAGGCGCATCCAGAAAGTAAGTTTCCCGATTTTTTCCCCTTGAAAGTAAACGTAATTAGCCGTGTCAATTGCGCATGCGTAATACATCTATGACGTATCAATCATATGCCAGCCGGACAGATCCCGCCTGGTGCCAGTACCGTGGCAACAGTGGTCCGAAATGGAAGCTCTTATTCCTTCTCCCGCCGCCTGCGAGGTTCGGTCGGTGATAAAGTTCTTTAATGCACAAAGCATTGCGCCAATTGAAATTCATCGGCAGCTCTGTCAAGTCTATGGGCCGAACATCATGAGTAAGCAGATGGTGCGTCGCTGGTGTAGGCAGTTTTCCGAAGGTCGTCAAAGTGTCCATGATGAAGAGCGCAGTGGGCGACCGTCCCTCATCAATTTTATTGGGTTATTTTACGACGCTGTATCAACATCTAGGTTATTTAGCGTCTGAATGATGTGAAGGTGACAATGCCGGTGAAATGAGTCCGGGGTCCAACACCGAAAGCTACCCAGCATTTGCTCGTATTGGGTTGAGGGAAAACCCCGGAAAAAAAACCTCAACCAGATAACTTGCCTCGACCGGAATTCGAACCCGGGCCACCTGGTTTCGCGGCCAGACGCGCTGACCGTTACTCCACAGGTGTGGACCCCTCATCAATGATGATCGTGTTGAGCTGGTGCGGCAGTGCATCATGGAGAACCGTCGCTTCACGATTACGGAGCTGAGCAGCCATTTTCCGCAGATATCGCGATCCTTGTTGCATGAGATTGTCACTAAGCATCTGCTGTTCAAAAAAGTGTGTGCCAGGTGGGTGCTGAAAAACCTGACACCCGAACACAAAATGCAACGTTTAGGAGCAGCACTGACATTTCTGCAACGGTATCACGATGACGGCGACGAGTTCGACAGGATCGTCACGGGCGATGAGACTTGGATTTCGCACTTCACCCCGGAAACCAAGCAGCAGTCAATGCATTGGCGGCATAGTGGATCTCCAGTCAGGAAGAAATTCAAACAGACGCTATCGGTACGGAAAGTGATGTGCATGGTGTTCCTGGGACAGGAAGGGCATTCTGCTCATTGACTTCCTTCCAAGAGGTGAAACAGTGAACGCTGACCGTTACTGTGAAACATTGCGAAAATTGCGACGTACCATTCAAAACAAGAGGCATGGAATGCTTACTGCAGGTGTTGTGCACTTCCATGACAATGCTCGTCCACATACGGCTCGGCGCACAGCAGCTGGTTTGACGGAATTTGGCTGGGAGTTGTTTGATCATTCACCCTACAGTCCTGATCTTGCTCCCAGCGATTTTCACGTTTTCTTGCACCTCAAGAAATTCCTGTCCTCCGGTGAGCGTTTTGGCAACGACGAAGAGCTGAAGACGTCTGTCACACGCTGGTTCCAAGAGGCGTGGAATGCTTACTGCAGGTGTTGTGCTCCTCCATGACAATGCTCTTCCACATACGGCTCGGCGCACAGCAGCTGTTTTGACGGAATTTGGCTGGGAGTTGTTTGATCACCCACCCTACAGTCTTGATCTTGCTCCCAGCGATTTTAACGTTTTCATGCAGCTCAAGAAATTCCTATCCTCCGGTGAGCGTTTTGGCAACGACGAAGAGCTGAAGACGTCTGTCACACGCTGGTTCCATTCACAGGCGGCAGAGTTCTACGACAGAGGGATACAAAAGTTGATCCCACGATACAAGTGTCTCAATTCTGATGATGGCTATGTTTAAAAATAGCTGAAACATTGCTGTACCTGTTGCCAATAAATGTTTTCCTGAAAGTGTGTGTTTCTTTTTTTTTTAAATAGGGAAACTTACTTTCTGGATACGCCTCGTACATATTGTAAAATATTTACATCAAACGTACAAAAAGTTCTTTCTAGAAAAACTATTTTCTATAAATAATATTTCAGTATCTTACATGCCCAGCTAAATCTAAGCGTCACCAGAATAAAAATGACATGCATTAGAATATACTGATATGACATTTATTCTTCTCACTTACAAGGAATGAAACCAACACTGCTTTCATTTTGAAACATCCAATGCCAGGCAAGTGTTTCAAAGCTCTGTTTATTCCATGCGCTACGCTAGCCAGGATTTCGTATTATATGATAGCAGTAATGTCGCCTTCTCAAAAATGTTACGTACGACATAGAGTTATGATGATGTAGAGTGGTGTTCACGGTTACATTTCGTAAGTAGGTATACTGCAAAAAATAAAAATAAAATAAAACATGGAAAGTTAGGTTCCAGCAACATATTGCGAAATTTAAAAATGTTTTCGTCAACCATGTGGGAAAGCCATAAAGACAGAACAGCATTGCCAGTCTACACAAAACGTACAGTAAGCAACAAAACCACATGGCTGCAGCTTCGCGCCTCACGAACGAACAATCTCTAATTTGACGGTCTAGTTCCAAGTTCTTCTGCAGGGCGTTTCAAATTTTCATTTTATCGTGCAGGTTTCTGAAGGACGTTTGTGTGAGCTGACACACCCCATTGCAAATTGAATTAGCACCAGTTATGAATACTTTTTTATCAAATAGGCTTACTGGAATATTGATTTTCACAAGAAAAAAATATCTATAAGATTTAGATAGATTTATTCGTTTCATAATATTCTTACATTTGCTTTATAGCATAGAATAAAGAACATGTCCAATTCTTACGTTTAAATATAAATGCAATACATATAAAATGCAAATATGAAATATGTACAGAATTAATACCTTAATAACAATAATATTTTATACAATGTAATAAGTTTACCATTTCAATAGTATTAAAATATTTACACTGTACTGTGAAATGTCAAGAATTCATCTACAGAATAGAAAGTGTGAGATATTAAGTAATTTTTTAGTTTTACCTTAAATAATGTAGGGTTTTGGCTATGAGTCTTAATGTCTTCAGGAAAACTATTGAACATTTTTATCGCTAGCATGATAAATTTGATGATGGCGTATGAAAATCATTCTTTTTGCGGGTATTTATACTATGTATGGCTGAATTATTTGGAAAATTTTCTTTATTACATAAGAGGAAATTTATTATAGAGTATATGTATTGATTTGTTAAGGTTAGAATCTCTAATTTAAAAAAAAATGATCTACATGATTCTCTAGCCTTCGCTCCAACTCTATTATTCCAATGGCTCTTTTTTGTAATAAGAATATATTTTTACTATCTGCAGAATTTCCCCAAAATATTATTCCGTAGGACATAATGGAATGAAAATAGGCAACATATATTGTCTTTAAGATACTGGTGTTTAGAAATTGTTGTAACGACCTAATTACGAAGCATGCTGAGCTAAGTTTGGGGGTTATTTCTTTGATATGAGTTTTCCAATTTATTGTATTACAAATATGCAAACCAAGAAATTTGGTTGTTGATGTTTCTAGTAGAGGTATATTATTGATAGTTGTGTGCAATGTTTCAGAGATTATATTTGAAGTGATTTTAAATTGAATTATGTCAGTTTTATTAATGTTTAATGATAGTTTATTGGTTGTAAACCAGTCACAAATTTTAAGGAGAATTATTTCTGTTTTATATTTGAATGTGGCAAAGTTCAATTTAGAACGACACTCTGGAACAGATAGTTCAATATGTAGAAATTAAAGCATCTGGATGAACAAAGACTGTAATGATATGAAAGTAAGGGATAACTTTGGCGAGATATTGAAAATGCTGCATTAATTGCAAACAAATATATTTTATTAAAATGAAAAGAAATGACTGCTGCAACCCATGTGAGTGTGTAACATGCGTGCCTTAAATTTGTCTGGCTGACTTTTGTTATGTGGAGCGATCATTTTCGTAGCACGAAGTAGTGTTCCGCGATAATTGTCAGTATAGATTTTGCTCACATTGACTATTTACGCGTTAATTTACATCGGAAACATAACGTGGAATATAACATCTGTTACTAAATTATTTAGATTTGAAATCACTAACAAAAAACGGCGATGTACTCAAATCAAACGGTTTTCTTCTCAAATGCTTTCGTACATAAACGAGATGGCGAAGTATGTAGTTCAAATGGCATGCGTGCAACAGTGCCAACTACCGAGAAAAGCTAGGTAATCAATTACATTATTTCACATTTCAAAAATTTTAAAACAAAGATGCTATGGCCTAATGATTTCTAAATGAATTAATGCACAAAATTAACGCTAGATAAATAGAGCTGGACGTGCACTTGTGCTCGCAGAAACTTTCTTATCATGTTTTATTCACTGTCTTTTTTAGCTGTTTAGTAAAAATGTAATACTATTTCAACACTCAGTCATCGGCTCAGTGAGCAAGCTTGTGGTTGAATATAGTCCGGGTCTTTTAACTTTATAACCCCAAGTATGGAACCTGACCATTTTTTCCCTATTACTACATACATACTATTGAATTATAGTGTTTTTCTTGTTTGTCGGGTTGAATTTTCCTTTACCAACTTTGTTTCGAATTTCGGTACTGACAAATATTACAATTGGCAGTTACTTTGTAACTGTTTGACAGCATCGTCCGCCCTTGAAGAAGCTGCCAACATTCATGAAATGAAAGTTACTAGTGAGTGTTATTTGAAATTAGAACGTAATTAATAAATAATACAGGGACATTATTTTATTTTTACTTCAATTTTCATTGTACCTGAGTCTTTTAATGTACTTCACTCCCACCCCTTCTACTAATGAATTTCCAACTGTCCTCCACAGAGATCCAAGGACGCGTATAGTAAACAGTACTGAGTTAGTGAGTATAGTACATTCCAGAAATATGTTCGCGTTTTCCAGTGACGAAAGAGTTTTCAATATTGAATCATATTTTCGCACAGGTACTGTTGTCCGTTTCCCTACGTCGCATCCCGGTTTCCCCCACCTGCTTCTATTCGCCTCTCTGTAAAGGCTAGTGGCTCGGCTGTCTTAGCTCTTTTCTGAAAACATTAATTTCTGTCTAGTAATATTATACAACTCTTTAAAATAACTTAAATAAAAGGGCATCGTTAAATATTCAACTGTCATGTGATTTCTCCCCTTTCTACGATCTTGTGACAAAACCACTTGGATGGACAGTAGATAGCATGTCTGAGTAATTTTATCTGTGCTGTCGGGCAGAAGTGAAGATTGAATTTACAGTACGTAAGGTACTCTTTTATAGAGTAGGTACAGAATTATTTCAACATGAGTTACTGGTAGGCCTACAAAGGACGAAACTGGTAATTGGAATTAGATACAATAGTCTATAGTGCGATATTATGCACAAAAGAACTGAAGCCTGTATTGAAATGAACGGCCACCATTTTCAAAAATGTGTTTAAATATCCATATTATGATTATTTTTCAATTTAACTTCATTCTCTATATTGTACGCTAATGTGTTGTAGACAGTATAATATACAAATATTAATGAATACGTTCGTATGGACAGCTCAGTTCATGAGTAAAAGCACTTGCTGTTAATACTGTACTGTATTTTGATTAAACAAAAACCTAATGACAATTATCAAACTCAAAATTGCGATATTTCCTACATTACGTAAATGGATGAACTACTTTTCTTCCCTCCTATACGTAGTAAAGTGATTTGTTTGTATTTTACGCCAGTATCATCGAACTCCAGTCGTGGAAGGGGGTAGCAAACGGTGTTTGCGGTTCTCAACCGTTAATACAAAGGTATAGCCAGGTTAATATTAAAAATGTTAGTAAAAATAAAATGATGTCCCTGTACTATTGGATCTCTAAAATTAATAAGTAGTTAAAGGGAGTTTAGTAAGTATGTATACCATCATGTTAATTGACCTGGACTAAGTTATATGAAACCGGGTAGAGTTAACGAAGCTTAACTCACTACTCACAATATCCAAAAACTTGTTTTTTTTTTTTTTAAGAAAATAAGCAACAACATATCTCACTAATTACCATTTGGCAGAATTATTTTAAATATGCTATTGTAATTCTAAATATTAATGACTGTTTTTGTGTAAAATCATTTGTTGTTTATACTAAGTTTATAAATTGTTGAAGAATAACTCCAAGTAAATTTTAGGATATTGTGAGTTATGACTCTAGAGGTCTCATGTGTACCTACGGTGTAATATTATGAACCAATCATTTTCTTAGAATTAATATTCTGTTTTATCGTTTATATTTTTGTTATTTAAGAAGTCTTGAGTTAATTATGTTGAAAAATACAAGATTTAATGTTAAAGAACATATTGTATTCCAACCAGGAGAAAGTCTTAGGGGAATGAGACGCAACGGGGGTAATGCTGTGAATGAATGTTGATGTCATAAGATGTCATAAGGTCACACACATGGCTACACGCATCTCCATTGGACAACTCTCAAAGCACAAACGATAACACTGATACATATTTATACTACCCTAGTCACAATATTAGATCACGATTAATCTCCTGGTCTTTAATCCCTCCATACATGAAATAACACATGCAGGAGAGCGTATGTTTTTTAAACTGACGTTATAACGGTAATATTATCTATTTACTTCGCTCCAATAGATGACGCAATAGTAAGCACATTCCTTTCACGATTGATTTCCTGGTTGGATAACAGTACTTAAATACATTTTGTATTGCATATTTCATGTATTTTTACTAACATAATGAATAAAGTAATTAAAACTATTCATGTCTGTTGATTGCAGAAAGGACTTAGATCCAATAGTTTTAAAAATTAGTAGGCCAAACACACAAACTACAAATGAAATTTGTTTCATTTAACGTTTAATCAGTGAGCATATATGCATACTTTTAGAGAAATAACAATTAAGTTATTTTCATGTGAACCAGAAATTTCTAAACACTTTTCTTCAGTTTTCTCAAAAGCATGTTTTCTGGACTTACGTCCTTTCTGCAATCATCGATTCAACCAATCTTTCGTTAACCTCACTACATCGGAATGAGGGTTGGAAGCGCTCTTCATTGTTATCATAGCGTTTTTGGTAGGGTTTAGAGGGGTATGAAGCTCCGACAGCAGGAATCTGGGTTTGCAGAGAAAATTGTCGTCGACAGTTTTACAAACGTGCATCTTTTTTTATTTTGTGTTTACTTTAAAAGCTCTTCAATTGGTTATTTATTGACGCATGATGAGAAGCACTGCATCGATGTAATTGACATAGCGAGATGGAATTGCGGCGAAGTAAGTACGAAGGTTCTCTGTGGAATTGTGTGACATTTGCTGTGTGTAGAGATTCGAACTTTCGCTGAAGAGCAGTACTAGCACGAGTGCCGCCGGCGTCTTTTGAGACGTTGTTCAATAATTCTATAGTATACTCCACTTAACAGACTGATATATGTACAGGGACATCATTTTATTTTTGCTTCAATTTTTATTGTACTGAGTTTTTGAATGTACTTCACTCCCACCCCTTCTACTAGTGAACTTCCAACCGTTCTCCACACAGAACCAAGCGTATATAGTCAAAGTCGCCTTACGGTCATAGTAAACACAAACAGTGCTGAGTTACTGAGTATAGTACGTTCCAGAAATATGTTCGCTTTCAATATTGAATCGTATTCTCGCTCAGGTACTGTCGTCTGTTTGCCTATGTCGCATCCCGGTTTCCCCCACCCGCTTCTGCCCGTCCCTTTGTGGCTGGGCTGTCTTAGCTCTTTTCTGAAACATTAATTTCTGTTAGGAATTGGACGTGTACGTAATAGTATACAACTGTTTAAAATAACTTAAATAAAAAGGCCTCGTTAAGTAATTAACTGTCACGTGATTTCCCTCCTTTCTACGACCCTCGACAAAACCACTTGAACGGACAATAAATAGCATGTCTGAATAATTTTCTCTTTTCGGATCGGGCAGAAGTGAAGATTAAATATACAGTACGTAAGGTACTCTTTTATAGAGTAGGTGCACAATAATTTCAACATGAGTTAGTAGTACGAAAGAAGAAACTGGTAATTGAAATTAGGTACAACAGTATATAGTGCGATAATATGCAAAAAAGAACTGAAACCTGTATAGAAATGAATGGCCATCATTTTCAAATATGTGTTTAAATATCCATGTTATGATTACTTTTTCAATTTAACTTCATTCTCTATAGTGTACGCTAATGTGCTGTAGACAGTATAATATGCGCTGAATAATGAATACGTCCGAACGGACAGCTCAATTCGAGAGTAAAAACGCTTATTGTTAATATTTTACTCTATTTTGATTAAAGAAAAACCTAATGAAAATTATCAAACTCAAAATCTAGATATTTCCTAGTTTACGTAAATGGATGAACTACTTTTCATTCCTCCTATACTTAGTAAAGTGATTTGTTTGTATCTTAGGACAGTATCATCGAACTCCAGTCGTGGAAGGGGGTAGCAAACGGTGTTTCCGGTTCACAACCTTTAAGCCAAAGGTATAGCCAGGTTAATATTAGAAATGTCAGTGAAAATAAAATGATGTCCCTGTATTTAGAAATAACGTATGAGAGGCGGCGGTGTTCTCTCAATTAAGTTGTGATGTCACTCACATTAGCGCCTTGTGCCGCTTTAGCATTTTGATCTTAGCGGCAAAAGAGAGTGGGCGGGCTTTCTGTCGCATGGCAGGGAACGCTGGGACGTTGTCCCTTGACTTTTTCATCGCCATCCGTCATCACCCATGAAGGAAACATTTCCCTGTCTTCATGAAATCTTGCTACAATCGTCCACGATATCGTGCAGCATGCCCCCGGCTTCTGCATGTAGATGTTGGGATATGGGATCGTTTCAAAGATCGAGCGGAATTAATTAAACAAGAGCCTTTAACACACTGGCAACCTTCCAGCTCCGCCTTGCTGCTTAATGAATGGAGACATCTTCGATCTAATCTTGTAAACTGTCGTGGGGTATCATCTACATGTTCGTTATATGTCCCCCACAAGAATCAAAACCAAATTAAATGAATTATTAAATTATGATCGGAAGTATGGATAAAGACTCAGATTCTTTTGTCAGAAAAAAATTGATATTTATCTCCCTCCGTTCGAGACTGGGCGTTTGTCCCTGTTGTCTTCGAGCATACATGGGCACAATTTTCGGTTACGTGAGGCACTCGATTTGAAATAGTTTGTTTACTAGGAGAGGAGACTGCAGAGTAGGATGGGAAATATAAACTGCTGTGACCTGCGTCACCTTATCGTAATCGCTAAGGCGGTCAGTGGCGAATTATTAGGAAAGCGCTTGGTTAACGTGAGAGACTCGAAAACTTTTATTCAATTTGGCAAATTAATTCGGCAGCTTTAATCATAAATCTCTTTACTATTTCTCCGTAGCTGAATTGATTTAAATCACAGGCAAGAAATTGCGTAATTAGCCAATAATATTCCATCACGTTGTCTACGTTTATTTTCTTGAATATTCTGGCGTTTATCAAGATTACTTAATAGATTTGCACGTTCTCGACCTAAAATAACTTCAGAAAATCATATGTCGTTTTCTACGCACATTTGATATTTTTTTTTTTTATAAATGTCTTTTGGAAATACGTACAGACAACATTTAATTCCTCGTACCTTTTAATGCAGCGTTTTTAAGGTATAAGTCATATTTAGTATAGGCCTTCTATGCAAATGTTAAGATCATAAATTTTCTTCGGAATAGTACGAAAAATAACATTTAATTTGTCTTACCTTCTAATTCAGCAAGTTATTTATGACATAAGGAGTCATGTCATTGCATATTAAATTTATTAATGCCTAATAGGATTTTCGAGCATAACAAACATCGTATGTTCTCCTCTTCTAAACAGCAAAAAAACTCTTCCTCCCATTTCTCATGAAATAATCGTTTTCTAACGCGTACACACTGCTTTGATAACGCCATTATGCCACCACTGATATAGCTTACGAAACTGATATAGAACCTGCCCACGCCTAGGAGCTGCGTGAGGGAAAAACGGGGACTGTGAAGATGATGTCACTCAGAGCGATAAGCTCTGTGAAGGTCAGTGAGGCATTATTTCTCAAGTGAGGCACGATGCCCATCTCTGTCTTAGAGCTATGGATAAAATGTTTCTAGTGACTATTACACTTTTACTACGTCATACTACTTTTGACCAATAAAACGGTACAAAAGGACGTCTTTCAACCAATCATGGCTGCTTATCGCACAATTTTATCGCGTCCCTAGCATTTCTTTATTTTTATCACTACCCTAGCATTTGTTTCTTTGTTTGCTAACATTTCAAACTGCATTGGTCTGGACGTCAAAAAACAGAAAATTACAAACCACTCCAGTCGATACACAGCTCTTTCAAATATGACTCGCATTGACATTCAAGAACAAGAATTAATAAAGATCACTGGTCATAGCTATGCATCTTCCTGAAATCCTATTTACAAATAAATGAAGAGCACCATTCGGAAATCTTGAATAAGTGGAGGAATACACCATGTATATCAACGAGTTCCACTTCTTTTACGCACACGTCCAATATAACATCAACTGAACCACCAACCACTAAAACATTCAAATTTGAAAATTGTACTTTCAATAATTGTTCCGTTTAAAGTTATTCATGTTTATTTTTTATTTCATCATCCTTAATTAAA
The DNA here is from genome assembly GCA_025594305.2 of Periplaneta americana. Lineage (NCBI taxonomy): Eukaryota > Metazoa > Arthropoda > Insecta > Blattodea > Blattidae > Periplaneta > Periplaneta americana. The sequence goes on from JAJSOF020000015.1 coordinate 51,009,309, forward strand.
ACTTTTCTTATTTCATCATTCCTAATTATAACTTTTCAAACACTTGTTTTTTATATTTAGGTTATGTTATAACTTCTACTGTGTGATATTATGGATAGTCACGTATCAGAGATTGTTTAATGCTAATGCCCGGTTGCTTCAATCTTGTTTAAAATGCTTTAATAGTTAACCGTGGTAATATCATTATCACGTTTAAGGAGAAAATCTGTTGCACCATTACTTATCAAGATTTCTTTACCGTAGTTACTTGGCGGGCGGTTATCTTGCTGTTATTCGTATTCGCAGCAATTGAAACGTAGTATTCTGGTGGCATTGACTGAAGGCGTTATTCTTTTGTCTGCCGAATATGTGTAAAAAGTAAAGGCCCATTCACAATGAAAATTAAATATAACCTAAGCGTTAACTTAAGAATGTAAACATTACGGTAAAATCACATCTTTCATGGTGGGGACATAAACATAACCTCAAAGATACTTGGTAACCATGGAAACATAACAACGACGCCATTTCCTCGTATTCTGTCGTATACGATTGTGTACTGTTTGCAAATCATGTAAGCATAGCATGACAATTTGGAGTTCGCAAACTTTCATGTTAACGTCTAACGGCAATGTTAATGTCAGTGTTTATGTTAGGTTATGTTTAATTTTCATTGTGAATGGGCCTTAAGCCTCAGCTCTTCCGTTTTGTTATAATTTCGTTAAATTTAGCGTCTATTATGGAAGGAAATCGAATAAGAGCACCGAACTTCAGTAAATATGAAGTGGAAATGCTCATCGAGCTTCTAGAGAAATATACACATTTAATAGAAAATAAGACGGACGGCGTTTCACTAAAAGAAAAGGACGCAACTTAGCGAAAAATTGCAGAAGAATTCGGTCATCCTCCTTGTAAGTTATTAATTTATATTTATTTGAATGTAAGTATGATTTTCCTGTAGGATTGTAGAACTGATGTTATAACTTTACATTTAGAGGATAGGCCTACTTCGTCACTACACGGGTACAATATTAGTATAATGCATATTGTAGGCCTACAAGTAGTCGAAATCACAGCTGTATGCCTACCTACTTTTTAGTCAGTATTTAGGTGCTGGGTTTGGATAAATTTCAGAACACGGATATCTTCCTTTCCCTTTACTCCAAAATTCCAACATTGTGCACACAAAATAAATTATTGGCACTGAAAAGTGCCTTTTCGTAAGTATGATGATGTGCTTTCGACAAACACAAATAACTGTTGCTTCAACTATTGTCAGTATACTGAAATTACTATGTAGACTTATATTATGACAAGCGAAATAGTGGAAACGGTGTTTTTTTTCCTTTCTTCTTGTGCTACCATCTGTTGTTTCGGCCAAGAATTATCAATTACGCATTTCCTGAAATTCTGTGAAATTTTAATGACACCGATATGAATTTCGTAAAACTAATAGAATTATAGCAGTTTATAACACCGGAATGCTTCTGCGGACATACTGTATTATGCGGCACACAGTTGTTTTGTCAACATTATTAACGTCGCCGATCACTGGAAGGAAGGATCCTGTTGCATAAAACCAAAGAGCGGTTGGAACGCAATTTCTCGGGGAAATCGGTCTGTTTCTCTGAGTAGAAAACTCAAGTCTTTCACCTATTAATTCTAACAGCGAAGTCACAGTGTCTTTTCGTAATCGAAATCTATTTTGAAATGCAGAATCATCTAAATCTTGAAAGGGATCACCCCTATCTCTTACTCTTCTATCTTCGTTTTCCAGATATTGCAAATACACAAGATGAGGTGCTAAATCCATATCGACGATTATTCTGATCACAGCTTCTGCATGCACATGCAGGCAATCGATAATGTAGGTATCTAGGAGAACGTGATATATATATATATATATATCGCAGTCTGTATGCACAAAAATTAAGAGATCGGCTGATGACCATATTAAAAGGCTTCTACAATGCTGCTGTTAGCTTCTTAAACGCTCGCCAACGACCGGTAAACTTTTAAACCTGGTTAAATGTCCAAAAACCCTTAAACGAGCTCGGTGTAACAGAAATTCTACTTAATCATGGTAAGTTACTAATTTTACGACGGTAAAGTCGTAACCGAGATTGAAGCAACCCGCCATAAGATTTATTGAAAATCATCTGTCAAGTGAGGTTGATTACTGGGATCCGGATAATTGAAGTGGAATGCAACTGTTTTAATAGAAATGAAACTGAATCAACAAAGCCTTTTTGACTAGTAATCTCCACAGAGTTCAATGAAGATTCTATAGTTGGCACAACTGATAACAAGAAAGCAGCTAATCATAACACACTATTGTAATCTAGCGGAATACAATGGTACGATAATACATTTGAAGACAGTTCAGTATTTTCGTAAGTCAATATTTTACTGTATTAGAGTACTTCGTTACTTCTAACCTTTATATATTTCTTCTAATCGTGTAATAGTCAATTAAATCCCACTCTAGTTTTGATTTTCTCGAGATAAATCAAAACCTCGAGTCAGATTACTGTTGATAACATGTCTGCTTACAAATCCAGCGATTTTCGAATTCGTTCCGGGAAAGGAATTGTAGAGTTATGCCTTTATGACCGAAATCGGGCGTAACGTATGTGTTGTGCTTGCTCTGTTATTTTAAGCGGTATGAATGTGGCATTGAAACTGCCTACGAATACAAATCCAACGGGACTAACCGTATTCGATTTCCGGCACGTAAGTGGAGGAGACATACATTTCTTCTTAGCGACTGTATTCTTTCGCTTGCACTTCTGCATTGCATCGTGTCCTTGCACTATGCATATCGCATGACCAGGAGTCCCCTCGCTATTTAATTTCCAATTTTGGATCATAAATCTGCAGTAGTAGATACAGACGAGACTATACAGACCGACGTGTTCATAGCGGGCATTTTGCACTTTGGGTGCCCCGTGCACTAGGCGTGCGTCGCTGCAAACCTGTTGTACATGAAAACAGGCAGTTCACGTTCAAACCTAGCGTAACCAAGCAGTAACATCGCTGGCGCTTTGTAAAATGGATGGGTCTACTGATACGGTATTAACCAGTATTAATTTTTTTTTTCCATTCCTTCATTCATTCACTTATTTATTACCCAGATATTTATTTCGTTACCAGACTTATTTATTTTTCCTTCTGTTTTTCTTTCTTTAATTCGTTCTTTCTTTATTTCTTTCTATTTTACTTGTTTTTTTTTTTTTCTTTCTTATCCTTCTCTCTCGTTCTGTCTTTTATCTTTCTTGTTTCTTTCCTTCTTTTTCTTACTTCCTTTCTCTCTGTTATTCTTTTTATATATACATTTTTTCTTTCTTTTCTTTATTTATTTCTTTACTTCTTCACTTATTTAATTCTTCCTTTCTTTCCTTACTTTCTCTCTTTATTTATTTATTCAGCATTTCATCTGGTAGAGATAAGGTCATCAAGTGAAATGTACTGCCTGATAATAGATCTACTTATCAGCCAGAACATCTATCAGAGGATAAACTAGGGGATTACAACTACAATATCAAGAATACAATTAAATTAAAATATTACAAGTAATAGGACCTATTAAATTTACAGTTACAATAGAATCAAAGTACTTAAACATCAACTGAATAATAAAGACTGGACAATTTAGGCCTATTGTACAGGAACATCACTTTATTTTTACTAACATTTTACTAACATTTTAATTAACCTGGCTATCCCTTTGGATCAACGATTAAGAACCGGAAACACCGTTTGCTACCCCCTCCAAGACTGGAGTTCGATGATAATGGCGTAATATACAAACAAATCACTTTACTAGGTACAGGAGAGAAGAAAAGTAGTTCATCCATTTACGTAAACTAGGAAATATCGCGATTTTGAGTTTGATCATTTTCATTAGGTTTTTGTTTAATCAAAATACAGTTAGTATTAACAATGAGTGTTTTTACTCAAGAACTGACTTGTCCATGTGGACGTATTCATTATGCAGTGTATATTATACTGTCTACAGCACATTAGCGTACACTATAGAGAATGAAGTTACATTGAAAAATAATCATGATATGGATATTTGAACACATATCTGAAAATGGTGGCCGTTCATTTCGATACAGGCTTCAGTTCTAATGTGCATATTATAGCACTATAGACTATTGTACGTAATTCCAATTACCAGTTTCGTATTTCGCATCAGTAACTCATGTTGAAATAATTCTGTACCTAATCTATAAAAGAGTACCTTACGTAGTGTAAATTCAATCTTCACTTCTGCCCGATCCGAAAAGATAAAATTACTCAGACATGCTATCTACTGTCCGTCCAAGTGCTTATGTCGCAGGGTCGTAGAAAGGGATCACGTAATAGTTAATTACTTAACGAGGTCCTTTTATTTAAGTTACTTTAAACAATTGTATGGGTATAATATTACGTAGACGTCCAATTCCTAACATATATTAATGTTTTCAGAAAAGAGCTAAGACAGCCCAGCCACTAGCCTTTACAGAGAGGTGAATAGAAGCAGATGGAGGAAACCGGGATGTGACGTAGGCAAATTGGACGACAGTACCTGTACGAAAATGATTCAATATTGAAAGCCCTTTCGTCACTGGAAAACCCGAACTTATTTTTGGAACCTACTGTTTACTATGACCGTAAGGCTACTATGATTTTATATGCGGTCTTGGATCTGTGTGGAGGACGGTTGAAGTTCATTAGTAGAAGGGGTGGGAGTGAAGTACATTAAAAACTCAGGTACAATAAAAATTGAAGAAAAAATAAAATGATGTCCCTGTACAAAAGTCCAGCAATATGATCTTCCCAAACACGTGAGTTCTGTATCACAGGGAGTGTCCACACAAGGAATGGACGAATGCTCATTCGTGTGCAAATAGCGCAAGCAGCTCCATTATAAATAAGCGCAACTCCCAGGAAGTAACGATGCGATGATTAGTCACCTTCCGGGAAACTTTCAGTCTCGGACATACTACAAAGACGACACTGTAATCAGATGCAATACACAAGCGGAAACCAAAATTAGGTTCATGTTTCACTAAGTTTGAAATCGTTAATGCAATGCAATGTCCATTCGTTGTGTGTATGATACTGAGAAAGTCCCAATTAGAGACTCCATAAGTTATGACGTCACTCGTTTCTAAACACCTCGTTGCTAAGGAGAGTGTCAGCTGTATTCATATGTTGTATCATTACGTGTATTGTATTATTACGTTATTTTTTGCCTTTTACAGCGTAGATCAGCACTCGCTGAAATGGTAATGTGCATGGAGGGTAAGGAAATATGCTCCGTAGTGCACAAGGCATAGGGAGACAGCATACCCGCCAGCAGCCACGAATGCACGCTAGGGCAGTGTCTTGTCCGCGGGTAAGGACGCTAGCCCGACAGTGCAGTGTTCTGATGACTGATGGCGTAGATTAATATTAACTCTCCGTGACACGCGTGCGGGATTCTTTTATTATAGGATATCGCTTAATTTTCGTCAAGTTTGACAAACGATGACGTCACAATATGGAGGTAGTTACATCACAACGCAGTGACGTCGCAACATGGCAGACGATAAACGATAAAAGAAGCAGCGATGCTATATCAGAGAGAATTGAAGCATGCATTGTTATTGAGGTGTGCATATTGGAGTAACGATAAAAGCGAAGATGCACGATAAAAGCGACGAAAAAGGAAAGTTCCATTTTCTTCGCTCTTGTCGTTCATATGAACTCTGATTAAGATAATATTAATCTGTATAATTACCGGTGGTTATCAATATATCCGAATATTAATCGATTTATTATTATTTCGGCATATTAAATTAATTATTGTAGATATTGGCAAATTGATCAGTTATGTATTTATTCGTCATAAGTTATGTGATCACAAGAACCAATCACAACACAACGAATTTATACTACCTTTGGGATGAGAAACGGGTTTAATTTGCTCGTTGCTCCGATATGAACACTTGATTCTTTGACAATACCAAAGCGTCGCTAGATCGTTTCTTTTATCGTTTATCGTTGCTCCAACGTGTACGTATCCTAACATGATAAATGATTGATATACGATGAAAATGAACACGTCAGCACTTCACCTAACAGACCGATGAATGTCAAATGCACTGCTGTCACTAAGCAGGGTCGAACAGACACTGATACGAAACAAATGCAACTTGATCGACACAGATACCAACCACAAAATTTACCGCAGGTAGTTTTGTGGCAATTAACATATCTCGCAGATATCAACTCTAAAATTGACCTCAGGTAATTTTGTGGCAGTTAACATATCACGATCTTATAACTATCTTTACCTGTTAGGGCTTTGTGGCAATTCACCAGGACCCATTACATTAGCACTGTGATCGGTAAAACAAGGAAAAATGAGAGAGAGGAAATTACGATTTTCATTTTGACAGAGATGAAGAAATTTGGATTTTGAAATTTGGCATGTAATCGTAATTATATTGAACCTGTGAGTAGGGAAGTCGTTTCAATAGAAACGAGAGAAAAAGAATCATTGTTTCACAGCCAGAAGTTGTCAAGAATTACAGCTTGAATATGGGTGGAGTCGATAAACATGATTGGCTTGTTTCTAAGTACAGTGGAACTCCACAAATAGACACAGCAATGGTCCGTGTGCGAGACGAGGTACGAACTCTGTCTTTCTACGGAGTACTGCGAAAATTGGTACACATAAGGGCTGTACAATGTTTTTATTGCGTGCGGACCGAAACATAAATAATTAACGTACATAATTTTAAATAATATATTGTGGTATGTGCAAAGTATACAACAAAACAACTTCGTGATTAAGTATAATATAAGTGATACATTTGAAACATAAAACAAACTTCTGGAGGAAAAACTCTAAATGTATCTACATACAAGGGCTTTCATTTCAAAACTTCCCACTCTAAATAACTAGTTATTTAAAATGAATTCAATTAATAAAACACGTAAATTTAGATATTGAGGGGGAAGTCTTAAACCAGGCTTAATTGCATTTTAGATTTTACCTCCCACTCCAGCCACCCCCACTTTGAAATTTGAAATGACACCCCTATATTTTTATACTTAAATATGAAAGAGCATTCAATTGTTTACACACCTCATTCATTTGTTTTCGCTCTTTTTTTATCGTCGCCTGGCAGCCTGGATTATTGTTATTGTTGGTTAGAGCTGAAGAGATTGAAGCTACAAAAACTTATTGGGCATTTCATGTGATAGTTGTTTTTATATTATTATTTTATTTATACCCTTCAAGAGAGAACATAAATCATCCTTATTGATTAAATTTAGGAAATTACACAAAATAGGCTGTGTTTTCATCCTATAATCCAGGTATGCTCAAAATTCTAAACGCGCCGATTACACGGATGATGCTGCACTGTATAACACACACAGTGTACGAACTGGGCTCCGCAACTACATTGCAACACCGCCCGTAGCATAGTTCTTACACTCTTACAAATACGGATAATAAACTGAATTTGAAAAAGGAAATATTCAGTTATTACATTATTTATTATATTTTATACAGTTATGATACTATTATATCATAGATAATGTTTTCATATTCCACATTCAACATGTGTAGGCCTATTCTTTTCTGCAAGTAATCGGAAATCTATTTCCAACGAATTTACTGCAATGCACAAAAGATTCTCATCTGTTAATCGGGATCTCTGTTTGGATTTTTGGATTTAGCAACCTTCATTCTCGAAAATAATTGTTTGCACACATAGGCTACTGTATTTCGAGTGACAGCGCATAAGCTCATCTTGGGATATTGCGTTTTGTTCATTTTTGAACACTTCTATGCTTGGCAAGTCACATTCTCCGCATTTAGTTCTGAATTTTACGTGACTTTGTAAATCAATTAACTCGTCCTGGAACTGCACTCTCACAGATTGTACTAAATTTACTATGAAAGAAGTAACAAAAAGATTAATATCATTTTCCAGACATCTAAAATCATTAAATCTATGTTCTGTGAATTCACATTTGAGCTGTTCCAGTACAGAGATGTAATTAACTATATTTTGTTCAAGTACCATAGATTTCTTTACAAGTTCACCATCCGTGAAGGGTTTTTAGTGCCTTAGCTAATTCCCAACATACTACACAACTTGCTCCTAAACATAGACTCTGAATGTTTGGCCTATCATGAAGTGCTTTCAATGCTTGAAACTGTAGTGCACGTTGCACCCCTGAAAAATTATTTTATTATAACATGTACCTATTTCTGTTGAAATAAAATCATAAACAATAACAATAACTGTAGTAGTAATAGTAGTAGTAGTAGTAGTAGTAGTAGTAGTAGTAGTAGTAGTAGTAGTAGTAGTAGTAGTAGTAGTAGTAGTAGTAGTAGTAGTAATAATAATAATAATAATAATAATAATAATAATAATAATAATAATGTTGATATATGAATACATATTACAGAAAACAGCTTCCCTTTCATTTCAGCATGTTCTGGATGGCAGAGCGTATAATGTTTTATGTTGCTCAGTAGTATTCCTGACAATACCTTACAACATAGTAAACACTTTACGTTTTCACAACAAAAATAGTCTTCCTCCCACACTATACGGAATGATCGTTTGCTTACAGAAGGTTTGACTTTGTCATTGTCCCGCACTGTTCGTACGTTTACTAAGTACTTGAACTACCTTCCACAGTCATCCGTTGAGCTTCGAACGAGGAACAGCACGCTCTACCTTGGAAGGTTGTGATTACAGAACGTAATCGGGAGTCAGAGAATGAGCATACCTGCTATAATCAACTGATAATAACAATCTTATAATCACTACAGAATGCTTCGTATTTAGATGAATTTTGTTTTAGCCCATGCACTGTTCTGATCGAAATGTCAAATTCTTGAGGGATGGCTCTGATTGATTCACCTTTTTTAAACCGTTCCAATATTTGTAACTTCTGCTTCAACATAAGTACACATTTTTTGTTCCCTGCCTTGCTGCCAACGTGTACGAGTATCTGCACACTACTGCACTGGTTCAACTGGTTAGCCCTGTGCAGCGCGGGACAGGGTGCGTTGACTTACCTTGTATCGTGAAGTATACGAGAGTAGGCCTAAGTGTCTATTTGTGGAGTTCCACTGTATGTCACCATAAGAGGCAAAATATTGTATTGGACTTTTTACTGAAATGTTGGATATAAGTCTTATGAATAGGCCTACTTGGCTAATTTAAAAACAGCCAAATCCGCAGGAAAAGGTTCCAATGTCCCTTCGTGATCGTAAAGGAAAACCATTTACCTATTGCATGAATTGCAATGTAAAATTGTGTTACTCGTATTCGGCCATGCAAAACTATATGTATGTATGTATGTATTTATTTACACTGCAAGTGGGCAAGCACCCGGTGGCAGTGGTATATACAATATTAACAATACACAATAAAATGATAAGCAATACACAATACAATTTTACAATACATATACAATTTTATACACAATACAATAAGAATACACAATACAATTTAACACAATAATAAAAAAACATAAAATAAAATACCTAATTTTACAATACAACCTACATAATTATGTATAGATCCTACATAAGTTTCAATAGTCTTTCACTTTACTCTCATCTCATTCCCTGTAGTGGCACTATGACGCTTTTCACTGACACTTTAGCACACATTTCACTGACACTATAGAACACATTTCATTGACAATATAAATTATCACTGATTGGAACTGTTCACTGCACTGTAAAACCATAACTTCACTGACTCACCTCGCTTCACTGATACAACAGTTCAAATAAGTCAAATAATTACATCCTTATGCATGCTTATAAACAGAACTACATTTAAACTAAACATTTCTAGTCTAAGGCCCTCTTACACGCTATTTTTAAATAATTTACAATTCAAACCAAGGAAGTAACTCGTCAGGCTAGATAAATACATGTCACCTTAAAAAATTAAATGTTGAATGTCACCTTAATTTTAATTTTCACTTTATACACAACTTTTTAAGTTCTTCTTGAATCTCCTTAAGGAAGGACAGCCCTCAAAGACCGCTGCAGGTAGGTCATTCCAATCATTTATAGTTCTATTTAAAAATGAGAATTTACCTACATCCGTTTTCTGTTTCCTACATTTGATTTTAAAATCATGATCGTTCCTACCATAGTACGTTGGCTTTTCTAACCGAGCCGTTATGTCTACCCATGCTTTCTGACCTAGATGTGCTCTATACAATGATGTTATTCTAGTTTTCCTACGTCTGTTTTCCAAAGTTTCCCATTTAAGTTCTTTTATCGTATCGTTTCCATCTTCTCTTTTACCTTTAACAAATTTAGCTGCCCTATATTGGATTCTTTCTAAGGAATTTATCTGATATATTCTATAGGGATCCCAACACGTAGTTCCGTATTCCATTAACGGTCGCACTAACGTTAGATATGCTATTTCCCTCGATTTGGGGCTAGCCTTTCTCAAGATTCTCATAATAAAGTGAAGTGCCCTCCATGCTTTACCCGTAACATTATTAACATGCTCTCCCCAAGAAAGTTTGGCGTTTAAATACACTCCTAGGTATTTACAACATTGTTCTTGCGGAATTACAACACCATTGAATTCGCAATTAAGACTAGTTTCCTCTCGGGTTTTACAAAATGTTATAGATTTACTTTTAGAACCATTTATTTTCATCCTATGCTTTAACGCCCAGTTATAAATTTCATTCAAGTCTGTTTGAATAGCATCTACATCTGAATTATTGCTAATCTTCCTATAGATAATGCAATCGTCTGCAAATAGCCTCACATTTGATGTAATATTCTGGCATAGGTCATTTACGTATATTATAAAGAGTAATGGACCCAGAACGCTGCCCTGTGGCACCCCTGAACTTATATTTCCAATTTCCGATATTTCATGACCTACTCTAACTCTCTGGTTCTACCTTTTAAGAATTCTTGGATCCATAGCACCACTCTTTTATCTATTCCTAGCCTACTTAACTTATCTATTAATATGTCATGTGGCACCAAATCAAATGCTTTCGAAAAATCAATCACAACTGCATCGATTCTTCCGCCTCTATCTACCTCTTCAGCTAGATCCTGAACCAGCGACGTAACGTGACTATCACATGAGAAGCCTTCCCTAAAACCATGCTGGCGGTTGTGAAACCAGTCTTTCGCATTTAGAACATGACGAATATAACCCGATATCAAATGCTCCATGACTTTACATACGACAGATGTAAGGCTAATCGGTCTGTAGTTTCCGACATCTAATTTATTTCCACCTTTATGTATGGGTACCACTATAGCTGATTTCCAGTCACATGAAATAGCTGCATTGTTTATGGAAACATGAAATATACGCATTAAGTATGGAATTATGGCCTCGGAACCTAATTTAAGAATCTCTGTAGCAATACTATCTGATCCTCGAGACTTCCGATTTTTTAATTTCGTTATTCTCTCTCTAACCCCTTTGGAAGTTATTTTGAAAGTCGAATTTGGTTCACATTGACGGTCTGCGACACAACCACTCCTATCAACAATGTAGTCTGTGTAGTAGCAATTACTACGTTTCGGTAGTCTGTGTATAATTGAAAATTATTTATAACAATGTTTCCGTTTATTTTAAGTTCCTCATTTGAGGGCAGGGGTTGTCACCCTATCTAAAACAATAAAATGTAATATGTTTTCAGTGTAATATAAAGGTGATTCAAAACGGATGATGCAAAAGTTAATTTTATTTATTCATAACTTAACAAACTTAACACAACTGTATTGACATGAAAATACGCGTTAACTTCCAAGTTTTACATATGCAGGGTGCGAATTAACGGGGAGGATGGGGGGGATTCCCCCCTATTGGAAAGTTATCCCCCTTTCATAAATTCATATTAACATCCCTGCCAGGGAGAACTTCTATCCCCCCCTCACAAAATATAATTTTGTTTTAATATGAGTATACTTTATAAAGTATAAAGTAAGCAAAGAAAATAATATTGATGTATTATCATCACCGGCAAGCTGACAACAAACAATAACTTAGGAATTACACATCTTATCTTAAGCCTGCTCATGGATATAATTATTATTATGATCAAGATGCAAGACAAGCAACTCAGTACAACCAAGCGTTGAGCCGTATCGAATTTGAATATTAATAATTTTATGTATAGTATTCTCTATATAGGATTCTATCCCCCCTCATCAGAAATCTTAATTCGCACCCTGCCCATATGAAGCCTATTTATCGACAATTCTTCGGAGAGTGCGCCATGTATTTTTTATTTTAGTAGGTTACTTTACGACGCTTTTATCAACATCTTAGGTCATTTAGCGTCTGAATGAGATGAAGGTGATAATGCCGGTGAAATGAGTCCGAGGTCCAGAACCGAAAGTTACCCAGCATTTGCTCATATTGGGTTGAGGGAAAACCCCGGAAAAAACCTCAACCAAGTAACTTGCCCCGACCGGGATTCGAACCCGGGCCACCTGGTTTCGCGGCCAGATGTGGACGCGCCACGTAGGAGACTGGTCTAGCTATATCCTCGATGAGATAATGGAGGTTTGTTGGGATGCCACAGGGGAACTGGGACTCCCAGAGAAGACCCCTGTGATATAAGAAATATAATGTGACTGAATTATAAATATTTCATTAACTTCTAGCAATAATTATTTGGGGCTAAGAGGGATGAAGTTACAGGAGAATGAAGAAAGTTACACAACACAGAACTGTACGCATTGTATTCTTCACCTGACACAATTAGGAACATTAAATCCAGACGTTTGAGATGGGCAGGGCATGTAGCACGTATGGGCGAATCCAGAAATGCATATAGAGTGTTAGTTGGGAGACCGGAGGAAAAAAGACCATTGGGGAGGCCGAGATGTAGATGGGAAGATAATATTAAAATGGATTTGAGGGAGGTGGGATATGATGATAGAGACTGGATTAATCTTGCTCAGGATAGGGACCAATGGCGGGCTTATGTGAGGCCGGCAATGAACCTCTGGGTTCCTTAAAAGCCAGTAAGTTAGTTCTAGCAATAATTAGTAAGGCTTCTGGGGAAACATATGTGACGTGTAACGGAGGTAAACATATGTCCACTGCTAATTACAAATTACATACGAATAAAAAATGAAACTGCAAAGAACACTAATACATAAGGAAGACATGTTTTCCTTAGTTTGTATTGCTATTTGAATTTATGAAAGAACCATTTTTATATTATAGTCGAGAAAAGGTACATTTGTTTTACAATGATCCCAGTACGCCAATTAGTATAGCCTACTGCATCATGTCGGAGCCGTTTTAGGTAATGCTACGATAATGATGATGATGATGAATATTGAAATTGAAGAGTCCACTGCAAGAATGATGGATGTCACTTTCTTGTCGAAAATGAACCAACACGTCAATGCATAGCTTAAGACATATAGAATGTACATAGAGAGTTATATGGCATTAACACTGATAGTCATTGTCCAGTAATGATCGGAAAATCTCAGGTAAGCTTTGAGCACTAAGCATTTCAAACTTTCAATTGCTTCTCCTGAAAAATGTATTCCAAATGACATCCATCATTCTTGCAGTGGACTCTTCAATTGTGTCGGTTAGATGATGGAGAGAAACGGAAGAAATCCGAGAAAAAGCGTAAGAAGTCTTAACTCTGTCCACGTAAACACGACTCCGACACCACCGGGACTCGAACCCTGGTCCGCAGTCGTTATAAGCCAATGGTCAGTCAGCTGAGCTACCCATCCTAGGTACGAGGTTCTGAATCTACAATGGCTAGATGGCTTTGGAGTGTACAAAGTTTTGAATTTGGCACCAGAATATACGTATTGGGAAGAGAGTAATAATTGTGGAATTTACAAAAAAAATAGTAGTTTGATTTGTCGCTGAGTATAAGAGTAGCAAGTATGTGCAATTTTGCTTTATCTTCTTTATTAACGTTTTCTCCAGTTTATCACTCAGTTTTATTTCCTTAACTATCTTATCTCACGCTGTTCAATTGAGAGAATCGCCCAACATTTTTCTTTGTCTTTTCAGGGCTGTTTCCTTGTAATTCCGTTTGGAGTTATCTCCACCATCTTCCATCAGCTATTCTGCAGACGTGCGACCCATAGCTCCCTTCTTGTCTGCCTCAGTGCCCAAGCCACATACTGCATTTCACAATAATTACGAATTTTCTTAGCCATTCTTCCATTTCCAGCAGTAACAGTTCTTCAGACATCAATTAGGCCTACAAGCTTTATTTATGAATCGACTGGTGTCGCACTTTGAAGAATGGCCTAATTAATATTTCATGCACTGGAATATTCATTGTAACTAAGTGTTAGCGTATCGAACTATCAATTCAGCGACATCGGGTTCGAATCCCGGTAGAGAAAAGAAACTGGTGTCCCCCTAGCAGGTATTGAATATTTTCCCTTTTCTTGTGCGTTGTGATTATCGTGTGCTGATGACGGAAATCATCGGATACTAGTGAACATACTGTACAGGACTGGTAACTGTGTCCGCGGTCTTGTTGGTGAGGAAAAAGTTTTCTGAGGGAACCAGGATTGAACTTAGTCATACTATTATGCGTGCAAGAAACATTTCCTCCATCTAAACTGCATGTTTTCATCTGTTTAGTGATTTTCTGCCCCAAGGAAAATTGATTTTTCTTTAATTACCGTCAAAAGTTTAGGTATTGTCGGCACTCTCTTTTCTTGAATATAGAAGTCTTGTATTGTATTTCTTATAACACACTTGTCAAGTCGTCTACATGCAGTATATTACGAGATATATTAGTCTCTTCTTTCCTGGCGATTTCAGAAGTCTATCCGGACTGTTTTCTTTTCTTATCTTATGTTCCTTTCTAATCTTCTTTATTATACTATATCCCACACCAGTGTATTCGGCCGCTCTTTCAGTTGATGTATTTAAGGGAATCCTCAAATGTTTTTGCACTCTTTCCTCATCGCACTTCTCTATGATGTTAGCTATTATTTCTCTTGCTTCACTATGAATAGTTGTGTTTGCCTTTCTATTAGCCACACTAAACGAAAGTGTTTAAGACTATCGTTCTTGCTAATATCACTGCTCTATAATCTCGCACTATTATTCCTATACTATAGCTATACACATCCTATACTATTTTATAACTACACTACACTACACTATACTAATCCTATACTAGATATACGCACTACACTGAATTACACAGATTTACTGTAATTACTGTATAAGGAACTTCTGAATTGAACAATGTAAAGAATACTGTAAACTCAAGTTGACTGCACTCTCGCAATATATATTCAGAACTGGTAGTTGCCTGTCAATGTCAGGCCACCCCCATCCCGAACCTTTAGTACCTACCCTCTTCCCCGCGGTTGCGGCAGACCCCTCTCACACGGACACAGTTACTAGTCCTCCACAGTAGTGAACGCGGCAGGTACCGAAACCAGCATTTTTGTCGCGTGGAAGTCACGGTCATTGGTTGGAATCCTACACAGGTCAAGGATGTTTATCCGTTGTCAGCTGCCATTTACTGAATTCTCTTAGGTGACGTGGTGGAGGAGCAGAGTCGTCCTGACTCCACATCTAGTGAAGAAAGAAACTGCGACACCCAATTGTAAACAAGCTAGTCTTCAAACATACTAGCTTATACATTGTATTACTATATCTCACGCCTACTGCAGGGGAGTAAGAGGGGTATAGCATGCGTGCCGCCAGGAGTTCGAGCTGAGTTTTGCTTGTAGGATGCCTATACATGAGTACCGCTTGTAATCGGGGTCACGACTTTTCGTAATGTTTGTTATAAATAATTCACTTTCAGTCATTACTAGAGTCCTGCGTTTGGTTACGTAAGCCTCCAAGCAAGCCTAAACAGTGTAGGTATATCGATCGTCCACTTCAAAAGTGCGACAACTAAAAAATTGCCTAGTTGTCCGATTCAATATTGAGAAGTCATATTTACAACCAAAAAGAAAAAAAAAATAAATAAAAAAATAAACTGCTTTAGAAGTAATTATAAATATGGACTTTACTAATTCATTATTAGTAAGTTACATTTCGAAATGTGTTAATAATGAACTGGAATATTGTGATAAACTCGTCCTGAATACTGACTCATTTCTAATTGTCGTGGTTATGAACCAGAACTCGTTCCTTTCTAGGTGATTTAATTTTTGAAACTTTCAACTGAAGATATCTCAAAACTTGTTTTTTTTTTTTTTTTTTTTTTTAGTTGTCGCAATTTTGAACTAGACGATCGATATTTGATTTAGATAGATGGCGTCAAAAGGAAGATAGCAATGACCAAGGAAGCTTTCGATAGAAAGGAGAGCATCTTCTGCGGACCTCTGCAAAAAGAACTAAGGAAGAGACTACTGAAGTGTTTTGTATGGAGTGTGGCATTGTATGGGGCAGAAACATGGACATTACGACGAAGTGAAGAGAAGCGAATAGAAACATTTGAAATGTGGATGTGGAGAAGAATGGAACGTGTAAGTGGACAAAGAGTATAAGAAATGCTGTGTTGGAAAGAGTAGGTGAAGAAAGAATGATGCTGAAACTGATCAGGAAGAGAAAAAGGAATTGGTTGGGTCACTGGCTGAGAAGAAACTGCCTACTGAAGGACGTACAGGAAGGAATAGTGAACGGGACAAGAGTTCGGGGCAGAAGAAGATATCAGATGATAGACGATATATGGATCATAAGAGGAGACAAAGAGGGGCAGAAAATAGGAAAGATTGGAGAATGCTGGGTTTGCAGTGAAAGACCTGCCTTTGAACAGAACACTAAATGAATGACCGGTGGCATCCAACCATTCTGTCCACACGTGTGGAGTAACGGTTAGCGCGTCTAGCCGCGAAACCAGGTGGCCCGGGTACGATTCCCGGTCGGGGCAAGTTACCTGGTTGAGGTTTTTTCCGGGGTTTTCCCTCAACCCAATATGAGCAAATGCTGGGTAACTTTCGGTGTTGGACCCGGACTCATTTCACCGGCATTATCACCATCTCATTCAGACACAAAATAACCTGAGATGTTGACAAAGCGTCGTAAAATAACCTACTAAAATAAAATAAAAAAATCCAAACATTCTGTCTAGTGAACATACGAAGGGGGGGGAAAAGAAAAAAAGAGGTTGAAAATGAGTGCTACAATAGAAGCACGTCATTAGGAAAGAATAAAATGTATTTCATCAGAAAGGACTTTTTTTTTAATTTGAAGCGCTTAAAAGGTTGACAGTCATTGTATCATGTGCAGACTCGAAAAGCACGCACTCATAATATGTTTTATTTTAAGTTTGTGCTGGCATTTATATTTTTTTTCACTTATTAATTCTAAGCTTTAATTAATCTGAAGTATTACTTATTGCAGAAATCAGGAGTAGATCAATTTCGGGCGTCAGGTAGCCATGGCGACTAAAATATTTTATGTGGCGCCAGAATTGTTTACTGAGTTCATTTTTTTTTTAACTTTGATTTCTTTTATGTCACTAAGACAGATATATAATGTTAACAAAAGCTGTTGTAGGAAGCAATTCAAGTGTGCTTTTTAAATTAATATCGTTACATTTGTGGCGCATACCAAAATATTGTCACTACATAGCTTCAGTATGTCTTTGAGAGCGTGTGTTTACATTGTATAGGTAGTTATATTTTTAAGGTCTTACTAATAAACAGTGTATTTGTTTTTATACGAAACTTATGCAGAGTTGAGACAAAAAACGTTACTAATAAACCATGCATAAGCGATGGATGTATAAACAGTCTGTAACTATACAATGGGAATTGCTTTGCAATAGTTATATAAACGAAACCCCTTGTTTAAGAGAAAAAATGGCCGCCTGTTCGTATCGACTGTCATTTTATGATGGTGCTTACCTTGTAACCACAGAAGAACAAACCAAAGAGCACAGAATAATTACAATAATATTGATGTAGCTTGTACTCTTTGTCCAAAATATAGTGTGGTAATCGATCAGAGCCAATTGTAATATCGATACTTAACACGGCACACTAGAGCGCTCTACCGGATTCAATAGAGAACCTCAGATATTTTATTACCTTTCGTAATGAAGTAATGACGAAACTATGACGCAGCTGTGTAACAATTATACTGTTGCACACGACGTATGTAGTGATTATTAGCAAGGAATTTATACACGACTTATAAACGAGTTATGTATTGTATAAGACAGTTAAACGACTGTATATAGAGTTTTTATTAGTAAGACCGTTAATATATTTCAATAAATGCATTTACTTAAATACCTTGTTATTGTTGTTATTAAATCAATGTGCCATTTTATACACGAGTGCTATTCCTGTCGTTCACCGACTTATACACAGAGGTACACGAATAAACAGATGTAAACACACAGTATTGGAGCGTCCGGTAGGACTGCTGAACAGCAACGTGTTGACTCGCAACTTGCTCTCCGTACTAAGAGAAGCAAGTCTGATCGATGTACACCTAAGCTGTATTCAAAGTAACCAAACGCAGGACTTTAATCATTACTAATTGTGCAGCAATCTCAACTTATCAGATAACGTTATAGTTTGTTTCTATATGTAAATCCTATATATCGCCACCGGACTTAAGAAATGAATGAGAACCATACATACAACAAATGATTTCACCAATGTGGCGTCAATGAGATTAAAATGTGTTTGTACCAATGACGTTACATTTCAAAGAGATTATTCAAATTGAAAGAAGCACGCTAGGTTATATGAAACGCCTTTAATGGCGCAATTCGACAAAGAGAGCGAGAAAGCAGGGAAGAGTGAGTGAAAAACTCTGAAGGCAAAAGAAGTGTCATGCCTGGACAGAAAGTTGAGCCTCGTCACAAAGGACCCGTGTGAGGATAGGGTACGAGGTTGCTAGTTTTCTCTGTTTCACGATGCCCCTCGAGGCATAAGTGGGAGGGGGAAAAGAGTTGAACACACTGCTCTGGGAGTCAGCCGGAGGAAGTAGGAAGAAAGGAAAGTCTGCTTCCGCACAGCTCTCGCCCTCTTCATTGCAAACCCATTCCGCCAACACATCGCATTATCAAATACGTCCGTACTGTTGCGCTCACAGCAGAAGACCCCTTACATTCGCATCTCAATTTTTGAATCACAAGGAGAGTTGTTGGTGCAGACCTTGGTACTGTAGCTATATGTCGATATTAGCTTGTTTCGATTCGAGTCAAAATGAACGCCTAACATTCAGTTTTAAACTTTCTCGACTATTTCGTTTATATGACGTCATTCCATTTTCGACCAATGAAGCGTAATGAAATTTTGAATTCCAACCAATCACAGTCAGACATTGCGATAATTTTTGCAGCTAGATTTATCGCTATCAATTTATCGCATGGTCGTTCTTTTGTTTAGTCGTTGTCGCCAACTGTCTCCCCGTAAATTGATGATCATGAATACATTAAGATGCAACTACACGGTTAAACTTTTCTTTCAACTCTAAAGCATTGAATGCAAGATTGATATTTAATATTAATTAATATATTTACGCAGTGAAGACCACGTTCAAAACGGCGCACCATGTAGACACAAAATCTTCATGCATCTTAATTGAACGTATCTTTTAAACTTAAGTCTTTCAATATTCTTCCCAAATTGCACTCATACGTGATTGGAATGTTGAACTGTGCAGATGCAGCTTTAGTTCCGTTACACACTACAGCGAGAATGCGTCTGTCGAGCTATAAAAATGTTTTCCTGTAGCACTGATTGTGAATAACGGTCGAAATAAGGCACAGCTGACATTGGTCCTGCTCCCACAGATAACTTAACTTATAATTGCAGCCTATAAAATTTGTATTTTGTGAATGAAATGAAATAATTAATAGAAAGTCAGATGTTCAGTAACATCATCGCATATCAAACCCAAAGACCTTGCATAGTAATAATAAGATCTTTGATCAAACTGTCTTCCGTATGGCGTAATAAAATTCGTGTTTTAATTACGCCTATCTATAAGCCATCTCTGAGATGGCTTCACTGTGTAGCAACATGTCTCGCTGTGAATACATAAGCATTGATATATACCTGTCCCCACTGTTACTGCTAAATTAAATTATGATTTCAGCAGATAATGAAAATGTATGTAAGTTATAATAATAAGAGAAAAGTGCAGTACATGTAATTAACATTGTTAAATCTGTATTTCGCTTTTCGAAATTGGCATTACTGAATAATAACATCGAATTTCTTTATTGCAGTAATCGATATTCATCTACGAGTATTTGAACTTCACAATGTCTGAATAGGTTAAGTCAGGGATGTCAACTGATGCCCACAGAAGCAAGCGCGCGCTTTAGAGCCCAGGAGAGCCTGAGCGCTTTACAGCGGAAAGGAAAGAGACAGACGAAAGAGGTAGTATATGCCTCTAGGTCGAACTATATACAGGGATGGCCAGCACTGATTCAATGGATAAAGGGAAGAGAACTTACTAAAACTGCATTCATGTTAATTTTTAGATTTGTCTGTGAAGTATAAGTGCATTATAAGAATGTAAGTTTTAATGTTAATGCTCATTTTTCTCAACTTTTTTTTTTTACAGAAAGTGAAATTTTCAGATATGTTTGTTTAGTAGCCTTACAGGTACTAAAACGTTGTTTTCGTAAATCTAATATATCGTAAATACGTATTATTGAAGATAGTGTATTAAAATGTTTGAAAATATTCGCATGGAAAATGTCAGTAAGGAAATGAATTAACAAAGCAAATACTGTTACATCACAAACAAAAGATATGTGCCTATGTGTTGGTAAAATGTCAGCTCTATAGCTTCAGCAGATTTCGAGATACTTTAATATTCGGATAACAGAAAGTTGCGCACCAATATTACCTAAAAGCATAATGCGATGATTTTTATATCCAATATTAGTTACAGTTAAAACATATACCTAGACAACTTTGCTTTATACTATAATATTGTTTTGATTACTTTTATAAGGCTAAAGATACCATCAATATCAATTTCAACTTATCATGTCATATTCAGTGTCTTTTTTGGGATAACATTTTCTTTCTGTTCAATTCACTTAGTACAGTATAGCTGTATTTATTATGGAATTTGTGTGAATATTCCTTCTTTACTCTTTATTATGTTATTAACGTTTAAAACACAACTGCAATATTAAGCTAAGAAATAGATGTTAGTACTTTTGTTTTAGAGACAATATAGAACATAACAAACAGAAAGAAGCCATATAAAAATAACGACATAAAATTTCACGTTCCGTTTGAAGTTTGGACACCACTGTTTTCTTAATCCAACAGGCTGCTTATTCCTCCTAGCATACCTAGCGCTCAATGCCCGCGCACGGCATCAAGGTCAGAAAAATGCGCTTGCTTTGACATCACTGGGTTAAGCATTCGTTAATATACAATTATTACCTTTTGTGATCGAATTTTAGGGATATATTATTTAAATTTTTATTTTATTCACAAAATAGCACAATGCGATGAGTTTTAAATCCACTCGCTTCGCTCGTGGAATATTAGTTCGTGACATTAAAACAATCTGTTGCATCACATTTTCTTTGAGTATTGTTACAAACATTTTGTGTCTTTATTTCATATATTACGTGAATTATGATTCTCTTTTCTTTTAATAAAATATTAAAGTAGGCCTAAATATTCTAATATATCCTTATGAAAAGAAAATATAGAGACAAAATTAAAATCATAATATGGTATAAATAAAACATATAATTAATTTCTATTTTCGTTTATATACCTATGTCACTATTCTTCTCCCTCTGACCCTGTCCACTTCTTTCATTTTTATATTCCATCTATTTATTACATCACGCACAAAATTTTAGTATTTACATTGGCCTATCAGTGTCTTGTCATCATCGATCCACTTGTATTCCATTCTATAAAGTCTTCTGGTATTTTATAAACGCTCATTGTTCTCCACGTGTCCATGAAATTGAAATATTTGTCAAAGTCGAAACCTAAAAAAGTAGTTTATGATGATAATGATAATACGATGATGACAGTCAGCTGAATCGTTTCTATGGCGGTAATTTTCTTTTAAATTTCGTGTAACAGTTTTAAGAAGTTTTTCTAATATATTGAATAAGAAACTAAATTTTGGCTAATAATGCTAACGAAATAGTGGAATACAGCAGGTTTTCTTAAGAGAACTAATATAGTTTAATATTATTTTGTAATGTTGTTTTGTACACCCTTTTACACTGAAATTGGTCGCTATGGGCCGTATTCATAGACATTTTTAGCGCGGGCTTCCGGTGGATGATCAGCCAAACTAACGTTTTTTCATATTCATAAACCAATGTTAGCGATATGAATAATTCGTCCCTCCTCTGGCAAAGTCGGGGCTAGTTTAGCACGCTCGTAGCGGGGCTAGCGAAATGTCTATGAATAGCACCCTATTAGTCTAGGACCCACATCGGAATAGCTCTGGAATCATCGCGCTATGTTTACACGAGTACGTTTTACATAGATTCGAAGCTCTATCTTTAAAACAACAAGAGCTCTATCGCTAAGTCATAAAGGCTTCGTAGGGAATGTTGTTTCGTGACATATAGATACGTCACTGCTACGACTTGACTTCATCCTCGGACCTCGATGCTTAATATTTCCCCGTGTGAATCTTGCGTTAACTCGGACGATACTTAGACGGAACCAAATACTCTACAACAGACGTGTCGAAAATGCCATCGTGCGCCGAGCCACTGTGTAAGCTGTAACGTGCATAGCACCTGGTGGAGGGAGGCGGACTCCCGAAAGGGAAATAGAACAACTGACTTATTAACGGATTTTCATTTTTCTTACGTCAAGCACTTAAATAAAATTATATACAGTACAAGGCTACAAACTAATGTTTAGTGCGTGTAACGAAGAAAGAAATAAACAAGAAAACATCACTGAAATTAATTGTCTTCAGAATGTCTTTTCAAAATTAAATTATGTCACTTATGCCAGTCGTTTGATCACGAAGTTGATCTAAATTTGATTTTTACTATTTTCATTGTTGAAAATAATTTTCACAAACGTAAGTTGGATATATTTCAACAAAGCAAGCGAAAGAACGAAGCTTCAAATATTTATTTTTTTGCCAAAGATTTGAATTCAACATTTGTCAAGTCCTTTCTAGCTTTCATTTAACATCACAAAAATCTGTGAGTTTAAATTGAAGATCTAACCGCATTATTCGTAATATCTGCTGAAAAAGGATCGACGTAGAGAGATAATAATAATAATAACAACAATAATAATAATAAACATTTAACCTTTTAATGTTTCATCAGTAACATGTAGTAACTTATAATGCCCTTTTATGTTATACAACCGTTTTCCTCGTAATACTTGTGAACAAATCATACATTTAATATTGTCATCATATTGTCAGTGCATCCTCCCATTACTAAACTTTCGTTTTTACAATCTTTCGAGAGAGACATTGCACAAATGGAACGGAGTTTACATTTTTGTAGGTTGCACTGAGCCACAATGTGCTCGTTCGCCTTTTCGCCGCGGCTGCTCTACAATGAAATACAAGTTCACGGTAAAAGTGGCGAATGACTCGCCAGTTATTGTAGGCAGCATGACGTGATTGAACTGTGATATGAGCTTTATTCTTCAAAAAGACACATGATGTCCTAAGTTATTCTCATTATAGTTGTAGCCTTGTCAGTTAAATGTGGAAATGTTTGTACTATATTTTTAAAAACTATGCCTAGCAAAATATGCTAGATCTTTCTTCAGATTTCCAAAAGATTGAGATTGGGATAGTCATGTCAACACTAGTAGAATATTTTCTGTTACAAGATGATGCTGATGATGATGTTGATGATATTAATTAAAATATTATTATTATTATTATTACTGCTTCTAAAATTAAAATCTCATATGGTATAAACAACTCATACAATTAAGAGGTTTAATAGGGCGCGAAAGCTATCGCTTTTGCGTCCTTATCAAACTTAAAAAAACAAAACACAAACGATATCATAAGCAAAATGTCAGCATTAACTAAAAACGCTTCTCAACAGTTCTGACAAACCTTTAAAATTATAGGGATTATTTCAAACCACAAAATATATTCTCATTTATTATCATCACGAAACAAAAAAGTAAAAATTTAATAAATGTATTTTAAAATCAGTCGTAGGACTGTTAATTTTTAATACTCTGGTTTTAAAACAGACTCACTGAATTTAACAGCTCTTCTTCTGAAAATATGAGTCAAAATAAAAGAACAATGAAAGAATCACAAGGTCCCAAATAATCATATTCTTGCATGGAGGAAGCTCTTTTTAATAAAGTACTTCCATCGTGTATTTAGTATAAATGACATCTTCTCTATGTTAACTCAGTTACTAAACTGCATAAATCTACTTTACATTGTTCATATAAAACACAATTTCTTTATAGCCTGGTTTCTCCGTATAAAAATTGAAAGTCTTTACTTTTCTATACAAATAGTGTTTTGGGATGCAACATAAAAATGTGAATTGTTGATTTTGTGAAAAAGTGGACTCATATTTTTTCATAATAAGTGATTCAGGTAGTTATTCGGACAAATAATTTGTCTACTCCTATATTTTAAAGGCATTATTAATATTTCACTAAATTAAGATCATTTTTTTTTACGATGCAAGAAATTCTAAAAGAAAAACTGGCTCAAGCGGAGATGACAGCACAAAACACTAAGTGAAATGCCGATTTAATTAAATTGTTCAAGATGATGAATTCATTAGTTTTTAAAAAGAAAGAAATGGAGGAACGATATTCCAGTTACGATAAACGTTTTGCCGCAACGTTCCATTAATGTAAGACGATAGATATCTAAGAAGAAAATTATGTTTACCAACAGTTAGATTTTTGAATTTGATATAGATAAATCGCACCATTCTAAATTAATTATCAAAAATAAAATCCGATATCGTACCACTAATAAAAGATTGTAACTAATTGTTTAAGATGAAATGTCTTTGAAGGAAACATAACTATAATACTAAAACAGACACTTTGGTTTTGAATTAGGTATAGATATGCATAATCTTCAACTGAGAAAAATTTCAGAATACCATTTGCAAACCAAGTGGTTTTCATTATTCGATTAATTTGTAATGTTGTTTTTTCTGTCAAAGATACAATGCCCTCTTAAAATCACATCTCCTCGAAAAGAATAAGATACAAAATACAGGCTTTATCCCTAAGGCCGTATTTCACTGATAAATATTTCATTTTAAATTGTTAGCATAATCATTAGCCAAGGAACGAAAGTTTCTAAAGACGGGAATCATAGTTACATTTGAAAATACGAGAATTGTTTCATTTCATTTCTCCAATAAAGGCCCATTTACGTTTTAAACATTTTCATAAAACCTTGAACCAATTTAATAAAGCGATTACATAAGAATAATCTTAATCATCCCTCCTTTCTGGCAAAACAGTCGGGGCGTGTTTTTCACGTTTAACATCTCATGGGCTTTGCCTACAGGGGCAATATTTTGATCTATTGTCCGTGATGAATAGCACCCGCAACATGGAATCATAGACGAAAAGTTGATTATTTTTCATCTCCGTTTCTTAGATTTCCCATATCTGATGAATAGCTAAACTCGTCAATTGTGCATCTCCATTTTTATGTAGTAGATTCTGTAGTTTTGTTGATTCGGTATGTTTGTTTCCACACACGTGTTATGTTTAATTTTCATTGTGAATGGGCTCGATCTTTTTATGTGCTTAAATGTTTACGACAATGAGCTTTACTTTGAAACTTTTTATTAATTTAAAATAAAACCTTGGACTCTCTATTGATTTTCATCTTTTATTGACATCAAGGAACACTTCTCCGTTTTTCGTAACCTAGACGCCGCATACAGATACGTCACTTGCTGCTAAACGACTTGATTATTGTTATAGAGTATTTGACCAACGAATGAAACAGATTGCGACCGTTTGTCACTAACTTGTAAGTATTACAGTTGTAGCCTACTTATCAGGCAGAACCTCAATCACAGGTGAGGTATTACAGATATGAAACTAACTTAGGTACCTGACTGGTACAGTCATACTGCTGCACTAGTGTGATTACGAACTCTAACGTGCTGCCATCTGCTTAAGCGTATTCTTAATACAAACACAAAAAAGGTATGCTGTGTAATACACAGTAACAAACGGTTGCATTGTTTCTCGTTTGTTTTTGCCAAAAACTCTCAGTGGAAGATATGCTGCTCTTAAGTGATGGTAAACATTTGCTCATTTCTCAGAAGATATTAAGGGGACACTCAACTATATTTTGGAACTTTTTTCCTATTTGACCAATCTTTTTCAAATTTGGAGAAAACGTTTAATATACACATGGAAAGTAACATGCAAAATCTCAGCTCATTAGATAAAATACTTTTCAAAATAAAAAATATTTCAATTTTTAATCAATCATTAATTGAAATATCACTTTTAATTATCATTTTTTATTTTTTGGCTTTGTGCATTTGACTGTGACTTCTCAATGAATAGGGGAAGAATTCTGCTTATTGATTTAATTCTGTCACGTAAATTAGTGTAGAAATTTAATTTTTCATTTCTACGACACTTTTCCTCCAATTTTTAAGTTGAGTGTCCCCTTAATTTTAGGACCCATGTTTGTAGGACTTCTATTTCCTGTTTTGATGTATACTACCTCCTGTCTAAATATTGGAACTTTATTCAGAACACCCAGTAGACTTTGTAAAAGAATTGCAATATTATCCGACTATTTGCACTTATAAAATAAAAGTACGTTAAAAAAATCTGAAATTCGAGACAATTCGTTTTATAATAATAATAATAATAATAATAATAATAATAATAATAATAATAATAATAATAATAATAATAATAATCTCGAGTCTTTCTAATCCCCATGAACATGATCATACTTCTCGTTTCAGCAACTTTTCTTATTTACTGTAAAAAAAAACCAAACAAACCAAAAAAGAAAAAGGGGGAAAAGGGTGACATGCATTTCTTGAACAAATGTCGTTAATAACAATTTAATTATTTATTGGTAGTTTAGTAGGTACACTGCATTTCAAGTTTTCTTCAAAACATGTAATTAGCTGTTCTCTACATAAGAAATCTAGATAATAAAAAATAGAGACAAAAACGGAATACAGCCAATAGAAATGAAATTCATATTGTCGTTCAGAGACTACAACAAAGAGCAGAATCACATTTGACATTATTACACAAAAGTCAGATATTCACGATAGAAGATAACCTTGTCATGAGAACGACACATGCGCCGGAGGTAAGCAGCGTTCCAAAGCTGCGTTCGAGCGGGGATCCGGATCCCAGGTCTGATTAATTAAAATCAGCGTCAATTGAATATTCACTTCAAGGTCAATGCATCGTTGCCGCTTTGGTTGAGTCATAAGATGTTTACGGTGAGAGAAGTTCCAGCAAATTCATGCGCTGCGTACTATACCCATGAATGAAAACATTGACCTATTTATTTTTTACTATGTAAGTTATGCCTGCATAAAATAAATTAATTCCCAGTAGAATATAACCGTTCTTGAAGAAATATACCCATTATGAGCACATTTGACCAATCATGTTTAATATATAATATGTCTACACAAAATAGTTTAAATCTCTGTGCAATACAACCGTTCTTTAAAAATTGAGAAATAGGCACATTATGAAGATATTGACCTCTAATTTTCAATATACGCTTCCACAAAATTGATTAACCCTCAGTGCAATAGCCATTCTTTAAAAATCAGAAATACATATTTTTGAGACATTGGTCCATATAGGCCTACCTACATATGTTAAAGAAATCATTCACGAACCACTCTTTGAACAGTTCCGAATGATAGTCAGTGTCATTTTTAGCCTCAAGTACTAATTTACTTTCGGGAACAAAACAAGTCCTATCCGATCCAACACGGCATACAATGTCTCCTTCCCCCTTTCCAACAGGTATCCTCATTACACCTGATGATTTAGAGTCATGCCATATGTATTTCAACGAATAGTTTTTATTGACCCACGTTTAATTTATTTTACTTGGTTATTTAACGACGCTGTATCAACTACGACGTTATTTAGGGTAGATGGGATTGGTGATTGGTGGTGACATTTAGCGAGATGAGGTCGAGGATTCGCCATAGATTACCTGACATTTGCCTTATGGTTGGGGAAAACCTCGGAAAGAACCCAACCAGGTAACCAGCCCAAGCGGGAATCGAACCCGCGCCCGAACGCAATTCCAGATCGGCAGGGAAGGGCCTTAGCCGACTGAGTTACACCAGTGGCTCCCATGTTTCATCCAAATAAAATATGGGATTAGTGTAGCCAGATGATCGGGTGTTGTGCATTCTTGTCAAGATAGCAGCCCTTTCCTCTGCAATATCTTGTCCTTGCATTAAATATCTTCTTCCATCGTTATATCTATTGTACGTAAACCCCAGTTTCTTTAATATTCTTAAAAAAGGCGATAGTGATTCTTGAAACCCAATTTTTTCTGCCATGGCTTTCCTTAATTTAGATAAAGTTGGATTTTCACCTCTGTCATTAAATTCAAGTACTGTACGGCGTAACATATTTTTATCGAAGTCATTGAGATCTGTCACATGACGTTGTCGTTTGATTGTTTTCATAGGAGAAGAAAATTTCAAAAGAGATTCTGTAGAATTTAGCGCTTCTCGCAAGCCTTATTTATTGTTCGTTAAGAAATTCCACACATTTTTGCAGTCAGATCTCGAGATTTCCCAAAATCAGTGGTGGCAATTTTTTCGGGATATTCCGCAAGATCTTTAAGAAAGTTTATTATACACATTGTAAACGGTCTTTTTGCTATGACTTCACAAATGAGATTGTCTTATCTGTTTCCCTTTTTTAAAAAACGGTTCTAAATAAATATGTAAAATAATACAGTAGACGCAAATTTAAGAGCAATGACTCAGCCGTATTGAAAGCAGTAGTGTGTTAATTGTGCACTCTGTAAAGGACTGATGTTTTCCTTTATAAGCATATAGGACCACCATTTGACAGCGCGTGACCTATGCTGATACAAAACGTGCGTGGGCTGGGGTAGAGATAACACTCCCACTCGCAATACCGGTCGAAGTTTTAAGATTCGCGGGGAGAAGGTGGAAGAGCTTGTATTTCATCTTCACATGCATTTTCTGGTGACGCGGATTATAATAATTATAATTATTAGTTGGACATTTTTGGGGTTTACCTAGGTCGTAAGACGAATTTAATTATAATATGGAGAATTCTGGAACTAATCTTCGCTATCAGAAATTCCATTAACACTAGAAAACCGAGCAGATGATATATTGATATAGATGAGAAAAATGACATCCGTTTTCATTATATGGTTCATGTGTTTGGTAATATGAATAAATTAAAATAAATAAAAAACAAACAAATAAATGAATAAGAAAATAAATAATTAAGCAACTAAACAAATAAATAAATAAATAAATAAATAAATAAATAAATAACAAAATAAATAAATAAATAAATAAATAAATAAATAAATAAATAAATAAATAAATAAATAAATAAATAAATAATCTGTGGTTAGCGTACGTCAAAAGTAATAATTTTTCTGTCATTCCAATCTCAGATTATTTTCTAAGTGATTTTCGTGATTTTATAGTAGATCTATTCCAGCTCCTTGCTCTCAATAAAGAGATTGAAGGTTATTTTACAGAAAATTACAGGAAATGAATTGGATTCGAGACCTATTTTTATATTTCGAAAGTTAAAACTTGTTAGTGAAACTAAGAGAACAGTTGTGTGATATTAACTGTGATTCTGACAATAAAACTAAATTTTTACACTCAGATATAACAACCAACTTTTTGGATATCATTAAGGCGTCAATATACTGAATTTTGGAATGAGGCATTAAAGGTATTAAAGTTTGCAAGCCGTTCGCAACATCATATTTTTGTGAAAAGAGATTTTCCTCTTTAGTTCAAGTGAAAAGCAAGTACAGAAATAGACTTGCTGCACGCTCTGATTTACGACTGAAGTTAACTGCACTTGAACCCAACATACACCAGTTTATGCAGACATTAGTCCGGTGAGTACAAAATATTTTAACAAACTTTATGCTCGACCATGCCGAAATGTAGTAATTATACACCTGGTAGCAGACCTTTAATGGACCTCATTAAAGTTCACCTACTCATTAAAGGTCAGGTCTTTCAGCCAATGACGACTCAGGTTACAACTGTTCAGCCAATGACAGGTCAGCTTTGTACCGTTATAAAACCGCAAGTATCGATTATTCTCGGATATGCAATCGAAAGAGAATTAGCGAAAACTCACGGAGGCTGGAAATCCAACTGTCGCAGAAGGTTATGTTCTGTTACTATAATAATTAGCGTTAATTGTAGATAATATTAAAATAAATTCAATTTGTCATCTCGTTTTTCAATGTCTAATTTATTTTTAATGTTATCTCTGTAGGTTCTTATGGCCTAGCAACGTCATTGTGAACATCTGTTCCTCGGAAAAAATCAATACTTTCGCGTCTGCGCACATCTCACAACATACGGGACATTGACCAAGGTCAGATACAAAGAAAATTAATAATATCAAGTTAGAAATATGGCCGAGCATAAAAAGTCGTATGAAACTCGCCTATAATGGTAATTAAGAAGCTCGTATGAAAATTATGAAACGAGCTTGCGCTCGTTTCATAAATATTCATACTCGCTTCTTAATTACCTTCATTATAGGCTCGTTGCATAATGTACTATTCTTCAACATGTGCTCAATTAGAGTAATATACTGCAGTATTTTTTTATTAACACACAATCACAAAGTATTTACTTTTTCATCAGTGATTAGAGTGTACAAATTTAACTTAAAGGTCGCGTTAAGGTGCAGCCCGGAAGTAAAGAGTTTGAGAACCACTGGTGTACAATATTTGAAAAAATAAGGAAAATATGAGGTGATTTTACTGTTTGACCATGGCAGTTTGAACTGAACTATAGTATGGAAGTGAAGTTAGACGTGACGTCCGCTGGACTGCAGAGGAAGTAACGAAATATTTGATATACTATCTTCTGTGCATTGCAATACTTCAGCTCTGATGATGGTGACTAGACTGCGGAACGTTATGCACTAAAACCCTGCAAATGTGCAATAAAAACTGTTTAAATACGCCCTAAATTTGAGTATATAGAAAAGATACACTGGTTTAATAATATGATGTATGAAAATAATAATTTGAAGTAATAATTGTCATCATAATCATCATCATCATTACTTTTATTAAATCTATTTCCTTACTTACATGTACTAATTACTAATTTTACATACCATTTCAATTGGTAGCATTTAAACTTTGACATTTTTTTTTAATTTCTTCGCCTTTCACGTAATTATTACGGCAGTAAAGAAGCAACGATTTCACCAGATTCTCTACTGTCAAACATCAGGCTTTGACTTACTTACAAATGGCTTTTAAGGAACCCGCAGGTTCATTGCCGCCCTCACATAGGCCTGTCATCGGTCCCTATACTGTGCAAGATTAATCCAGTCTCTATCATCTTATCCCACCTCACTCAAATCCATTTTAATATTATCCTCTCATCTACATCTCGGCCTCACCAAAGGTCTTTTTCCCTCCGATCTCCCAACTAACACTCTATATGCATTTCTGGATTCTCCCATACATGCTATATCCCCTACCCATCTCAAACATCTGGATTTAATGTTCCTAATTATATCAGGTGAAGAATACAACGCGTGCATTTCTGTGTTGTGTAACTTTCTCCATTCTCCTGTAACTTCATCCCTCTTAGCCCCAAATATTTTCCTAATCACCTTAATCCCAAACACCCTTAATCTCTGTTCCTCTCTCAAAGTTAAAAGTCCAAGTTTCACAACCATACAGAACAACCGGTAAGATAACTGTTTTATAAATTCTAACTTTCAGATTTTTTGACAGCAGGCTTTGACTTGGCAACCATAAACTCTCTTGTTTTACAAATTGTCAAATTTTCCTAATTTCTAAATATGGCCTACCAAATAAGTTATTTCTACGTTCTTTTATACATAATGTTCCTCATAGCAATGTTAAGATCCTATATCCTATAGTCAGAAAAACACAAGATATCTACAAATTATTTCTCATAGAAATGTTATATTCCTGGCAAATTGCTCTTATCAGAGAGAAATTGTGAAATTACATCATAAATCGACAAAAACAAGAAAATACGTGAATATATACATTTCAACATGCAAAATAAAAATATGTATGCATTTAAAGGCAGAAACTCTCGAAATATGCATTTATGCAAATTAAAGTTAGCTTCATTCAAACGTACAAATCATGATTGGCAAAGATCTATTTTTACTTTCTCAATATGCCAAATCGATTAAATGCACAATTGCATTAAGTTCCGCAGTCTAGTAATGATTGATTACTACAAGATTAAGTATTGTTGGAGTTTTTAAGTGGACGACGTGTTTACATATATTATGCAAGCAAAATACTTGACTGGCTGCTCATGCGACTTCTATTTGGTCAAACTGGGCAGAACAAAACATGGACCACTTTAACAGTTACATTAATATTTACAATTTTAATTATTTTCACTATGTACGGTAGAATACGCTATTTTTTACTATTTAAATTATCATAAAGAATGTAGCCCTATAATGATCACACATTATTTAATTTTAATGTACCGGTACAGTGTTGTTTATTGTAATGCAATGTATTTCATTTAATAATACTAAAGCCTACTTATTTTGTAAATAGTGTAAATATATTCGATAAATATAAGCCTACATCCTTTATAATAGTGGAAATAGTAAAAATAGCGTACCTCTTAGAGTGTACATAGTGTAAAGGGGCTGTCAGACATTGACTGCTTTGAAAAGCCGATTCTCAAAAAATGCTTTTCGTTCTAGAATATGATCTATCTTCAAATATTACTTTTGTAGAATATGATTTTTATTTTTATACAGAGTGTTAGAGAAAAGTATCCAATATTTTAGGAGGTGATAGTATGCATGAAAACAAGAAAAAAATGTCTAATAAACATGGGTCCTACAACACATACTTTCTGAGATCTGAACACTTGTTCACAGGAGGTGCTCAATGTGACGTCCATTTACGGCAATGCATTTTCCTGCCCTACAATACAGCAAGCTATCAGATAATCACACCGTAGTTGACATCCCTGGCATGAAATACTGATACGTCGCAAGGAATACTGAAAACAAAAGTTTGGTTGCGGATATGAGCGGGGTTCAGCAGAGATGGTGTTGTGAATTTTCGTAATCAGCATGTGTGGGCTACGAAAATTCCCATGCACTTGAAGAAACAAGGCATCAACATCAATTCTCAATCAACGTATGGGTAGGGATGCTTGTGATAGATCAAGGGCCATACGTGCTACCACAGAGATTAACTGGGGCTCGTTATCAGGATTTTATAATTAATGTATTGCCTACCTTGCTGGAGTATGTGCCATGTCAGCAAAGACTACAGATGTGATTCATGCATGATGACACACCAGCACATTTTTTCCGCAATGAGCGTGTGTGAACACCTGACGCTGACATTTTAGGACCGCTGGATTGATTGGGGAGGCCCCACACCTTGGCCTGCTTGTTCCTCAAATCTAAATCCCCTAAACGTTTGGTTATCAAGAACAATCAGTTCAATTTCAAAGAGTGCATGATTCCTTACGCCGAAGGCAGAGGAATGTATTGCTATGAATGGACGTCACATTGAACACCTCCTACGAACAATTGTTCTGATCTCAGAAAGTATGTGTTGTAGGATCCATTTTATTAGACATTTTTTTCTTGTTTTGATCCATATTAGCAACTCCTAAAATATTGGATAGTTTTTTTCTTAACACCCTGTATATCAATTTTCCTTCATTATGTTAATCATTTCTTCGGGGCAATTATCTTATTTAACAATAAATTGCTATTGTTTAACTCTTAGATTTACTTGTTCTATTATTATTATTATTATTATTATTATTATGATTATTATTACCGTAGCAAAATATGCAATAATAATAAGATCATCGAACAAGTCAAAAATTTTAGTTATCTCGGTTACCAGATTTCATATGAAAAAAAAAAAGGATTTGAATGAGAAAATTATTAAATTCAACAGAGCAATGGGGATAATTAATCAGATATTCAAACCAACCTTAGTACAAAAACACGCGCGCACCAGAATTTATTAAACATTGCCAGACCTATACTCTGTTTTGGTAGTGAAGCTTGGACGATTCGTAATATTGATTCACAAAGATTAACGGCGGCAGAAATGAGATTTATGCATCGTACAGCGAGATTGACGAGAATGGATCACATTAAAAATTTTGACATTATGAAAGAACTGCAGATTTAAACGATTACGGAATACCTACAGAAATACAGACAAAACTGGAGATCACATGTCATCAGAATACCTCGTTCTAGAATTCCACTGCCAAATTTTAAATTATTAGACATCCTGTGGGCAAGAGATCCTTGGGCAGACCGTTCAAGCGTTGGCAAGAGACAATAACGGGCCACTAGGCCCAATTAACAAGGATGGTGATGATGACTGACTTATTATTATTATTATTATTATTATTATTATTATTATTATTATTATTATTCCATTGTTTTATATATTGCTATTATGTATAGTAGGCTATTTGCTATGTTTTTATACTGTTTGAGTTAGAAGGCCTTAACTGTGTCAGTAAAAAACATCAATGAAATGAATAAATAATTTAAATTCTACGAAAGATCACCGAGTGTCATTCTATATTAATATAATGCATTATGAACAGTCTGCGGGGTCTAGTTTTGAATCATGAATAGAGCGTCAACTGCACACAAACAAGATGCAAATGTTCCCTAATAGTATTATACCTGTGTCGCGCGCGAAACATGACGTCGCGCCAAATATAGTCTGTGAAAAACTAACCTTATTTCCGTACGCCCTGGGACTGAATACGGTCCCTGGTGATGATTATTACAAATCACTGCCTTCCGTTCGCTCGGAGTAGGCTAATTCTCCTGAGGACGTCAAAATCCGGAGTGTAAAAGAGACCGCAGAAACAAAGAGACTACAGTACGGTCCAAATCTCCTGACGTTTGGGGCGTGTTTGCTTATACAACAATAGCCAGTAGCAACAGTGCTGCGTTACCGCGTACGGACATTCGTTGACGGCGCTTGTAAAAATGATACGTGCGCTCGGACAAGTTTTTCGTGCCGAAACAGAGGTGGACAATCATCCAGCCACTGGTCGAAATTTCATGAGAAAATTTACCGTAATTATATATATGGTGAAAGAATTATCCAAATCGGTTAAGTAACTTCTGAGATTAGTTCGTACAAACACACTGTCTATACATATTAATCCTGATAAACATTTATATTCAATAGTACGATTACGCACTCTAACGTACTGTCGTCTGCTTAAGCGTCCTCTTGAAGCAAACACAAACAAAAGTAAGCTGTGTAGTACATAGTGACAAACGGTCGCGTTTCGTTTCCTCATTTGTTTCTCGCCAAAGAGCTCACAGTGGAAGATATGCTGCTCTCACGATGATGGTAAACATTTGCTCATTTCTGAGAAGATATTAATTTTAAAACCCATGTTTGTAGGACTTCTATTTCTTGTTTTAATGTATACTACTTCACCCCTAAATACTGGAACATTTTTTTAGAACATTATGTACATTACAATGATACCCATATAACAATAGTGTTAACTGAACATCTTCCGTTTCTTCTTTCTACAAGACGGCCTTAGACAAATGCAGAGTAATTTGTTTTCACTTCATTGTACAGGGACATAATTTTATTTTTACTAACACTTTTAATATTAACCTGGCTATACCTTTGGATTAATGGTTCAAAGCCGGAAACACCGTTTGCTACCCCCTCCACGATTGAAGTTCCGTGATTCTGGCGTAAAATACAAACAAATCACTTTACTAAGTATAGGAGGAAAGAAAAATAGTTCATCCATTTACGTAAATTAGGAGATACCGTAATTTTGAGTTTGATAATTTTCATTAGGTTTTTGTTTAATCAACATACAGTACAGTATTAACAATAAGTGTCTTTACTCACGAACTGAGTTATCCATGCGAACGTATTCATTATGCAGTGTATATTATACTGTCTACAGCACATTAGCGTATAATATAGAGAATGAAATTAAATTGAAAAATAATCATAATATGGATATTTAAATACATTTTTTAAAATGGTGGCCGTTCATTTAGATACAGGCTTCAGTTCTTTTGTGCATATTATCGCACTATAGATATTGTATCTAATTCCAATTACCAGTTTCGTCCTTCGTACTAGTAACTCATGTTGAAATAATTCTATAGGCCTACCTATTACATAAATTCAGTCTTCACTTCTGCCCGACCAGCACAGATAACATTACTCAGACATGCTATCTACTGTCCGCCCAAGTGGTTATGTCGCAGGATCGTAGAAAGGGGGGAAATCACGTGACAGTTAATTACTTTTATTTAAGTTATTTTAAACAATTGCGGGTGAGGGAAATCGGGATGCGACGTAGGCAAACGGACGACAGTACCTGTGCGAAAATATGATTCAATATTGAAAACTCTTTCGTCACTATAAACGCGAACATATTTCTGGAACGTGATATACTCAGTAACTCAATACTGTTTGTGTTTACTACGACCTTAAGGAGACTTTGACTGTATGCGCTTGGTTCTGTGAGGGGAACAGTTGGAAGTTCACTAGTAGAGGAGGTGGGAGTGAAGTACATTAAAAAACTCAGGTACAATAAAAATTGAAGTAAAAATGAAATGATGTCCATGTATTAGTCTGATTAAGGCGACATTTAAAAATCATTGTCAATCGAAGACTAATATCTCGTTAAATATCAGTCCTATCAAAATTTTACATGGAATAAAACTTGTCGGAATGATTTTGTAAAGAAACTTTTGTTATGTAACATTTTTCTAAAAAATTAATAATAAGCGAGATTTACTGACTTCAGTCTCCCCCATAACAGCCCCCTTTCAAAGAATGTATTTTGAATGTCATTCTAACGAAATTTATAAGCTTGTACTTGCTATTTTGGAAAAGGAAATTGTACCAGAACAATGGAAGGAGTCCATAATCGTACCTATTTTTAAGAAGGGGGACAAGACTAACTGTAGTAACTTTCGAGGAATATCACTTTTGTTGACGTCGTACAAAATTTTGTCCAATATTCTTTTGAGATGATTAACTCTATATGTATATGAAATTATTGGGGATCATCAGTGCGGTTTTAGGTGTAATAGATCAACTATTGATCAGATATTTTGTATTCAACAGATAATGGAGAAAAAAATGGGTGTAATGGTTACAGTGCATCAATTATTCATAGATTTAAAAAGGGGCATGAGTCGGTTAAGAGAGAAGTTTTATATGATATTCTTATTGAATTTGGTATTCCCAAGAAGCTAGTTCGATTAATTAAAAATGTGTCTCAATGAAGCGTACAACAGACTCCGTATAGGTCAGTTTCTGTCAGATGCGTTTCCAATTCACTGTGGGCTAAAGCAAGGAGATGCACTATCACCTTTACTTTTTAACTTTGCTCTAGAGTATGCCATTAGGAAAGTCCAGGATAACAGAGAGGGTTTGGAATTGAACAGGTTACATCAACTGCTTGTCTATGCGGATGACGTGAATATGTTAGGAGAAAATACACAAACGATTAGGGAAAAATACGGGAATTTTACTTGAAGCAAGTAACGAGATAGGTTTGGAAGTAAATCCCGAAAAGACTAAGTATATGATTATGTCTCGTGCCCAGAATACTGTACGAAATGGAAATATAAAAATAGGAAATTTATCCTTTGAAGAAGTGGAAAAATTCAAATACCTGGGAGCAACAGTAACAAATATAAATGATACTCGGGAGGAAATTAAACACAGAATAAATATGGGAAATGCCTGTTATTATTCAGTTGAGAAGCTTTTATCATTCAGTCTTCTGTCAAAAAATCTTAAAGTTAGAATTTATAAAACAGTTATATTACCGATTGTTCTTTATGGTTGTGAAACTTGGACTCTCACTTATTCTTATTCCCAAGAGAGAGACGAACATAGGTTAAGGGCATTTGGGAATAAGGTGCTTACGAAAATATTTGGGGCTAAGAGGAATGAAGTTACAAGAGAATGGAGAAAGTTACACAACACAGAACTGCACGCAATGTATTCTTCACCTGACATAATTAGGAATATTAAATCCAGACGTTTGAGATGAGAAGGTCATGTAGCACGTATGGGCGAATCCTGAAATGCATATAGAGTGTTAGTTGGGATGCCGGAGGGAAAAAGGACCTTTGGGGAGGCCGAGACGTAGATGGGAAGATAATATTAAAATGGATTTGAGGGAGGTGGGATATGATGATAGAGATTGGGTTGATCTTGCTCAGGTTAGGGATCTATGGCGGGCTTATGTGAGGGTGGCAATGAACATCCGGGTTCCTTAAAAGCCCAGTAAGTAATTAAGTAAGTAAGTAAGTATTTTGAATGTCATATAGCCTAAATTTTAAGTGGGATCCAAAATAATTTGTATATCAATTTTCATCGAAATCGGTTCGGCCAGTATCGCTTCAAACGGTAACAAACATACACACAGACATACAAATAAAAATTACAAAAATGCGATTTTTGGTGTCAGGAGAGCTAATGTTTATACCGATTCACTGAACAATAAGCATTTTGCTCAGACTTAAAACAATGTGCCCCTTATGGTTTGGTGTGCGCTGAATCCGAAAATGCATATATTTCTTCGTATCACGTAAGGTTTTAAAGATATACCATGATTTTACTTTTTGATAAGCGCTCTCTCAGGAAATATCTGGGCGCGGGTTGGGGTTGTGA
This sequence comes from Periplaneta americana, assembly GCA_025594305.2. Lineage (NCBI taxonomy): Eukaryota > Metazoa > Arthropoda > Insecta > Blattodea > Blattidae > Periplaneta > Periplaneta americana. Next base: position 51,048,203 of record JAJSOF020000015.1, read on the forward strand.
ACCAAAACGAAAGTTAATGCATTTTATGAGTTTATAACTTATTTCCGGTTTCTTATGGTTGTTGGCATATTCTTTTGTACTTCTAATAAATAAACGGGTATTGGTCCCTTCTATTCAGTAAATTTCAGAAAAGTTCAAAGTGAGGTCTACGCAAAGAACAAACTAAGGGTGTGGTTTTAAGTATTTAAAAGAAAAGTTTACCTTTTGAGAGAAGGCAATTAAAAGAAGGCATTTTCATCGGTCTACAAATTCATAAAGTTATGGCCGACTGTTTGAGGAAAAACTTTCCGTTACAAAAAAAAAGTGGCATGGAGCGCATTGAAAGATGTTTGCTCAAATTTCCTTGGAAATTCTAGGGCAGACAACTACATAGAACTTATTGTGAAAACCATGTCAAGTGCATATGAGAAAATAGGGTGTAATATGTCTCTCAAAATACACTTTCTGTAACTCAAGATACACGTTTTACATTCTGATTTGGACTGATTTCCTCCTAACCTTGGAACGGTAAGCGACGAGCAAGGGGAAAGATTTCATCAAGAAATATCTGAAATGGAAAGGTGATATAAAGAAAGGTCATCATCCAGCATGCTTGGACTCTATTGTTGTTTCCTTGTGAACGACAGTCCCGGGTCTAGTTATAAAAATAAGTCATCCAGAAAATTCTTTTAAATGTAAGTTCAAATTCCGAGATTTTTCTCAATATATGCATGATATATTTGTATTGTTGTTGTGTTTTAAAATATGCCACATCACTTTTGTATCCAATACACATTTTTCAAATAATTTGAGACATTTTGAATCCCTAGTGTGTTGTAATTTTACCAGTAACAGTGAAAAATAAAAAAAGAACAAGTTTTGTCATAAAAAAAATCACTTCATTTTCCCTGGAAAATGGCACGTGATGGGGCAATTTCGATTTTAAATTCAGATTTAGGACACACATATTAGAAATATTCGCTTATTTTTATTTCGAGTAAAACAAAAAATAAAAATTTGTATTTCAGCGTTATTATTGCGAAAGCGAAAATTACTAGACAAATTTAGGTTAGTTTTATTATTAGTATAGATCAGTGATGTCAACTGATGCCCATAGGAGCAAGCGCGCGTTTTAGAGCCCAGGAGAGCCTGAGCGCTTTACAGCGGAAAGGAAAGAGACAGACGAAAGAGATAGTATATACAGGGATGGCCAGCACTGATTCAATGGATAAAGGGAAGAGAATTTGTTAAAACTGTATCCATGTTAATTTTTAGATTTATCTGAGAAGTATAAGTGCATTATAAGAATGTAAGTTTTAATTTTAATACTCATTTTTCACGAGTTTGCTTTTTTATTCAAAAGGAATATTTTCTCAACTTTTTTACAGAAAAGTGAAATTTTCTGATATGTTTGTTTAGTAGCCTTACAGGTACTAAAACAATGTTTTCGTAAATCTAATATATCGTAATTACGTATTACTGAAGATAGTGTATTAAAATGTTTGAAAATATTCGCATGGAAAATGTTGTAAGGAAATGAATTAACAAAGCAAATACTGTTACATCAGAAAAGATATGTGCCTATGTGTTGGTAAAACGTCAGCTCTATAGCTTCAGAAGATTTCGAGAAAATTTAATATTCTGATAACAGAAAGTTGCGCACCAATATCACCTAAAAGCATAATGCGATAAGAGTTTTATTATGTAACATTAGTTACAGCTAAAACATAAACCCAGGCAACTTTGCTTTGTACTATAGTATTATTTTGATTATAATTATAAGGCTAAAGATACCATCAATATCAATTTCAAATTATCATGTCATATTCAGTGTCTTTCTTTGGGATAACACTTTCTTAATAATGATATGTTTAATTCACTTAGTGCAATATAGTTGTAGTTATTATGGAATTTGTGTGAATATTCCTTCTTTACTCTTTATTATGTTATTAACGTTTAAAACATAACCGCAATATTAGGCTAAGAAATAGTTGTTAGTACTTTTGTTTTACAGACAATATATAAAATAACAAACATAAAGAAGCCATATAAAAATAACGACATAAAATTTCACGTTCCGTTTGAAGTTTGTGCACCACTGTTTTCTTAATCCAACAGGCTGCTTATTCCTCCTAGCATACCTAGCGCTTAATGCCCGCGCACGACGTCAAGGTCAGAAAAATGCGCTTGCTTTAACATTACTGGTATAGATGATTAGATAATAATAACAACGTGCGTAAGAAAGTATACACCCCGTAGCACAACATAATTCCAATGAAACTTTGATTAAACTAGCCGCCTTGGCAGCTCAGTTGGGAGATCGTTGGCTTGCGACGAAAGCATACTTGGTTCGAATCTCGGCGACGACGGAGAGTTGTAGTTGCGGTGGGCAAAGGCAAGGTTTCTCCATCAACACGCAACCCCTAAACCACTTCGGTAACTTTCAACCCTGTCACACGCATCAAAGACACCGGCATTGAAACTGCTGACTCCGCAATGCAACGAATTCTTGACGAGCGAACTGGATTCTTGGATGTCTGGTTTGCTCGCACTGTATACAAAAGCTTGGACCTCTCCAAGGCCCCCCCTCCCAGTAATTTGCGGCTTTGCTGTAACTTCCTTGACTAGAATTCAAAGATTCACAACGTATGCAACCATGCGTATATGAGGACGGTTTTAAAGAATTCCGTATTCCCCCTGCGTGTGAAGTGTGTGTTTGAAGAGCGTGTTCTGGGTACGACGGCCGATATTACCTGGCGAAGTCGGCTGAGAAGCATGACAAACGGATCTCATGGCCCACAACACCCAGCGGTAACATATGACACGAAGAGGGTGGAAAGAAGGAAGAGGTTTAGACTTTACAATCACGCCGCAAAATGGATTCAACGAAACCCTCATTCGGAAACGCTATTTTCACGCGATAGTTATAAAAGAGAACATTTTGTGTGAAAAATGCTTCCCATGTTAACGAAAACTCACTTTCTTCACATAAAATAAGCTGTCGTGAGGTGTAGATCCACTTCCTGTATCTCAAGAGGGCGAAAGATCGATTCACAAGTCGATTTCTGAACACACAGCTGACAATCTCAGGTTATTTCTGCATAACAAGTTCAAGAGAAAACAGAAGAGAACGAAATTAATGTTGAACGAACAAAGCAATGAAGTAAAATCAAAGAGGAAAAGAATAGAAGAAGGTCTACTATAGTGTAATGGCACAAGTCCATTTTTTTTTTACTATTCCTTTACTGTTTACATTTGTTTTTAAATCTTTTGTATTGCCCCTACTATTATATATTGCCCTTCAAGAATTTCGTTATTCGTTAGTTGTCTTATTATTTTAATTATTGTACTTGTTCCTGAATCACGTATGTAACTTGTAACCGTAAATCATTGCTTGTAATATCCCTTTATTACTCTTAACTGTTCCATTGTTCATGAATTAAGTATTAATTTGAAAGTGAAAGTCAAACTTTGTTATATTAATGTACTACTGATTATCTTTTTAGATCGTGTATTTACTCTGAAACGGTTAGACATTCTTGTATATCTTTTGCATTGATTATTCCTCAAACATCTCATTAAACTTTAACAGGATCCATTCTTTCATTAAGGTGCATTCTTCTAGATAATTAATGTAAATTGTAACTGTGACCACTATTTTATAATATAACTTTACTATTGTTTATTGGTTATAAATATGTATTTTGATGCCAACTATAACCCTAATACACCTTAGGGTGAAATAGGGTTTATTGAATTGGATAATAAAAAAATGGCACAATGCGGTCATTCCTTGCACAGAAGAGTGCCAGATTAGCGAGAGTGCCGCTTACTGACAGTGCTTAAAAATGTCATTCAATTTAATGTTATAAGTCGCTTCAATCACTCCACTTACACTTCTAAATCTAAACTAGAACGTTCCATATGTATATAAATAATAGAGTATAATAACACATGACACCGATGAAAATTTCACAGAAACTTATTACAGTAGAACTGATGGGAAGTACATCAGAAAGAGGCTGGATTAGCGAGAGTCTAATATTCCTGAGCATATTATAAATGGTAAAGTCCTTACCATACCCAGAAATAATTATTTTACATGCTAATCTTTGATCCAGTTATCTTTTAAAAAAATTCATCACGAGTAATGTTTTCGTTACGTTTACGGTTTAAAAGTACAATATTTTAATACATGAAACAATACTTCCATACTTTTAAGGAACACGGAAGTTCACTGCCGCCCATAATTAAGCCAGCCATTGGTCCCTATCCTGAGCAAGATTAATCCAGTCTCTACCATCATATTCCACCTCCTTCAAATCCATTTTAATATTATCCTCCCATCTACGTCTCGGCCTCCCCAAAGGTCTTATTCCCTCCGGTCTCCCAACTAACACTCTACATGCATTTCTGGGTTCGCCCATACGTGCTACATGCTCTGCCTATCTCAAACGTCTGGATTAAATGTTCCTAATTATGTCAGGTGAAGAATACAATGCATGCATTTCTGCCTTATGTGACTTTCTCCATTCTCCTGTAACTTCATCCCTCTTAGCCCAAATATTTTCCTAAGCACCTTATTCTCAAACATCTCACACTTCTAAACAATAAGCACCTTAAAAACAAAACAAGAAGAACGTAACCTAACTTTTAATAGTTAATTAATACGTGAAAGCATATATCTGCAGTGCTCGCGAAAAGTGACATAAGTCAGTTTTCACAAACGTTTTTTGATAATTTATTGACAACTTACACTGGTTTACGTAGATTTGATTTTTTCCTGTATGAATTACTGTAATGGGAGGAATACCTATGTATTTTCTTCCAAGCGAACACACATTCCGTAAGTTGTCAAATGATCAAAAAAGGTTTGTGGAAACTGACTTGTGTCACTTTTTCCGAGCACTACAGATATATAGTTTATACTGTTTTTTAATATATTGATAACGAATAAATATGTTATATAAGAGGGTGTTTAAATCTCTTCCTTAAAGTTTGTGTCTATTCCTTGACTTAAGATGTGTTTGCATAAGATTCGGTAAGGCTTTTTTGATAGAGATCAAGTGAAATCTCGTTTTGTCATGTTTTTTCTTTGACATACGGTGTTGCTGTTCAACACTATCGATATGCAAACCGACTGAAATTCAATTTACATAGCATTAACAATTAATCAATTCTGAGCCATACAAAAATGGATAATACATATCAAGAAGATTAATTCACTTTACAAGCATAAACATAAAAATTTAACAATTATTGAACTGTGAGTAGTAAGAGTCCCACAAAATAATAATAATAATAATAATAATAATAATAATAATAATAATAATAATAATAATAATAATAATAATAATAATAACAATAATAATATTTATTTATTTTCATGTATTTATGTTCTTGTCAGCAGCGGATGGTTAATAATAGTCCAGCACAGTGATGTAGTCATAATAATAATAATAATAATAATAATAATAATAATAATAATAATAATAATATTTATTTATTTATTTTCTTATATTTATGTGCTTGTCAGCAGCGGCTGGCTAATTCCAGCACAGTGATATACTCATAATAATAATATTAATAATAATAATAATAATAATAATTTATTTTCTTATATTTATGTGTTTGTCAGCAGCGGATGGCTAATAATAGTCCAGCACAGTGATATACTCATAATAATAATAATAATAATAATAATAATAATAATTAATAATAATAATATTACTATTATTATTATTATTATAACTTATTGTGACTGTGATAAGCAAAAAGTGATACGTAACTTAATAGTAACAAAACTTCTCCAATGTTTCTGTTTTCGTCCACTTTGTGGTTGACTCTTAGTTCGTTCCTGAGATTGTCAAGTGAAATTATTCACATTTTGTCAATTTATTGGAAGACGTTTCGTTGCGTCTGACAGACGGTAAATTCCTGATTCATGGACAGTGCACATCTGCACACTGCAGCTGACGTGGACAGGTCCAGAACTCTGAACGCTTTCAACAATATTGTAAATCAATTTCACCCTGGCGTACTCAGGAATAAAGCGTTTCCGGTCTAGATTCTTACAACATGTCTTACTTATTTTGATCTACACAATAGTGGTTGTATATTCACTATACAGTACAACTTTGTTACACGGGATTCTCCTTTCACCCCACGACTCACCGCTCAGACTTGTGACTGGACAGGATTCAATAGCAGCATTTCATACAATGCAGGTAGAGATGTTTACGACTTTACATAACAATTACATCTTGCTTGTTGGAGTAAAATCATTTCAAGTTGAATAGTCAATTCACTAATCACTAAAAGTAAAAATATATCATTTAACTGAGTTAAGTCACTTGCGGATTAGAATGCGAATGATAATATTACTCCTCGTCTCCACTATATTTAGCCTCCAGAAAAGTACTCTGGAATGAAACATATTAACGGTATTAAAAGGCATTACTCCACTGGCCCATGTGTTCTTTGTTACAATTATAATCATTAAACAAAAAAAAAAAAAAAAAAGGCATCAAGAGGTATTCATTCCATAATAATTAAACAAACAGAAAAAGGGCGTTACGAGGCCTTCATTCAGTGGCCCATGTGTTCTTGGTTGCAATCATGATAATTAAACAAATGGAGAAAAAAGGCGTTAAGAGTCTTTCATTCAGTGGCCCATGTGTTCTTGGTTACAACCATCATAATTAAACAAATGGAGAAAAAATGCGTTAAGAGTCTTTAATTCAGTTTTCCATGTGTTCTTGGTTACAACCATGATAATTAAACAAACAGAAAAAAAGGCGTTAAGAGGAGTTTATTCAGTGGCCGATGTGTTCTTGGTTATAATCACAGTAATTAAACAAACAGAAAAAAGGCGTTAACAGGCGTTTATTCTGTGGCCCTTGTGTTCTTGGTTACAATCACAGCAATTAAACAAAAAGAGAAAAAAGGCGTTAAGAGGCGTTTATTCAGTGGCTCATGTGTTCTTGGTTACAACCGTAATAATTAAACAAATGGAGAAAAAATGCGTTAAGAGTCTTTAATTCAGTTTTCTATGTGTTCTTGGTTACAACCATGATAATTAAATAAACAGAAAAAAAGGTGTTAAGAGGCGTTTATTCAGTGGCCCATGTGTTCTTGGTTATAATCACAGTAATTAAACAAACAGAAAAAAGGCGTTAAGAGGCGTTTAGTCAGTGGCCCTTGTGTTCTTGGTGACAATCACAGTAATTAAACAAACAGAAAAAAGGCGTTAAGAGGCGGTTATTCAGTGGCCTATGTGTTCTTGGTTATAATCACAGTAATTAAACAAACAGAAAAAAGGCGTTAACAGGCGTTTATTCTGTGGCCCTTGTGTTCTTGGTTACAATCACAGCAATTAAAAAAAAAGAGAAAAAAGGCGTTAAGAGGCGTTTATTCAGTGGCTCATGTGTTCTTGGTTACAACCATAATAATTAAACAAATGGTGAAAAATGCATTAAGAGTCTTTAATTCAGTTTTCTATGTGTTCTTGGTTACAACCATGATAATTAAATAAACAATGTTAAGAGGCGTTTATTCAGTGGCCCATGTGTTCTTGGTTATAATCAAGGAAAAAAGGCGTTAAGAGGCGTTTAGTCAGTGGCCCTTGTGTTCTTGGTGACAATCACAGTAATTAAACAAACAGAAAAAAGGCGTTAAGAGGCGGTTATTCAGTGGCCTATGTGTTCTTGGTTAAATCACAGTAATTAAACAAACAGAAAAAAATGCGTTAAGAGGCGTTTATTCAGTGGCCTATGTGTTCTTGGTGACAATCACAGTAATTAAACAAACAGAAAAAAGGCGTTAAGAGGCGGTTATTCAAACAGAAAAAGGCCGGTTATTCAGTGTTTCTTGGTGAAAATCACATCACAGTAATTAAACAAACAGAAAAAAGGCGTTAAGAGGCGGTTATTCAGTGGCCTATGTGTTCTTGGTGAAAATCACAGTAATTAAACAAACAGAAAAAAGGCGTTAAGAGGCGGTTATTCAGTGGCCTATGTGTTCTTGGTGAAAATCACAGTAATTAAACAAACAGAAAAAAGGCGTTAAGAGGCGGTTATTCAGTGGCCTATGTGTTCTTGGTGAAAATCACAGTAATTAAACAAACAGAAAAAGGCGTTAAGAGGCGGTTATTCAGTGGCCTATGTGTTCTTGGTGAAAATCACAGTAATTAAACAAACAGAAAAAAGGCGTTAAGAGGCGTTTATTCAGTGGCCTATGTGTTCTTGGTGACAATCACAGTAATTAAACAAACAGAAAAAAGGCGTTAAGAGGCGGTTATTCAGTGGCCTATGTGTTCTTGGTGACAATCACAGTAATTAAACAAACAGAAAAAGGCGTTAAAGGCGTTTATTCAGTGGCCTATGTTCTTGGTTCACAGTAATTAAACAAACAGAAAAAAAGGCGTTAAAGGCGTTTATTCAGTGGCCTCACAGTTTAAATCAGTGCGTTAAGAGGCGTTTATTCAGTGGCCTATGTGTTCTTGGTTACAATCACAGTAATTAAACAAACAGAAAAATGGCGTTAAAAGGCGTTTATTCAGTGGCCTATGTGTTCTTGGTTACAATCACAGTAATTAAAAACAGAAAAAAGAAGTGGACCTTGTGTTCTTGGTTACAATCACAGTAATTAAACAAACAGAAAAAAGGCGTTAAGAGGCGTTTATTCAGTGACCCTTGTGTTCTTGGTTACAATCACAGTAATTAAACAAACAGAAAAAAAGGTTTAAGAGGCTTGGTTCAGTGGCCCTTGTGTTCTTGGTTACAATCACAGTAATTAAACAAACAGAAAAAAGGCGTTAAGAGGCGTTTATTCAGTGGCCCTTGTGTTCTTGGTTACAATCACAGTAATTAAACAAACAGAAAAAAGGCGTTAAGAGGCGTTTATTCAGTGGACCTTGTGTTCTTGGTTACAATCACAGTAATTAAACAAACAGAAAAAAGGCGTTAAGAGGCGTTCATTCAGTGGACCTTGTGTTCTTGGTTACAATCACAGTAATTAAACAAACAGAAAAAAGGCGTTAAGAGGCGTTCATTCAGAGGTTCTTGTTCATTCAGTGAAAAAAGGACCTTGTGTTCTTGGTTACAATCACAGTAATTAAACAAACAGAAAAAAGGTGTTAAGAGGCGTTTATTCAGTGGACCTTGTGTTCTTGTTACTTAATTAAACAAACAGAAAAAAGGCGTTAAGAGGCGTTCATTCAGTGGACCTTGTGTTCTTGGTTACAATCACAGTAATTAAACAAACAGAAAAAAGGCGTTAAGAGGCGTTCATTCAGTGGCCCTTGTGTTCTTGGTTACAATCACAGTAATTAAACAAACAGAAAAAAGGCGTTAAGAGGCGTTTATTCAGTGACCCTTGTGTTCTTGGTAACAATCACAGTAATTAAACAAACAGAAAAAAGGCGTTAAGAGGCGTTTATTCAGTGGCCCTTGTGTTCTTGGTTAAATCACAGTAATTAAACAAACAGAAAAAAAGGCGTTAAGAGGCGTTATTTGATCAGTGGCACTTGTGTTCTTGGTTACAATCACAGTAATTCAACAAACAGAAAAAAGGCGTTAAGAGTCGTTAAGTCAGTGGCCCTTGTGTTCTTGGTTACAATCACAATAATTAAACAGACAAAAGGCGTTGAAAGGCGTTTATTCAGTGTCCCATGTGTTCTTGGTTACAATCACAGTAATTAAACAAACAGACAAAAGGCGTTAAGAGGCGTTTATTCAGTGTCCCATGTGTTTTTGGTGACAATCACAGTAATTAAACAAACAGAAAAAAGGCGTTAAGAGGCGTTTATTCAGTGTCCCACAATCACAGTAATTAAACAAACAGAAAAAGGCGTTAAGAGGCGTTTATTCAGTGTCCCATTCAATCACAGTAATTAAACAAACAGAAAAAGGCGTTAAGAGGCGTTTATTCAGTGTCCCATGTGTTTTTGGTGACAATCACAGTAATTAAACAAACAGAAAAAGGCGTTAAGAGGCGTTTATTCAGTGTCCCATGTGTTTTTGGTGACAATCACAGTAATTAAACAAACAGAAAAAGGCGTTAAGAGGCGTTTATTCAGTGTCGTTTTTTGGTGACAATTCAAACAGTTAAGAGGCGTTTATTCAGTGTCCCATGTGTTTTTGGTGACAATCACAGTAATTAAACAAACAGAAAAAAGGCGTTAAGAGGCGTTTATTCAGTGTCCCATGTGTTTTTGGTGACAATCACAGTAATTAAACAAACAGAAAAAAGGCGTTAAGAGGCGTTTATTCAGTGTCCCATGTGTTTTTGGTGACAATCACAGTAATTAAACAAACAGAAAAAGGCGTTAAGAGGCGTTTATTCAGTGGCCAATATGTGTTCTTGGTTACAGATGTCTTAAACAAACAGAAAAAAGGCGTTAAGTGCAGTTCATTCAGTGGCCCTTGTGTTCTTGGTGACAATCACAGTAATTAAACATACAGAAAAAAGGCGTTAAGAGGGGTTTATTCAATGTCCCATGTGTTCTTGGTAACAATCACAGTAACTAAACAAACAGAAAAAAGGCGTTAAGAGGCGTTAGTCAGTGGCCTATGTGTTCTTGGTGACAATCACAGTAATTAAACAAACAGAAAAAGGCGTTAAGAGGTGTTTATTCAGTGTCCCATGTGTTCTTGGTTACTATCACAGTAATTAAACAAACAGAAAAAAGGCGTTAAGAGGCGTTTATTCAGTGGCCCTTGTGTTCTTGGTTACAATCATAATTATTGAGCAAACTGCGAGAGGTTGTTAAGACCAGTTTCTTCATTGTTCCGTGGTTGGTTACATTCATTGTCATTGAACAAACTACAGTAACGTATTAAGAGGCGTTCCTTCAGTGACTCATATGCTGTTGGTTACATTAACAATAATTAAACAAACTGTAATATGGAGTTAAGAACTTTCTTTCAACGTTCGAGCGGTAGTCGAATGCGCCATCATCTGAGCTACGCCGGTGGCTACTTCATTTTGTTAAAAGTGTTGGAAATGAAATATTTAAAAATAAGTAAAAGAATCTTCATGCTTTTTTAAGTGCATGGTTAATTAGAAATTTGGCTGAATTCTGTGTAGTTTGGTAACAGCGCATTTTCGGCTCACCTACGAATACACACAAGAACTCTAGTCTAAATAACACCATTCGTCTCATAGGGCCGTATTCATAGACATTCTTAGCGCGGGCTACCGGTAGATGATAAGCGAACTAACGTTTTTCGTATTCATAAACCAGTGTTAGCGATATAATATGATATGATATGAATTCTGTATAAGTAACCAGTCGATAGCCAGGGCTAGTTTAGCACGCTTCTAGCAAGGGCTAGCGAGATGTCTATGAATAGCATCCTTAGTCATTACAGCAGAGTTGCTAGACTTTCAAATGGTAGGAAATAACGATAAGTAATAAACTTTTTATTTATTTCTTTTGCTGTAAAACAGTTTATTTTATTGAAAAAACTCAAAAGGGATAAGTCATTCGTTATCACGTTCTGTAATGATAAGTGTGGATATCACAATAGTAGAGTAAAACAGTGTTAAAATTGAGGGGAAAACTATAATTTTTTAACTGACAAAAATATTCATTTGTGACTAATATGGTATTATAATTTTCTGTTGTGCTCTATCCCAGAAATAAGCTATTAAAATCTGCACAATTATTTTACTTTCGCTCTATATAACCATTTGCGAGATTTAGGCCAGTCTTGTGCACTATAGGTATTACGAAATGAGGAAGGGAGGGGACTTGGGAGTTGTACAATTCTTGCTGTAAACATTATTACCAGATTGAAAACAAATATCACAGACTAAAATATGTCGATTAAACAAACATTGCCGGTCTCCATAAAACATTACAACAAAAATTAATATTGTTCAAATTGAAATCAATAGCCTGAATATGTGCACTGTACATTGACGTGAGTCTATAGTTGAATATTACTTAACCTGACCCTCATGTAGTTCCTTAGGGACATTCCCATAGCTGTCGTACAGGGACATCATCTTACTTTTACTCTAATTTTTATTGTACCTGAGTTTTTCAATGTACTTCACTCCCACCCCTTCTACTAGCGAACTTCCACCCATCTTCTGCACAGAACCAAGGCCGCATATCCAAAGTCGTCTTACTGTCACAGTAAACAGTACTGAGTGAGTATAGTACGTTCCAGAAATATGGTCGCGTTTTCCAGTGAAAAAAGAGCATTCTTTATTTAATCAAATTTTCGTACAAGTAATGTGCATCCTTTTGATTACGTCGCATCCCGATTTTCCTCACCCGCTTCTGCTGGGCTGTCTTAGCCCTGTTTCGAAAATATTTTCTGTCAGGAATCGGACTTCTACGTAATATTATACAACTGTTTAAAGTAACCTATATAAAATTGCCTCGTTAAGTAGTTAACTGTCACGTCATTTCCCCCTTTCTACGACCCTGCGACGGATAGTAGATAGCATGCCTGAGTAAATTTATCTGTGCGGATCGGACAGAAGTGAAGACTGGATTTACAATACGCAAGATACTCTGTTATAGAGTACTTAAGAATTATTACAACATGAGTTACTGGTACAAAGGACGAAACCGGAAATTGGAATTAGGTACAATAGGCTATAGTGCGATAATATTCACAAAAGAACTGAAGCCTCTATCCAAATGAACAGCCACCATTTTCAACAATTTCTTTAAATATCCAGATTTTAATGTACTCTCTATAATGTAAGCTAATGTGCTAGAAGACACCTATACACTGCATAATGAATATATGTCCGCATGGATAACTCAGTTCGTGAGTAAAAACACGTATTCTTAATACAGTATTGTATTTTTATCAACAGTAATCTCACTAGAGGTTTTGATTTATCTAGAGAAAATCAAAACTCGAGTGGGATTTAATTGACTATTACACGATTAGAAAAAAGTATATAAAGATTAGAAGTAACGAAGTACTCCAATACAATAAAATATTGACTTACGAAAATACAACTGTCTTCAATTAATGTATTATTGTACCATCTCAAAATTACAAATATTACGCTAGATGCATGCTAGATGGCATTGGTGTGTTATAATTATGTGATGTTATCAGGTGTGCCAATTATGGAATCTTCATTGAACTCTGTAGACGGTTACTAGTCAAAAAGGCTTTGTAGATTCATTTTCATTTTTATTAAAACAGTTGCATTCCACTTCAATTAACCGAATCCCAGTAATCAACGTCACTTTACAGATGATTTTCAACAAATCTTAGTATTAAACAATCTCTGATACGTGACTATCCATAATAACATATAGCAGAAGCTATAACATAACCTGAATAATATAAACAGATGTTAGAAAAGTTTTAATTAGGGATGATGAAATAAAGAAGAGAAGTTTTAATGAACGATGATGACATAAAAAATAAACATGAATAATTTTAAAAGAAACAATTATTGAAAGTACAATTTTCAAATTTGAATGTTTTAATGGTTGGTGTTAGTGTTTTATATTAGACGTGTGCGTAAAAGAAGTGCAACTTGTTGATGTACATGGTGTATTCCTCAACTTATCCAGGATTTCCGAATGGTGTTCTTCATTTATTTGTAAATAGCATTTCAGGGAAGATGCATAGGTATGACCAATGATCTTTATTACATAATTCTTGTTCTTGAATGCCAAGAATGCCAATGCGAGTCATATTTGAATCTGCTGTGCATCGACTAGAGTGGTTTGTAATTTTCTGTTTTTTTTTTTTTTTTTTTTTTTGACGGCCAGACCAGCGCAGTTTGAAATGTTGGCAAAAAAAAGAAACAAATATGCTAGGGACGCGATAAAATTGTGCGATAAGCAGCCATGAATGGTTGAAATACGTCCTTTCGTACCGTTTTATTGGTCAAAAGTAGTATGACGTAGTAAAAGTGTAACAGTCAAATAAAAACCTAACGAAAATGATCAAACTCAAAAACGTAATATTTCCAAGTTTAAATACGTAAATGGATGCACTAATTTCCTTCCCTCCTATACCTAGTAAAGTGATTACACCACTTCGGTCGTGGAAGGGGGGGGTAATAAATAATGTTTCCGGTTCTCAGCCGTTAATCCAAAGGTATATTCAGATTAATATTAGAAATGTTAATAAAACCAAAATGATGTCCCTATATTTTAGTGTATTTAAATTCATTTTTCATTCAAGGGCAGGTCTTTGATTGCAAACCCAAATTCTCCAGTCTTTCCTATTTTCTGTCTTTCTCTTAGTCTCCGAATGTGACCCATATATCTTAATGTCGTCTATCATCTGATATCTTCTTCTGCCCCGAACTATTCTCCCGTTCATCATTCCTTCCAGTGCATCCTTCAGCAGACAGTTTCTTCTCTTCCTCATCAGTTTGAGCATTATCTTTCTTCATTCTTTCTAGGCAGTTTCATTTCTTATTATATCTGTCCATTTCACACGCTCCATTATTCTTCATGTCAACATTTGAAATGGTTCTAGAGCAACGGTGACCAAACTGAGTATCGTAATTACATCGTGTAATCAAAGACATTCATACTGGTAAGGGGAGTTTCCTGTACATTGCTCTCTGTCTCGCTCACGTACTGAAGGTAAGCAGTGTCGGTACCATGTCGCTCTACAAACCCTCTGTCTTTACGAGCAGGAACAGAAGGTTTCGTACAGAATGAGAAGAGGAATTTATTCGCTATTCTGTTGGAGAAAATGTAATATGTTACTTTGCTCAACGGTTCAATTAGTAGTAGTATATAGAAGCGACATTACAGGGCATTACGCTGAATACACAGGCATAACAGGTATTATTATTATTATTATTATTATTATTATTATTATTATTATATTATTATTATTTATTATTAGCAAGTGTTACCATAATTCTTATATACGTACCTACATCTTCACTTGAATGATAAAATTAATTACTACGCTATAACTCCATTTTAATTTCTTTTTTAATCTTTTGATGACTATTATCAGTTATTTACTAGTCATTGATTTAAAAAAAATAATAATAATACTAATAATAATAGTAATATTAATAACAATACTGATAGCTTTATCAGTCGCAACAGTAATAATAATAATAATAATAATAATAATAATAATAATAATAATAATAATAATAATAATATAGAGAAACTGATTGAATATTACGTGCTAGTATAGTAATGAAGTGAGCTATTTATTAAACTCAAGAACTAAAATCAGCCTTCAATCATCGTCATGAAGAGAAAGATGACATAAATAAATGTAAGGAAGCCAGCTATCTAGTGGCGAACGAAATAGCTCGTTCTCTTACTGTAAGCCTTCCAACGAAGGAGAGTATTATAAAAGCGTAGGCCTAATGATCAAGATGGCTGAAATAATTTGTCCAATGAAAGTTGTTAATTAATTTTGAAAAACTGCGCATTTCTCGACTAAATATCCAGAAGAGAATTCAGGAAATTTTTGATTGTGTTCATTGAGGAATATTAAAAAAAAAAAGCAAGAATATTTTAATAAGCCTATATTTTTTATTGGTTCTTGATGAGAGTAGTGACATTACAGATACAGCAAAGCTTTCTATTTTTATTCGCGAGGTTGATGACGAGCCCAATGTTAGTGCACGAACCTCCCCTGGTTGTAGTTTTCATGCCATGTACCTCTCCCCCATCTTCTTACTTCTTAGACTGTCTCTCTCGTGTAATCACTGCCGTGCGAGTTTTGGTCACCGCTGTTCTAGACGCTTCTCTTCACTTCCTCGTAATGTCCATGTTTCTGCCCTATACAATGCCATACTTCACACAAGCACTTAATTAGTCTCTTCCTTAGTTCTTTTTCCAGAGGTACGCAGAAGATGCTCCTTTTTTTTTAAAAGCTTCCTTGGCCATTTCTATCCTCCTTTTCACTTACTAGCAGCATAATCCTATGAGGTAAGTACATAATTATTTCTAGTTACACTAAAATGCGCTAGATATGGGAGTTTTGGGAAGATACGGGGCACCCACTGTATACGTTTAATACGAAAGGTGTTCAATGCTGATAACGTAAGAGAGTAAATCCATACGATAAAAGATGCAAAAATTTCCTTTCTTTCGTTATTTATTTTTACTTATTGGATATTCGACTTTGTTTCTCACAATAAAATTAATAAAGCAGCAAATTCAGTAGCGCTTGCCAACTCACGCAAACACTCCTCTGCAGAAGTTAGGGGATAAGGCAGTGATGCCAAAGCAAGCACATTTTTCTGACCTTGACGTCGTGCGCGGACATCAAGCGCTAGGTATGCTGGGATGAATAAGCAGCCTGTTGGATTAAGAAAACAGTGGTGCACAAACTTCAAACGGAACATGAAATTTTATGTCGTTATTTTTATATGGCTTCTTTCTGTTTGTTATTTTATATATTGTCTGTAAAACAAAAGTACTAACACCTATTTCTTACCCTCATATTGCAGTTGTGTTTTGAACGTTAGTAACATAATAAAGAGTAAAGAAGGAATATTCACACAAATTCCACAATAACTACAACTATACTGTACTAAGTGAATTAAACACATCATTCATAAAGAAAGTGTTATTCCAAAGAAAGACACTGAATATGACAGGATAAGTTAAAATTGATATTGATGGTATCTTTAGCCTTATAAATGTAATCAAAACAATATTATAGGACAAAGCAAAGTGTCTAGGTATATGTTTTAACTGTAACTAATATTACATAATAAAACTCTTATCGCATTATGCTTTTAGGTGATATTAGTGCGCAACTTTCTGTTATCAGAATATTAAATTTTCTCGAAATCTGCTGAAGCTATAGAGCTGACGTTTTATCAACACATACCTTTTGTTTGTGATATAACAGTATTTGCTTTGTTAATTCATTTCCTTACAAACATTTTCCATGCGAATATTTTCAAACATTTTAATACACTATACTTCAGTAATATGTATTTACGATATATTACATTTACGAAAACATTGTTTTAGTACCTGTAAGGCTACTAAACAAACATATCTGAAAATTTCACTTTTCTGTAAAAAAGTTGAGAAAATAAAAAAGAAAACTTGTGAAAAATGTGTGTTAAAATTAAAACTTACGTTCTTATAATGCACTTATACTTCTCAGACAAATCTAAAAATTAACATGGATACAGTTTTAATAAGTTCTCTTCCCTTTATCCATTGAATCAGTGCTAGCCATCCCTGTATGTAGCTCGACCAAGCGGCATATACTACCTCTTTCGTCTGTCTCTTTCCTTTCCGCTATAAAGCGCTCAGGCTCTCCTGGGCTCTAAAGCGCGCTCTTGCTCCTATAGGCATCAGTTGACATCACTGGGATAAGGTATAAGCGAACACTACCGCCTGCATTCTCTGCATGTGAAACACGTGAAAGCATATATTTACTTCATATTCCGAAGTAACATAGTGTTAAAAGTTTTATTATCAAGATGTATAATTATATTAAACATGTTTTCTCGCTCTCCTGTAAAATCGAATATTTGCTGTTCAAAACCATTGATATTCTTTCTTTTTCCTTTTGTAAAGCTCCATTAATGAATTCTATAGACTAGAAAAGTGAATTAATCTGCTTGCTATATTGCACATTTTTGTAGAGCCACCAGCGTAGCTCAGTCGGCAAACTCGCTTTCCTGCTGATCCAGAGCTCGGCCTCACCTCGACTCGTCAAAAATTGGTTGGCTCTTGAGTTGTTCCAGATTGTAAAACTTCAATGCTAATGCAAGATCTATGGAATACAATACATGAAATGAAATGAAAATAACATATTTTAGAACTGTTATTTTCCACCGAAGGGAATCGGACAGCTAGATTAATTCCAGGAAAAGAACCAGCAGATTGTATCTGCTGTACTGCACTCTGCTGTCCTCAGGGAATAATATGGACTAAAATTCACGAATATTTTGACTCGTTCAAAATATGTTGCGAATATACAGTACTATCCTAGTAGACAATATTCTGGTTTCAAGCTCCTAGGAAGCGCAGTCTAGCACGGTTCGATTCCTCATGTTAAGTATCCCTAAGCTTTGGATACCAATTTCGGAAGCCTGAAATTCCATGATTAATAACATCTGTAAAGGAAGGAAACATGAAACTAAATCTCTTAAAAGTATGTATCCAAATATTTAATTTATAAAAACTGGTCCTTGGCATAGACCTACAAAAAGAAGATGTAAACAGTAGGTCGCTAAACTGGAGAATTTGCTACGATAGCTTTGAACCGTGCCGTTACCGTTACGACCAAATTGAGCTAAATACACAATGTCGCCAACATCGATCTGTGGCGTCGTTAGGAGAATTTTTTTCTATTCACCTGCTTCCTTCTGAACATTACTGAGAGACTGCACCACTGTTAGCGACAAGATGTATTTGCGTAAATATTGCGAGTAGATTACGTGGCTTAGGTGAGGTCTCGCGACAGGAACAGTTTTGCTTTGACGCGGACCTCTCATGCAGTAGCAGCGTGATCCTTACTTGAATTTATTTTCGTGTGTACATTCCAGACCAAATCAAGAAGATCCCTTTTTGCTCCGGTTACACAACTTGCATATTATACCAAGGTTAGGTTTGGTTAGTTTAGGTATATATTAACCAAGTCCGCGCATGCGCAGACAGCCAAGATGATTCTGTCGGTCATGGCCCTTATGACAGTTTTTGTAATATTCTTAAACAATAATATGATGAAAGCGGTGAATAATTTCATGGGCCCTAAACGTTTTCTTCGTAAATGTCGAGATATTTTCTCTAAACCACAAATAAACCGGCAACGCGGTAATAATTACGTACTTAACGGTTTGGTGAACATTAACCGGAAATATACTTTCCTTCATTTGAATGATAATCCCTGAAACACACCTTCCCCCCCCCCATTATTTCCTTGTGATAACATTATTTAAGATCTTACTACATCTACATTTTCTTTTGGTGTATTTAAAACACCGCAGTTGTACTGCATAAACCTTGCACTTCGATTGTCTTTTGTTTGACACGGCTTGGTACGGCCCGGTGACTAGTGGCCAGGGAGCAACGCCGATTACCGATGTTGGTCTACCGTGCGTATTATTCAGTTGTTCCCAGAATGTTTATAGATTTGAAACTTTAACTATCTTAAAATCCCAACCTAATCTGTTAAAATCCATGCTATTACATATATGATCTATTTCATCGAAATAGAACATTACTAGAGTAGTTAAATATATTAAGAATTATGTATGCCGTCTTCTTTAGCTTATCTAAAATTACATATGATTTATTTATTCACATACATCACAATACATAGGAGGCAATAACAGATGAACGTTTTCGGCATGGTATGCCATCATCAGATCGTAAAAATCATTAATAATAAGATATGAAAACTTTACAATAGTTATGAATAAAATACCATATTTATAAACACTTGCTACATGATGATTAAAATAAGTTAAAATTGGTCATATTGTGTGTAGCATTGAAGTTAAACCAAGTGATGTGATTGTTCATTAACATAATATGATATAAGTATGCACAGTAGAAAACAGTGAAACACCACGGATGAATGCAAGTCTGTTGTGTGGACTGTTAGTTTCGTACAGCTCATGCATTTTGTCAAGATACTCGCGATGCGCAGTAGAGGAACAACGTTTCTGTAAAGGGGGTAGGAGTAGAAGAGAAGGTCAGGCGTGTGTCTATCGATTTCAAGGCAAAGGTTAACCCATTCCCCTATAATTCGTAAGTAGACTCATCCGATCTCGTGCGCAGCCCTATAGGAAGAGTGGGGGGAGTGTCTGGACATAATGCATGAGCTGTAATGTGAAGTAGTACAAACTCTTCCTTGGGAAGTAGGTACATTACATGTTGCGTATTTCAGTGAAGCTTTATGAACTGCAAGTCAAACGAAGGTTATTATTGTGGAAGCCTACTGTGAGTTGATTTCGTTCAAAGCAAAATAATGAAAATACTCATATGTTACTTCATTATAAGATCTTTAATAGAAACTTACATGTTGTGTTGGAAGCTTAGTAGTGGATGCATGGCGTGAGGCAGCTCGACTGGAAGACTCAACGAGTTTACAAACTGCGTGTGGCGTTACGAGACAGGACTGGGTGGAGTGGGGTGAACAATAAAAGATGGTGGGGGTTTATTGAGGGAACAAAGTTATGGAGGGTGATGTTTGTAATTGTTAAGTCTAAATAAATTAAATAAAGGGTTATGTGTATTAGGAGTTGTTCATTAAGTAAAGAAGTTCTTGAAATTAATTCCTTGGCTATGTAGTAATCTTCTATAGTTTCAATTTTTAAACAGTTGTTGAATGATCTAACAATGGATAAAGAACCATTAATGTTTGTTAATTCATGACCTTTTTCTATGAGATGTTGAGCAAATTTTGATTTGCTACAAAATTCCCGTGCAGTGAACAGTAATCATCTCCCCGTCCGCTATAAAATATTCTACACTGAGTTCCACCACCTTTTGATTATTATTATTATTATTATTATTATTATAATAATAACAATAATAATAATAATAATAAAATAATAATAAGAGTGTCGCGATATCGTGGGCGTTCAGTAAAGTGTGTCGTCAGTCAAAAAAGTTTGGCAACCAATGGGTTAATGTATATTCTTAATTTGTAATGATGTTCTATTTCAGGAATTTATGGAGGAATTTATTAATTTAAGGTTAGGGGCATTCTTGCTATTAATGAAGTATCAATTATAATTTGACGTATGGATTGAAATACGCACACTTTTGCATACTGTAATGCTCATTGGCAACTAAAATTGCCACATGATTTCAGAACAATTTAGAATATATCCACAATAAAAACCATTGTCATAAACTAGCTTTAAAATATTGCGTAAACATTCTGAAATGTTTTTAGTGAGATTTGGTATAATGAAGTAAGGTTTAACAATAGTAATTGCATTTTGTTTCATGTAGGCCTATAGACACATTCAAAACCATTACAGAATTTCGCGCCTGTACTCCAAAAGACTTTTAAATAAAGGATTGCGTCTGAGATAACTGGAACATAATGTCTAGAAAAGCTTCCGTCACAAAAAATAGTGTCACACTAATATTATGTTTATTAGTAAAGTTGCCACTGAGCACTAACGGGTTAAAGTGCAGTCGAATTAACTTCCGTGGTCGTTCATAAACTCCTCTATCGCTATTCTCTTCACGGAATGACAAATTATAGGCTATATTATACATTTTTCATATTACAAACCATGTATTACAATAATATAGCACTTGCCTGCCTTATAGGTAATCGCACTACGCACCGAAAACGGTAAGAAATATCCTTATACGCAAATAGATTATGGTACAGAGGGAAAACTGAAAGCTGTAAGCAAATATATGTCTACGAATTCATTTGCCGCTTATATAGTTAACACGAAATAGTTCGTCTCTTATTTACTGGCTTTTAAGGAACCCGGAGGTTCATTGCCGCTCTCACATAAGCCCGCCATTTGTCCCTATCCTGAGCAAGATTAATCCAGTCTCTATCATCATAACCCACTTCTCTCATATCCATTTTAATATTATCCTCCCATCTACGTCTCGGCCTTCCCAAAGGTCTTTACCCCCCCAGCTTCCCAACTAACACTTCATCTGCATTTCTGGATTCGCCCATACGTGCTACATGCCCTGCCCATCTCAAACGTCTGGATTTAATGTTCCTAATTATGTCAGGTGAAGAATACAATGCGTGCAGTTCTGGTTGTGTAACTTTCTCCATTCTCCTGTAACTTCATCCCTCTTAGCCCCAAATATTTTTCTAAGCACCTTATTCTCAAACACTCTTAACCTATGTTATTCTCTCAAAGTGAGAGTCCAAGTTTCACAACCATAAAGAATAACCGGTAATATAACTGTTTCATAAATTCTAACTTTCAGATTTTTTGACAGCAGACTGGATGATAAAATCTTCTCAACGGAATAATAACAGGCATTTCTCATAATTATTCTGTGTTTAATTTCCTCCCGAGTATCATTTATATTTGTTACTGTTGCTCCCAGGTATTTGAATTTTTTCATCTCTTCTCGTCTCTAATGGTCCTAATGTCAAAATATTAATTCTGGCTGGCACTTTTGTAATGCCGAACCTGGGATGGATCTGTGCACGTGGGCTTAAATTGCCCCTTATGCTCCCTACATACGATAATGTTTCAGTCCGACACGTTACGTCGCCCTGTTGGCATTCGAGAATCCGAAGCCAACATGCGGGCCATCTTGCCTCAACCCTAACACAGTTCAAACCCCATACAAGTAACGGATAAGCCCTAGGTCTGGAGTTCTAAGTTCTTTAATCCTTATCAGGATCGAAAACTAGTACAACCCCCAATACTTAACCCCAGTTTATTTGTAACGTTTGCAGATAATAGGTGAAATGAGGGGGTGGAGAATGTAGGGAAATGAAAGAAGGAAACGGTAGTACAGACTGATTATTTAGTCCTGACAGATAAGCGACGCGAAAGAGGGGAAGTAATAGGAGTAGTGGGGAGCTCCTGAGTAGAAATAAGGGCGAGCGATCGGTAAAGGAATGCAGTATAGCTTAACTGTACTGAAAACACAACGCTATACCGCATGCGTGACATCCGATCGCTCCGAAGGCAAGCGAATGACTAACCAAAATACCCCTTGGCGTAACTAAATGGCGACTGTCAGGACTAAATAATCGTACTGTATTCATGTTAATTACATTAAGACCAACTGGGATTCGAGTCCGGAAAACATATAAGCAGTGGCTTCAGGTACGTTTTCTAAAATGCAAAACTTTCTTATAGTGTCTCATGGCATCATGACTCACGATTCTCATGAGTTGACTTTTCATTGTAAACATAAATATTTGGTATTACTGTCTTCTTACAAGTAAGTAAAACTGAATTGTTATACCGTGATATTTTGTACATTTGCTTAATATCTACTCTGCGCTTTTGGCTGTGGAAGCGAAGAATGTTTGTGGATTTAGGTCTCAAATTGTGTACGGCTTTCAACTTCAAAAAGTAGTGTGCGGCTTTTCGCTAAGATTTCTTCAATATGTATGGTTTCAGGCTGTAACCGTGCGGTCAGAGGGTGGTGCCGACTACACCGCTTCATTCTAACGCCGAGACCAAGAAAGCAGGGAGTTCAGCCCTGTGTGTCTTCATGATGTAGGAAAAGGTAGGCCTATACGTTTACCTAAACTGAATGTGTTCCTTAAACCTTTTATTAATCCGTTTTCCGTCAGCGGAATGTTAAAGAAACACACGCTGAGTCCCAGTGAACAGTAAAGCACATTATTTTGAAATAAACAGTTCAGCTTGTTTGAGTGAACCGCTTCACCATAAACGAGGAATTATCCATCAGTGTTGATGCAATTTGGACATCACCGGGAATAACACCGTGAGAGCTTGAAGTATCCAACAAGGGACGACTCGTACAGAGAACGCTTTTGAAGGAAGCCACAAACTTTCAACCACTCCTAATTGCCGTCTTTAACCTCGGACGTGCTCTAACGACTGAACATCTGGTCCGCAACGCTCAAGACTGAGTTGAAATTACGACTATAATAATGGGCGGAAATGGTGTCTAACTCAAAATAATCAATGTTACTTCCAACTGGGAAGTGGCGATGGATTGCGATCTTAATATCTCACCGTGGAAGACAAGTACGGTACATCGGTATTCCAAGGAATATGCTATAAGTTACAGGGTGATTTACGAGGAAAGGTAAAAAATTTAGGATGTGAATTCTGAAGTCATTCTGAGAAAAAAGGTCCTATGAATATGGGTCCGTTTTTGAACGGTACTGAGATATGGCTCTTTTATTTCACAAAAACTTCTGAGATTTCATTGTACTAACTCGCATTTAAAGACAGATAACGGACAAATTTAAAGTTTCTATTCACGTATGCATACATACCTAATATTCTAGACGTCGAGGTCGATGTTTTCGGACATTTTCAAAGGTACCACCTTCTGCTTCAATGCACTGTTGCGCTCGGGAGTGAATCGCGCTCGTCGCTCGGGAGAGTTGCTCGTGGCTGTTCTTCATGCCGCATCTATAATACGGTCGATTAGCACCGCTTTCGTTTCCCCCTTCCTCTGCTATACTAAAGGATGGTTCACAATAAACCGGGAACAAAAACGACAACGAGAACGAGAACAGAAATATTGTTAAAATAAATGCATTTAAATGTGAGTATTCACAATTAACTATTGTGAATGCTCACATTTAAATACATTCATTTTAACATTATTTCCTTCTCGTTTTTGTTGTCGTTTCCGTTTCCGGATTGTTGTGAACCAGCCTTAAGTCTTCCAACCCCAGTGACAGTAAATACATTTCGATATGGTACCCTTCTGTTCGGAAAGAGTCGCTCATATTCAGCGACGGCACGCAAGGAACTTCCATCGCATAAACCATAAACATACCACAATATCGGCGTATTCTGTAGTCGAAAATTTATAAGGCATCTTTAAAAACACAACTTAACACTTCCGATAACTGTACCTGTATAACTACTGTACTGTAGGTAGCTGACTGAACTGCTGTGAACTAAATGATAGTGCTATTTGTGTTATGTGTCATTACATCAGAAAAAGGCGATTGGACATTTGTAATGCCCCCTCCACCCGGTTTGTTTCTCTTATCTACATCGCTCACAATGCAGATTCCAATGTTACGTCATTCATTGCGATCGGTGACCTTGTCTCACTTTCTCACGTCAGCAGCATATGGCAACTTCTGATTCACATAGGGGCGAGACGTTTTACCAAAAAATGCATCTAACTCCGCCATCGTTCGAAAACGAACCTATGTTCATATGAACTTTTCGTTCAGAATGGCCTAAGATATCGTATCCTAAATTGTTGACCTTTCCTCGTGAATCATCATGTATAAGAAACAAACATTTTAGTCTAAAACATAATCATAAAGTGTTACGAGAGATGGAAATAAAAGAGATGAACTGAACAGACGTGTTTTAAATTGCATAGTGGATGATGACGTGAAGATCAGAATGGTGATATTTAACGATGAAGCGGCCAGGAATCACATTCTATACATTCCCACGGGCTGCTATCAGGGAACATAACTCTAATAAGTAGGGGGCAAATTTACAGTCAATCTTCACTACCCGAATGTTCTGTGTTCAGTGGTTGGCAGAATAAAATGTACTAGTAACCAATTTTTGTACGGGAACTCGGCGGCTACTCATGTTCATGCGCAGGACGCTGGAAAATACAAAGATGTTAATATTTCACATTTTCGATGTTAACAGACTATAATTTTATTTCGAAATTTGAAGTGTTCTGTGTAAAATTTTTAAATACTTGTTTTGCAGGAGTTTATTATAAAGTATGTGTTTACGTGTGGATTTATAATGATTGCACTAGTAATGACAGTGAATGAGAGTGATTTTTTCCCCCAAATTTTCCAAATTTATTTATTTAATTCATAGGTTTCAGCTATATTAGCCATTTCAGCAGAAGCTCGTGCTCGGGTGGAGTTCAGTTTAGTTATCCAAAATATAAACTATCTCTTCTATTCTTCTGGTTGAATCTAATAGAGGAGCAAAAGCAGTGGAAGCGTCTTGAACCATCGGGCAGAATGCCATGGAGAAATCATTACAAGAAAATTGTTCTGTTGTTTCAAGACACAACACCCAGTACAAAATTAGTGTCCATCCACAGAAAATGATGTTATGAGTCTGGTGGGATAAAGAAAGCTTAGTAGAACTGCTTCCCAGGAATGTAGCCATAACTGCTCACATTTATTGCCAACAATTCAGACTGCTTGCGGCCGCAATTGAAGGAAAATGACAGGTAAGTCTGCATCAAGCGCTGCTACAACA
The DNA here is from genome assembly GCA_025594305.2 of Periplaneta americana. Lineage (NCBI taxonomy): Eukaryota > Metazoa > Arthropoda > Insecta > Blattodea > Blattidae > Periplaneta > Periplaneta americana. Next base: position 51,073,997 of record JAJSOF020000015.1, read on the forward strand.
CGATAATGCACGCCTGCACTCCTCTAACATGACAAAAGCAGTTATACATGAACTGGGTTGAGAGGTGTTTCCACATCCCCCGTATCTCCCGACCTTGCGTCCACAGATTTTTACATTTTCCGTTCTCTATCCAACTATCTACAAGGGAACTTCTTTGATGACGGAGATGTTTTACAAACTTAGTTTCACGAATTCCTTAACTCCAAACTAGCAGATTTCTTCAGACGTGGAATCGAAAAACTACCCTAGCTTTGGCAAAGAGTCATAGGTAATGGAGAAGAATATATTATTACTGATTAATTTTTTCTTCTATTCATCTCAAGTAAAATATTTTATCACAGCGAAAAAACGCTACACACTTCTGCATCATTTCATAAAATCTGCAATAGACCTATATGACTATATTCAATGGCCTATCTGAAATATTTCATTAATCTAGTGAGAACATTAATATCTTGCACATTGTTTGCAATATACTTAATTGTATATGTTACAGTCAGAACGCGAAAGCCGTCAAAACCCGAAGTTTCTAGGAAATTCAAGTTGTGACAAAGCTCTTTAGGAAATTTTAGTTTTCGCCTACGTAATTTAGTTACATCTAGAAATAACTATGGCTCTTTAGGAAATTATAGTTTTGACTAATATAATTAATTTAGATCTAAAATTAACTGACAGTTATTAGTAAAAACCTGTTGTAAGGATTTCAAGTAATTCAAATCTGGATGCGTAAACATTGGAGTCTCAAGCTAATGAAGAGTTTAAGTTCATCTTGCCAAATTTGTGTTACTGCGAGCGCTTCGTAGCAAGTGAGCTGAAGAAGATGCCTTTCAACCAACCAACTGATATTTTTCTTGACATTTGGAGTATCCTGTATAATGCACTCCGATAATGGAAGAGTGTTTGAAAATTCTGTTATAAACGAGTTATTTATGTACTGATCAGAGTTAAAAATTGTTCATGGGAAACCACGTCACAGCCAGAGTCAGGGTTCAGTGGAAAGAAGTAGCCAGGATGAATGAAATATGTTAGTCTCATGAATGGAAAACAACCGTACCACGAATTGGTAAAATGGTCTTCGGTTTTTGCAATTCATGAAAAATAGATAGGGTAAAGTTGCCTAATTCCGTGATACATTTTTTTCATTGAATGTCACAGGATTGGGTATCTTGCTATGAAGTTCACCGATGTCTCAGAAATAGTCGAAAGATGCACTCTTTGGAGAAAGATGTCTGGCGCTATGGTCGAACGGCAAAGCTTTGACTGACATTCAATTTAGAAAAGTATCGCGGGATTAGGGGTATCACGGAAATAGGCAACTTTACCCTACCTTAATTCAGGAATCAAACAGCACCATACAAAGCCTTGTTCGGAATTGAACCAAGAATTGGGCTGACCACATCATCTTTGGCACCTGATGTTATTAAAAATGTGTATAAAGAGGATGAACTTGAAACAATAATTGGACAGATGAATGCAGATGAGAAAGAAAGACAAGCATAAGAAGAAGATATGATGCTAGCTAGTATCGCCAGAAAGGAAGCCCAAGAAAATTTAAAGAAACAGGCGAAAAGTATGAAGCTGATTTCCGATACAACGAATCCTCCATTTGGTGTAGGATGTAACATCATAATACGCATTCCGGATATCGATATGGGAAAGGACGACTTGCTAAACCTCATAGGAGTCGTGCTCGAGAAAAATGACGACGACTTGTACATAGGGGAGAGTCGGGTAGTATCGGACATCGGGTAATATCGGACAGTGCGTTTCTTTCATGTACCACCTTATGGTAGTACCTGAATGACATGGTTACGTTTCTCTATGCAACATCACAGAAACGTAACCATGTCAATCAGGTACTATCATCGTGTGGTAGATGAAAGAAACTCACTGTCCGATATTATCCGATGTCCGATACTACCCGACTCTCCCCTAATTGGAACGAAGGATACAAATCTGAATAAACTATAATGCAGGTAGGTTCACTGAACCAGTACACAACACTTTCTTTCTTTCAGATCCGAATTTGATGTAGCCTGTGTCTTAAAATTTTCTTGACACGAGAATAGGTGCCAGATGCAGAAATTTTGCTGAGGACTGCAGCAAAGAAAGAAGCCATCATAAGCGGATAAGGGTTCGTCCGTTGTGTTTGCAGAAACTATATATATATATATATATTTATATATATATATATATATATATTTTCAAGTGGTGCTTGTGTGTGAAAAGAAAATTCTCTGCAACTCTAAATATCACAATAGCTTGCCTTGTCTCAACAAGTGACTTGTGAGACAAAAATAATAATATTGAAGTCTGTAACATAATTATTCGTAATACAACAAAAAAACGGTAATGTTTAAGCATCCCATAATATAATTATTTGTGTAAAAATCTATTTTGTGTTTCAACAATAACAATGACAATAGTGATAATAATGTTCATGTGCAAGTACCAATTTTCTAAAGTCTTTTTAGTAATAGGTTATTTCTAGACGTTAACTGAATTACGTAAGTAGAAACTAGAATTTCCTCGGGTTTTGGCGGATTTCGCTCTCTGAAATCGTTACAACGGGTTTTTATTAATAACAAAAATCTATTCATAGATCTAACTTAATTACATTAGTGTATTGTAGTTTGTGTAATAGAGCGTGGATCAGTATTATAAGTAACTTTCACTACGGTACTCCCAGATATCTAAATAAGTAAGTAAACACAAAAATATAAAATTTTCAAAGTACCGAAAATTTAAATGTAATATTTTAGAACTTATTTTAGATTACCTATTTGAGATGGACTGCAAAATAAAAGTGAAGGATCTAAATATGCTGTCAGTAACTTATTCCCTAGACTTCCAATAATAAGATTAACTTATGTAAAAATAATATACTGAGCAAAACTGGTAAAATGATGGCAGGCCTATAAAATGTCGCGTTTAATAGCTGATATGAGAAGCTCAGGATTTTGGAATGGAAAAATAAAAATTAAGTTGGCGCTTGTTCCTATAAAACAGTCCCATTTATTAACATAATAAAATTTTACAAATGATTCTCAGTCGTTTTATAACACGCTAATACAACGTACGTAACGAACTCCCTTACGAAAATAAATTCCCTATTTCTTCTCATATCGATTCGTAAAGTTGTATGCAACACAGGAATTACGCCATGATTTCACTTATTAGGATTACACATGAATTACGGTTAAAATAAATTATTTAAACACTATTAGTTGTATGCAGCATTAGAAAGAATAAAGATTTCAAGTATTACAAACTACACCAGTGAGATTAAAATAAACTATATAAACACTATTCGGACATTTGTATGCAACACTAGAATACACCAAGATTTCACGTATTGTAGATTACATGAATAGGCCCTAAGATTAAAATAAACTATATAAACACTATTCGGACATTTGTATGCAGCACTAGAATAGACCAAGATTTCACGTATTGTAGATTACATGAATAGGCCCTAAGATTAAAATAAACTATATAAACACTATTCGGACATTTGTATGCAGCACTAGAATAGACCAAGATTTCACGTATTGTAGATTACATGAATAGGTCCTAAGATTAAAATAAACTATATAAACAGTATTCGTACAGTTGTATGCGGCAATACAATACACCAAAATTTCACGTATTGTAGACTACATGAGTACGATTAAAATAAACTATATAAAATGTACTCGTACAGCAGCACTAGAATACTTCAAGATTTAACGTATTATAGACTACGTGAGTACGATTAAAATAAACTATACAAACACTACTCGTACACTTGTATGCAGCAATAGAATACAGGGTTGTTTCCGATCTCTGACAACGAATTTGAATGACTACATGTGCGTCAGGAATCACACCGACAGCTGAATTGCGGCGAGAGGTGACAGACCAGTAGTGAGTGATTTCATAATCAGAGTGCACGGTGTATACAGTAGCAATGCCCAAGAAAATCGAGCGTTTCTGGGAGGGGTACATCCCTTTCAGATGCCAAGTACAGTTACGTGAAAATCATAGGAGCCTGCAAAAAACGTGGTTTCGTTATTTCCAAGAAAGGCATCTTGTGTGTACCTAATAAGACTGGCAAAGCTCGGATGAGATTAATTCCAGAATGGAAAAAGCAAGTAAATCCACCCCTCATCACAAGTCGTCGCACTCCACGAGATGATACAAATTAATTTCATTCGAGCTTTACCAATCTTATTAAGTACATAGAAGATGCCTTTCTTGGAAATAACGAAACCTCGTTTATTGCAGGCTTCTTTTATTTTCACTTAACAGGGTCGTAATGTATCTCTCCCAAAAAGGCTCGATTTTCTTGGGAATTTCTGCTGTGAGTCACCATGCACTCTGACTATGAGATCACTCACTACTAGTCTGTCACTTCACCCCACAGTTCAGCTGTCGTGTGATTCCTGACGCACATGATGCCATTCAAATTCGTTATCAGAGAGCGGAAACAACCATGTACACCAAGATTTCACGTATTACAGAGTACATGAGTATATTAAAATAAACTATATAAATACTATTCGTACAGTTGTATGCAGCACTAGAATACACCAAGATTTCTCGTATTATAGACTACATGAATACGATTAAAATAAACTATATACACACTATTCGTACAGTTGTATATAGCACTAGAATACACCAAGATTTCACGTATTATAGACTACATGAGTATGATGAAAATCGACTACATAAAATGTATAAACACATACATTATTGATGAAATTAATACACACTTACAATACATTAAATAATATCAGATCACTTTCTGTGTCATGGTAAATCACAAGGGAGAAAAATATATGTCGAACATGGAGTAAGGGCACCAAGGGAAAATACCAAAGGAGAAACTTTCGATCCGATGCTGTGAATTGAGCCTCGGCGTAGCTTAGTAGTTAGAGCATTTGGTGCGTAAAATCGAGAAGCCGGGTCCGATAGCCTGCGCCAGTGCGAATTTTTCTTCATTAATAACTAATCGTATAACCATAACAGATAATTCTGTATGGCCAAAAATTAATCTTTACATAGATTATCCGCCCAACAGTGTATACATACTCTGGAATCCCAGCCACCAAGTCACTCAAATGAGTGCGCTCCTTGTGTGATGACAGTTGACTTAATATATGTGTCAACATAATATACGTCGAACATGGAGTAAAACCACCACGAGAAAGATTCGATCCGATGGTGTAGATTGAGCCTCGGCGTAGTTCACTGGTTGGAGCGCTCGGGGCGTAGAACCTAGAACCTGGGTTCGATCCCTGATGCCGGACCGAATTTTTCTCCATTAATAACTAGTGGTAACCATAACAGATAATTCTGTAAGTTCAAAAAATTAATCTTTACGTAATAAAAATACATTTGAAATTACATCCTATTATTTTAGATTATTTTTCTAATGGCAGTGAAAAGTATTAAAAATTAGAAAGATGAGACAACGTACTGTGCACCATATTAATTTGGAAAACTATCCGAAGCTGTTATGTCTGTTGTGAACTGTATCTGTGAATATGCATACTTAACACACATCCATAGCAAAGTATGGAAAATCATTCACCCATATTAGCACTTCGGCATGAATTACTGACGAACTAAAAGCCAATTATACCATATCCATCAGGAGGCCAGTGACAGGGACGTCATCGAGGCTCACCAGCGTCCAACAACAGGACAGACGTCTCGCTGATTAACGGCAGTAAAAATAATACATTAGCCTACAGATTGGAATTTACTGTACTACAAAACTGCAAAATAAACTGATACAAAAGAATGAAATCAGAAAGTATGTGAAACAGCAATAAAACTGACTATCGTACTGTAATGATTTAAGATGACGCATGCAGGCGTGGAAATTCTTGGAACGACCAATAACAACACTGAACGAAAAATATGGGCGATATATTACTGAAATATTCATCAAAGGTTCTGAGAATTTTTCCTCAAAATAACCACTTGATTTAGTATTATTCTCTATTCATTGCTTAACTGACATAATAAAAGGCTCGACTAAAATAATAAGTCTAATAACTCTTCCTTACATTATGATTAATACGTTTTCACATACATAAATATATGTATATGAGAGCTTAATGGAACTGACATTTCTCAGATAGTGCGTTCGGACTTGTTTCATCAGTAATGCATGAAAAAGTATAGTATGAATAAATACATAAAAAGTACATACTAAACAAAAATTAAAGTAGATATAAATAATATGAAATTATTAGTAATGAATAGGCCTATACGACAGACTTAATTTTTCTGAAGGCATTTCATGATAGAATGGAATATGATGCAAACACTGCATATTTAATAACTACTTCATCTCACAAACTGATACAAAGATTTATTTTCCTACTCTAAGAAACAAATAACAAATTGAAGGTTGCTGACTTGACTTGTCTCCTTCTATTCATCCACGCTGGTTTCATGGACTGAACTCTTAAGGTTGGTTACTTCCTAGCAAATCCTTCCCATTACGTATTCTTTTCTTCACATATTAACTCCTATTTCGCCCATGATATAGTAATTGCTTATTTTTCAGTGTTATATACCGAAGATATTTCTTATATCTAAACGTTTATGAATTACAGAAAAATACTTCAGCCACAGACTGAAAGCAGATCTCTGCAGTTTCATTTCTCTTTTGTATTTATCATAGTCCAAACTTATAATTGTATGAAATTACATGGACGGTTTGTGTTTAATACAATTTTTTGTTTTTGTTTCTTTTTTCGAGGTGATTGTACTGGAATATAGTTACTTTTTTCAGGTTTTTATGAGTATGTTTGATAAACTATAATGATAAGGATAATTGGTATTCAGTTGTTCTGAAACATTTGCATTAATTATTTCACCTTACATGATCTGACACTATCACACCAGGATTATTTATTCAATCAAGTTATCGGCACAGACACTCGTTTAGACACTGCCACACCAGGATTATTTACTCTTACTCAAACAAGTTATCGGCACAGACACTCGTTTAGACACTGCCACACCAGGATTATTTACTCTTACTCAAACAAGTTATCGGCACAGACACTCGTTTAGACATTGTCACACCAGGATTTACTCAAACAAGTTATCGGCCCAGACACTCGTTTAGACATTGTCACACTAGGATTATTTACTCAAACAAGTTACAGGCACAGACACTCGTTTAGACATTGTCACATCAGGATTATTTACTCAAACATGTTATAGGCATAGGCACTGGTTTAGACATTGTCACACCAGGATTATTTACTCAAACAAGTTATAGGCACAGGCACTGGTTTAGACTTTGTCACACCAGGATTATTTACTCAAACCAGTTATCGGTATAGACACTCGTTTAGACACTGTCACACCAGAATTTGTTTACTCAAACAAGTTATCGGCACAGGCACTCGTTTTGACACTATCACACCAGGATTATTTACTCAAACAAGTTATAGGTACAGGCACTCGTTTAAACATTGTCACACCAGCATTATTTATTCAAACAAGTTATCGGCACAGGCACTCGTTTAAACATTGTCACACCATGATTATTTACTCAAACATGTTATCGGCACAGGCGCTCGTTTAAACATTGTCACACCAGGATTATTTACTCAAACAAGTTATAGGCACAGACACTCGTTTAGACACTATCACACCAGGGTTATTTACTCAAGTCATCGACACAGACAATCGTTTAAACACTATCACACCAGGATTATATACTCAAGTTATCGGTACAGACACTCGTTTAGACATTATCACACCAGGATTATTTACTCAAACAAGTCATCTGCACACACTTCGTTTAGACACTGTCACACCAGAATTAATTACTGAAACTGGTTATAGGCACAGACACTCGTTTAAACACTGTCACACCAGGATTAATTACTGAAACAGGTTATAGGCACAGACACTCGTTTAGACACTGTCACACCAGGACTGTTTACTGAAACAAGTTACATGCACAGACACTCATTTAGACATTGTCACAACAGGATTGTTTACGCAAACAAGGTATCGGCACAGGCAGTCGTTTAGACACTGTCACACCAGGATTATTTACTGAAACAAGTTACAGGCACAGACACTCATTTAGACATTGTCACAACAGGATTGTTTACTCAATCAAGTTATCGGCACAGGCACTCGTTTAGACACTTCACACCAGGATTATTTACTGAAACAAGTTACAGGCACAGACACTCATTTAGACATTGTCACAAGAAGATTGTTTACTCAATCAAGTTATCGGCACAGGCACACGTTTAGACACTGTCACACCAGGATTGTTTACTGAAACAAGTTATCGGCACAGACACTCATTTAGACATTGTCACAACAGGATTGTTTACTCAAACGAGTTATCGGCACAGGCACTCGTTTAGACACTGTCACACCAGGATTGTTTACTCAAACAAGTTATCGGCACAGACACTCATTTAGACATTGTCACAACAGGATCGTTTACTGAAACGAGTTATCGGCACATGCACTTGTTTAGACACTGTCACACCAGGATTGTTTACTCAATCAAGTTATCGGCACAGGCACTCGTTTAGACACTGTCACACCAGGATATTTACTGAAACAAGTTATCGGCACAGACACTCTTTTAGACACTGTCATACCAGGATTATTTACTCAAACAAGTTATCGGCACTGAATAATATGCATTTTCTGTCCGAATTCTGTCACGACAAGATATTTTGTAGACTTCTCCATTCGCTTCTGCTCCTTGCTGCCCTGGATCATTGCACACCCACGGCGTTCCTGAAGAGATCGGCCCATGTATTGCAGGTCTATTCCGGTTTCTCCTGCCGATGCGACGATCCCACATGGTAGAGATATCCGCCCATCTGCTGCTCTGGAGTCTCATCACGTGGTCTTCCATTTCCATTTTAAACTGATAGAACGTTGTGCCTCGTCACCCGTGTTGACAAGTTTTCTTTTCCTGACGTTAGGGTTTAGTTTTTGATGAATACTCCTAGGATTTCCCAACCATTTTCATTTGGCAGACTTGGATGTATTGCTTTTGACTATCCGTCAGGTTCCAGGTTTGGCAGCAATACAGTAGAGTCGAGAAAACGCAGGATTCAAGTGTTTCGAATTTTAACTTGTTGTTCAGTTTTTGTTTTAGGAGAATGAAATTTAGTGCCCAGAATGTTGTCCATGTTATGGCCACTCTTCTTTTCAATTGTTTGTCCAATTTGTGTCTAAAGCTAACTGACCCAGGTAGACATATTCAGATACATACTGTAGTTCGACGGAATCTACTCTGATCAGTATTTGCTGGTCATTTGCCATAACTTTAGTCTTGTTCATATTTATTAAGAGTCCAGCATTTTTGCTGAGGGTGCTGAAGTCCTGAAGTATTCCTTGTAGATCTTTATGTTTGTTGCAAATAACACTACGTCATCCTCGATCCTTAGATTTGTGAGCTTGTAACAATTCATTTTATACTCGCCCAGTGCAGTTCCTGGAATATGTTTTCCAATAAGCTTGTAAAAAGTTTTTCTCAAGATTAAACGTGACTAAATACTTAAAAGTGTTAAATTTAAGTTCTATTTATATTTCGAATAGGAAACTACATCTCGATTACTACATCTTCCAAAGTGACAACCATATTATAAAAATTATATATTGCAGAAGTGAAACTGGGTTAATAATGTTAGGTTTGTGGAACATACAAAGGCCAAGAGACTGATGTATATAGGAGATTAACCCTGAACAGAAACCGTACTTCAAGCATAAATTTGTTTGCTTCGCAGTAGACTACTTTTAAAAGGCAGAATTATTTTTGGACTAAAGGAGTATCCATTTGTTCTAAATTTCATACACAAAAAGTTCCCTTTCATTACGAAGCTGTACTTTAATTGTACCAACCTGACGAACATGGCTGCTAGTTCGTTCGGTGAAAATATCTACCTACCTAATTCTCATTCAGTAACAGGCATTGCTGAGCATGTGACAATCGGAAGTGTTGGCTGATGTGCTAATGAGCACAACTCTGCCAAGACCGGTCAATAACGGAAGCAGTATATTCATAAAATGTAACAGACAACAGAGAAAGTTTCTGTAGGGTTGAGTTGACAATCTGATTGTCCTGTACCAGAGTAACAAGTAGTGCAGGTAGAACGGGCAGGTCCGAGGTGCTAATTCGCTTAATTACTGCTCCACTCGCTTCACCGCGGACAACACGCACTTGTTTCGCACAAAAAGGGAACAAGGCTTTAAAAGATTTCCAAATGAAGTCACTATTTTGTCCTGCATTTGGAGAAGCTTCCAACTGATATTACGTGGAATTGTTATATGAAAATGAAAACATGCAGAACAAAATACTTAACAGAATTTCTCGTGGAGTAAAAGAATTTTCTTTATGTAAAGTATAAAGAAAATTATTCTCCATGCAGTCTATTTGTGCCCAGCGATTTTCCTTTTCTAATTTTAGGAAGAATTCACTTCACACTTTTATTTTACTTGGTTATTTAATGATGCTGTATCAACTGCGGAGTTATTTAGTGTCGACAGAATTGGTAATACCGAGGTGGTATTTGGCGCGATGAGGCCAACGATTCTCCAGAGATTACCTGACATTCGCTTTACAATTGGGGGAAAATCTCGAGAATAAACCCAACCAGGTAATGAGCACAAGCGGGAATTGATCTGCAGACAAGTGCCTTAGTCGATTTAACTACGCCGATGGCTCATTTCATCTTCACTAACTGCGACTCAGTTTATGTTACAATGATAATATTAAATAAATAGTTTTATTAAAATAATTGAGATGAATTATAAAATTAATAAAGACTTACTAAAAATTGGCTCAGAAAATTTTCGAGTTGATTTTATCTGACAAACGTTACGACAAATGAAATGATGTAGTAGTATATCAGCCTAAAATATGGAAAATTAAATATTATACTTTATCTATTTAGCATATAAAACTGGGAGCTACAAAGTACAGTTTAAAATACTGAAATGCATTCTCCGAATGATTTTTATCTAATCACATTTGATAACATCCTATGAAGTTCCAAGTCCAGTGTACCTACATTTCACAGGACATTGATTAATAAGCAGGACGATACTTTAAATTCAGTCTTCAAAACATACAGGATCAAAACGAAAAAATAACCTTGTATTCCATATTTTGTAACACTCCCTCGAATAATAATAATAATAATAATAATAATAATAATAATAATAATAATAATAATAATAAATAATAATAATAATAATAATAATAATAATAATAATAATAATAATACTAATTTTAAGGCTTTTAAACCGAGGTTCATTTCCGCCCTCACATAAGCCCGGCATTGGTCCCTATCCTCAGCAAGATTAATCCTGTCCCTATCATCATATCCCACCTCCCTCAAATCCATTTTAATATTATCTTCCCATCTACGTCTCGGCATCCCCAAAAGTCTTTTTCCCTCCGGCCTCCCAACTAACACTCTATATGCATTTCTGGATTCGCCCATACGTGCTACATGCCCTGTCCATCTCAAACGTCTGGATTTAATGTTCCTAATTATGTCAGGTGAAGAATATAATGCATGCAGTTCTGTGTTGTGTAACTTTCTCCATTCTCCTGAAACTTCATCCCTCTTAGCCCCAAATATTTTCCTAAGCACCTTATTCTCAAACACCCTTAACCTATGTTCCTTTCTCAAAGTGAGAGTCCAAGTTTCATAACCATAAAGAAAAACCGGTAATATAACTGTTTTATAAATTCCAACTTTCAGATTTTTTGACAGAAGACTGGATGATAAAAGCTTCTCAACCGAATAATAACAGACATTTCCCATATTTATGCTGTGTTTAATTTCCTCCCGAGTATCATTTATATTTGTTACTGTTGCTCCCAAGTATTTGAATTTTTCCACCTCTTCAAAAGATAAATTTCCAATTTTATATTTACACTTCGTACAATATTCTCGTCACGAGACATAATCCTATAGTTTGTTTTATCGGGATTTATACTTCCAAGCCTATCTCTTTACTTGCTTCAAGTAAAATTCCCGTGTTTTCCCTAATCGTTTGTGGATTTTCTCCTAACATATTCACGTCATCCGCATAGACAAGCAGCTGATGTAACCCGTTCAATTCCAAACCCTTTCTGTTATTCTGGACTTTAATAATAATAATAATAATAATAATAATAATAATAATAATAATAATAATAATAATATTCTTTTGCCTATTGTTGTTGGATTCAAATTAGTGAGTTTTTTGTTTTGTGATTTGAGATGGTGAGATTAAGATAGAACTGCGGAAAATGCTACGAATGGAAGGAAGATGTCCTAAGGACGATTTTAAAGACGGACAGTTCAGAAGTAGGCGTTGCAGAAAGATTTAATACGTACGGACAACACTTGGTGATAAGATAAAATCTGACAATTTCATTAAGCCTTCTTTAAGAAGAAGATCCTTATTTAGACAAAACAAGGAGAACTAAACTAATGATTTGTTAATTACAGAAGTATTTTATGGTATGGCACGGACAGAACTGGGAAATATTGTCATGATTTAGCTGAAAAACTTGACATGAAGCAGAAGCATATTTGAACCGAAACATTGCGAAAGTGGCTGGAGAAAATTGGGTTATAGGATTTAGATCCAGTTGTGCGAATACAGAATAAAGTCCTGTTAAAAATAATTCCATACTTACGTGATAAAAATGTTGTATGAACTCGGAATAGTACACTATTCGGGGGGGGGGGATATCTTCCGAATAGGCTATTCCATGCTTTCAATTGCTGTTAAATTATTATGTAGGTAATAAATTATAAAACTGCAGGAGCACTGGACATGAATCTCTGATACTGATTCTGAATTAATATTTTATATGCTTTTGATAACGCGAAAACAGAAAATAAGCCATAGATCTGATCTATGAAATATGCATAACGATGAAAAATTCTGGGAAGATTCATACACAAAATGGACACAGTTTTAAACGCGCTGGAATTAATCAATGTTGATTCGGAACACATGACAGACAGATAAAAATAGTTCATATTATTATCAACAGTAATCTCACTAGAGGTTTTGATTTATCTAGAGAAAATCAAAACTCGAGTGGGATTTAATTGACTATTACACGATTAGAAGAAAGTATATAAAGATTAGAAGTAACGAAGTACTCCAATACAGTAAAATATTAATTGACTTACGAAAATACAAAACTGTCTTCAAATTTGTACCATCTCAACATTATAAATATTACGCTAGTAGATGGCAGTAATGTGTTATGGTGCCAACTATGGAATCTTCATTGAACTCTGTGGACGGTTACTAGTCAAGAAGGCTTTGTTGATTCAGTTTCATTTCTATTAAAACAGTTGCATTCCACTTCAATTATCCCGATCCCAGTAAGCAACGTCATTTGACAGATGATTTTAAGTAAATCTTAGTATTAAACAATCTCTGATACGTGACTATTCATAATATCATATAGCAGAAGCTATAACATAACCTAATAATATAATCGAGTGTTAGAAAAGCTTTAATTAGGGATGATGAAATAAACAAGAAACATTTTAATTAACAATAATGAAATAAAAATAAATATGAATAATTTTAAAAGAAACTATTATTAAAAGTAGGTACAATTTTAAATTTGAATGTTTTAGTGGTTGGTGATTCAGTTGATGTTATATTGGACGTGTGCATAAAAGAAGTGAACTCGATGTACATGGTGTATCCCTCAACTTATTCAGGATTTCCGAATGGTGCTCTTCATTTATTTGTAAATAGGGTTTCAGGGAATATGCATAGCTATGACCAGTGATCTTTATTAATTCTTATTCTTGAATGCCAATGTGAGTCATATTTGAAAGTGCTGTACATCGACTGGAGTGGTTTGTAATTTTCTGTTTTTTCACGTCCAGACCAGTGCAGTTTGAAATGTTGGCAAACAAAGAAACAAATGCTAGGGTAATGATAAAAATAAACAAATGCTAGGGACGCGATAAAATTAAACAAATGCTAGGAACGCGATAAAATTGTGCGATAAGCAGCCATGCTTGGTTGAAAGACTTCCTTTCGTACCGTTTTATTAGTCAAAAGTAGTGTGACGTAGTAAAAGTGTAATAGTCATTGTAAAAAAGTGATAATGTCTTAAATAATTAAAATTAAATATTAAACAAATTCATAAGACAATATTATAATATCAGACTAGTAGCTTCGTTCCCAAACGTCTAGGAATTACAACAACAACAACAACAACAACAACAAAAACATAATATCACTATTACGTTTTGCATTCTTGTAGGTAGTGTCTGAGCACTACATAACCTAGCTATAGACTTCCATGCTTTTTGATTAGAAATTTTGGCATCAGTTTGTTTTCTACCTAGTTCGTTCTTATACCTAGTCATTCATTATCTCAACCACCTTAAGTGTGTCTTCTATCTTATAGTTTTGAGTTCTAACTTCTTATGATTTACTCATTTCTTTATAATAAATTCCGTAGACAAAATAGTAATAGTCTATGTTCGAGAAATATAATAAAAAATACTTGTATTATGAATGTACTTTATAAACAAAACACACTCTAAAATAATGCCAACCATTGTTCCAATTCTGCCAAATATGAAATAGATAATCTTGGAATAAAGGAACATCATATAACACAGTACGCCATTTATTCTATAGTTAGGCCATTTCACGAATATCTTTTCCAAGATTTATTCCGCAATCGCACAACTGGGCCTTAGAAAAATAAATCCAGAAATTACCTTAAGAAAGTTCAGTGTACTAGCCTCTGTCCCAAAGAAGCCTTGAACAAAGAAGAAGTAATATTTATTTTATAAAACTCGCGAATATGCAATGACTGTACAAAAATTTCCTGCTACAGAGCTTTTCACGCGAGTTAGTTGATACGACTCATCTTCTCCGTGGATATTTTGTCTGATATTTACATTATCACCACTAAGAGGAACTGAGTACTAATAATACAATTTAGACAACTAGGAAATATGTTACAACTATGGCTTAAAATATACAATAATTCATTCCTCAGTATCCTGATTTATAAAATATAAATTCGATAAAAATTAAACTGAAAATGAAAGAAATTATGGAAAAGACAGACATGGGAATAGATCATTCATTTCGTTTCGTTGAGTGTTCTGCTCAAGGGAAGGTCTTTCACTGCAACCCAGCTTTCCCCAATCTTTCCTATTTTCTACCTTCCTCTTCGTTTCCTCATATGATCCATTATACCTTATTGTCGTCTATTATCTCATATCTTCTACTAACCCGAACTTTTCTCCCGTTCGCCTTTTCCTTCCAGTGCATCTTTCAGTAGGCAGTTTATTCTCAGCCAGTGACACAACCAATTCCTTTTCCTCTTCCTGATCATCTTCAGCATCATTCTTTCTTCACCCACTCTTTCTTATTTTGTCTGTCCATGTCACACGTACCATTCTTCTTCATATCCAAATTTCAAATGCTTCTATTCCCTTCTCTTCATTTCGTCGTAATGTCTATGTTTCTGTCCCATAGAATGCCACACTCCATACAAAGCACTTCACTAGTCTCTTTCTTAGTTCTTTTTCAAGAGGTCCGCAGAAAATGCTACTTTTTCTATTAAAAGCTTCCTTGACCAATGTTATTCTCCTTTTGACTTCCCGGCAGCGCCTCATGTTAATGTTTATAGTACACTCCAAGTATTTAAAGCTGTCCACTCTCTCTAATGCCTCATTTAGAATTCGCAAGATTATCTTCAGTAGGCTATTTTTCTTCCTATGACCATATTCTTCGTCTTATTTGCTTTTATCTCCATTCCATTCTGTCTTGTCATTCAATAGTCTAAATTGAACATTTCGTCACTGCTCCATCTGAACCATTACATAAACAAGAGACCCTTGAATTTCTCAGATTTTATCCCCAAACTGTGTGTGATAAATTCTATAAAATATTAACCAGAATGACGTATGAAATCTAAAGCCCAAGATATAGGCAATATAAATATCACTCTTACTTATTTACAAAATATGGTTTTTAAGGAACCTGTAGGCTCATTGCCTCTCTCACATAAGATCGCCATCGGTGCCTATCCTATGCAAGATTAATCCAGTCAATATCATCATATCCCACCTTCCTCAAATACATTTTAATATTATCCTCCCATCTACGTCTCGGTCCCTCGAAGGTCTTTTTCCTTCCGGTCTTCAAACTAACACTCTATATGCATTTCTGGATTCACCCATACGTGCTACATGCCCTGCCCATCTCAAACGTCTGGATTTAATGTTCCTAATTATGTCAGGTGAAGAATACAATGCGTGCAGTTGTAACTTTCTCCATTCTCCTGTACCTTCATCCCTCTTAGCCGCTAATATTTTCCTAAGCACCTTATCCTCAAATACCCTTAAACTCTGTTCCTCTCTCAAAGTGAGAGTGCAAGTTTCACAGACATGCAGAACAACTGGTAATATAACTGTTTTATAAATTCTAACTTTTAGATTTTTTGACAGCAGACTAGATGATAAAAGCTTCCCAACCGAATAATAACACGCATTTCCCATATTTATTCTGCGTTTAATTTCCTCCCGAGTGTCATTTATATTTTTTACTGTTGCTCCAAGATATCTGAATTTTTCCACCTCTTCAAAGAATATATCTCCAATTTTTATATTTCCATTTCGTATAATATTCAGGTCACCGGACATAATCATATACTTAGTCTTTTCGGGATTTACTTCCAAACCTATTTCTTTACTTGCTTCAAGTAAAATTCCCATATTTTCTCTAATAGTTTGTGGATTCAAATAAAACTTATACATTACTGAAATTACAACTGAAATATTTTCATGCATAATGGAAGTATAACATAATCCTGAAATATTAAAACTCTGAGATTTGGTTTACTAGCTATTATTGGATACAAGAAATAAGTAAAATGTTGCTAAAAATAAATATTTTAAGATAATATTATATTACATAAAACCTAAAAAGCTGTTACCGAAATAGGTTGAAGGAATAGAGTTACGATGGATCATTATATACTTATGACCCTGATAAGACGCAATTCATTCATTCATTCATTTATTTTATTCCATAGATCTTACATGAGCAATGAAGCTTTAAGATGTGGAACATGTCAACATTTTACAATATTACAATTACAATTTTTACAAATTTTTATAGTTTTACAATTTAGTAATTTTCTACAATTTTTACAATTTTGTACAATTTTTTTACATTTTTTTTTTTTTACATTTTGGCGAGATGTAGTGAGATGAGATGAGGTCCGAGGATTCGCCAAAATATTACCCGGCATTTGCAATGAGCAGCCGAGTAAAATATAGCCTACAGGCATAAAACAATTAATGTACAGTGTCAGTATCTTAAGAGGTTTAGCGCTCAGCAGTCTAAGAGTATATTCCTCGGTTCACAAAATTTCCACACTAAGCAACATACCTATAACCAAATCTGAATAACCAAAAAGAGAATTGCGAGAGAAAGAGTAAACGCTCTTGCGGTTGCAAGTACCATATCTCCAATTATCCTCCATGTGACCATAGAATCAGTAATAATGTACACATATTATGAAGGTTTATTTCTACTAAGTTCGTAATTTATTCATCTAATTGTACTCAATTAATACTAATATCTTGCTACTCAGAAAGTTAAGTTATTTCTATTAAATATGTCATTGTTTCAGCTATTTAAAAACTCATGTAAGAGCCTACATATGTACTGCTCGGCCTATTCCTGGAGACTAATATCTAAGAAATCGGTTAACTTTGATTACTAATTTGCATTTCTTATAAGTAAGTACTGTTTAATGTTTGTTGACGTCGTACAAAATTTTGTCGAATATTCTTTTGAGAAGATTAACTCCATATGTAGATGAAATTATTGGGGATCATCAATGTGGTTTTAGGCATAGTACGAGATCGATCGTAGATCGACTATTGATCAGATTTTTTGTATTCGACAGATATTGGAGAAAAAATGGGAGTATAAGGGTACAGTACATCAGTTATTCATATATTTCAAAAAGGCATATGACTCGGTTAAGAGAGAAGTTTTATATAATATTCTTATTGAATTTGATATTCCCAAGAAACTAGTTCGATTAATTGAAATGTGTCTTAGTGAAACGTACAGCAGAGTCCGTATAGACCAGTTTCTATCTGATGCTTTTCCAATTCACTGCGGGCTAAAGCAGGGAGATGCACTATCACTTTTACTTTTTAACTTCGCTCTGGAATATGCCATCAGGAAAGTTCAGGATAACAGAGAGTGTTTGGAATTGAACGGGATACATCAGCTTCTTGTCTATGCGGATGACGTGAATATGTTAAGAGAAAATCCACAAACGATTAGGGAAAACGCGGAAATTCTACTTGAAGCAAGTAAAACGATAAGGTTGGAAGTAAATCCCGAAAAGACTAAGTAGGCGTATATGATTATATCTCGTGACCAGAATACTGTACGAAATGGAACTATAAAAATTGGAGATTTATCCTTCGAAGAGATGGAAAAATTCAAATACCTGGGAGCAACAGTAACAAATATAAATAATACTCGGGAGGAAATTAAACACAGAATAAATGTGGGAAATCCCTGTTATTATTCGGTTGAGAAGCTTTTGTCATCTAGTCTGCTGTCAAAAAATCTGAAAGTTAGAATGTATAAAAAAAAAGTTGTATTACCAGTTGTTCTGTATAGCTGTGAAGCTTGGTCTCTCACTTTGAGAGAGGAACAGAGATGAAGAGTGTTTGAGAATAAGGTTCTTAGGAAAATATTTGGGGCTAAGAGGGATGAAGTTTCAGGAGAACGGAGAAAGTTACACAACACAGAACTGCACGCATTGTATTCTTCACCTGACATAATTAGGAACATTAAATCCAGATGTTTGTGATGGCCAGAGCATGTAGCATATTTGGGCGAATCCAGAAATGCATATAGAGTGTTAGTTGGGAGGCCGGAGGGAAAAAGACCTTTGGGGAGGCCGAGACGTAGATGGGAGAATAATATTAAAATGGTTTTGAGGGAGGTGGGATATGATGGTAGAGACTGGATTAATCTTGCTCAGGATAGGGACCAATGGCGGGCTTATGTGAGGGCGGCAATGAACCTCCGGGTTCCTTAAAAGTAAGTAAGTAAGTAAGTAAGTAAGTAAGGTACTGTTTAATGTCGTTATGAAAGAAGCACAAAGTATTTTGAACGCTCTAATAATTTAATGAACAGTATATATAAAAATTATATATTACTTCACGGTTTATAGATTATGACAATTTTCTTAAATAATGAACACCATATGGCAGAACATTTAGGAAACATAGTTTGATTTTGAGCGTGAACTACCTCGCCGTTTCAAACTACTTGTATAAATAATTTCTTAAAAATAAAACTTCTGCTAAAAGTATATGAAATTAAATCAACACAGAATGGGCTGAGAAATACTAATTAATTCCTAAACGTTAAAACGGCAACGTCCTGTATATTTGTTATTAAAATATATAACTATAAAGAGGATTCCACTTTAAGAAAACAGCATTGAATATATGGAGGCTTTTCCATTCACTATTTATAAATACTTTTCTTGAAAAGTGACAATTAAATATTTTAATTCATGGAACATAATTTCAAAACCAGATCGACTTCTGTATAAAATTGTGTTACAAAAAATATAATCATATATTAAGGGATTCCACTTTAAGGAATCAGCATTGGAACATATGAGGCTTTCATCTAACTATTTATTGACATGGTATTTTCTTGATGTCGCATGAGAAACGTAAATAATTTAATTCAAAGAATATAATTTGAGAGAAAGAAACGATTTCTTGTACTAAAATGTCCGATACTACCTCTAAAATTACCATATATTTAATTTAAGAAAACAGGGTAACAGCTAAATTAATGGAATAGTCTTACGCTTTCTTGCCGAACATCTCCGCTAAAAACTTAACAGACAATTAGGGGTGGTTAAAAGACGCTTATTTGAAGAAGTACACAAAAATTTAACTGTCAGCAAAACAACAAAGGCATTAGGTATATATCTTAGGTTCTTGTCTGATTAAAGTGAAGTTAATAACGGAAAAAGTTGTTGTACGAAATCCTAAATTTGTATTATAAGCACTTCTTATCATTTTTAATAACGGAAAAAGTGTGCTGCGCATAATCTTAATTTTGTATAATAAGCGCTCTGTACCATTTAATGACGGAAAACGTGTGCTGCAAATAATCTTAAAATTGTAACATAAGCGAACATTTAATAACGTAAACGTGTCCTGTACATAATCTTAAGTTTGTATTATAAGCACTTCTTTACATTTTCTGGCCGCAAAACCAGGTGGCGGTTCGATTCCCGGTCGGGGCAAATTACGTGGTTGAGGTTTTTTCCGGGGTTTTCGCTTAAACCAATATGAGCAAATGCTGGGTAAGTGCTGGACCCGGACTCATTTCACGGGCATTATCACCTTTCATTCAGACAAATAAAATGTTGATAAAGTTTTATCCTATTATTATTATTATTATTATTATTATTATTATTATTCAAATACTTGTGGTGTACTATAAGCAGTAACATGAGCTGCTGTCAAGAAGTCGAAAGGAGAATAGCAATGGCAAATGAAGGTTTTAATAGAAAAAGGACTTCTGGAGAAAGAAATAAGTAAGAGACTAGTGAAGTGTTTGTGTAGAGTGTAGCAATGTGTGGGGCAGAAACATGGACCTTATAACGAAGTGAAGAGAAGCGAATAAAATCATTTGAAATGTGATTATGGAGAAGGATGGAGCGTGTCAAATGGACAGAGAAACATGGACATTATGACGAAGTGAAGAGAAGCGAATAGAAGCATTTGAAATGTGGATATGGAGAAGGATGAAACGTGTAAATGGACAGACAGAGAGTAAGAAAGGAAGCTTTGTTTTAAAAAGTGGATGAAGAAATAATGATGCTGAAACTGATCAGAAAGAGGAAAAGGAATTGGTTGGTCACTGGTTGAGAATAAACTGCCTTCTGAAGGATGCACTGGAAGGAATGGTGAAGGGGAGAAGAGTTGGGGGCAGAAGAAGATATCAGATGATAGACGACATTAAGATAAGAGGATCATATGCCGAGACAAAGAGGAAGGCAGAAAATAGGAAAAACTGGAGAATGTTGGTTTTGCAGTGAAATACTTGCCCTTAGACAGAATACTATGAATGAATTTATTATTATTATTATTATTATTATTATTATTATTATTATTATTAGTAGTAGTAGTAGTAGTAGTAGTAGTAGTAGTAGTAGTAGTAGTAGTAGTAGTAGTAGTAGTAGTAGTGGTAGGTCTACTATTATTTGTAATTGCAGCAACGTTTTAGGTCCCTAAAACTGTATTTTAATGCCTACTTTCGTTCATTATGGAGTCTAGTTGAGGTGTCTAAAAGTTGGTTAATGGGCTAAATATCCGAAGTCTAGTTATAATGTATATAAAATGTAATGTATGTTTTTGCAAGCATCATTATGGCATTAATAGGTTTTTTTATCATTTCAACGGACTCAACGTACCTATCTTGTGCGATAAACTTGCTTGAACGCTGTACATATTTGGAAGAGAGTGAGAGATACTATACCTCAACTCATTCTACTAACGGAGGCATCTTGCGGCAACAGTGTACTACGTAGCTAAGACTCGTAAGAACAATACTTTTTTCTTAAGGTGGAATACTCTGTATGACTTCTCCTGCTCTTCCAGTCAAGTTAAACGACACAATAATCCCTTTGCTTCCTGTGTTAAAAACCTTGGAGTTTACTTTGATATGCATTTAAACTGGAATAACCAAGTAAGCCATATTACCAAAAAAGTGCTTTCCATACCACATTCCATAAACAGCATTCGAAAATACTTTCCGCTATCACTCAAGAAAATACTAGTGGAAGCACTAGTAACGCCCCACTTCGATTATTGTGATTTTCTACTGACTGACCTCAATGTCAACCAGTCGCAAAAATTACAACGTGTTCATAATTCTTGTGTTCGCTTCGTCTGCGATGTCCTTCGCGCTGACCACATTACCCCATCCTTCCAAACTCTAAACTGGCTACGGCTTAACGAACGTAAAAATTTTCATTCTCTTGTTCTCCTTTTTCAAAGTCCTTCACACTTCTACACCTACCTACCTTGCCTCCCATTTCAGTTACCTGTCATCATATCATAATCTCTTCACACGGACGCAAAATAGCCGCATACTAGCCATACCAACACTTAAGACATCATCGTATTCATCATCATACACAATCTCGCTCTCGCGCTTGTGGAATACCCTACCCAGTGACATCAGAGAATGTCGGAATTTAGTAGCGTTCAAAAGCAAACTTATTAAGCATTTTCTTACTGCGTAGAGTAGGTTTAATTTTTACTTAATTAATAAAAAAAATGTTTCTCTCTTCTTAACCTTTACAATAAACTGTCTAGTTTTTATTAATCAGTTAATCTTTTAGTACTTTGATTTTTATTGTATTTGTAAATTTAATATTAATTGTAATTATAAATGTAATTGTATTCTTAATATTGTACTTGTAATCCCCTGGTAGAGGGGAAGAGAAGATCTGATGGCCTTATCTCTATCAGGTTAAATAAATAAATAAAATAAATAATTAAATAAGTTATCAGAAATTGTCCACAGTAATGAAAGTTTGATTCGAGGCAAGAATTAAACAACTGATGCTTTTTATTTATAATTACGTTTCACTTAATTTCCATCGCTAATCAATCATTACACCTATGTTGTTTGTATACGATTTTATATTACTGTGTTTAATAGATGTTTCGTAATCAAAACATCGGTAATACAAGCTTAACCGACAGCACAATAACAGTCCTATGAGCCATAGAATTTGCCTGTGTGTGAAGGCAGAAAGAGAAATTTCAGCATTGATAGAGTTAATAAGATTTCATAAAAAGATGGGTAATGACTGTCATTAAACATGCGTATCAGAAACAGCCTTTGTAAATGACGTCGTTACCCCAATCCTTAACATTATTCAGCTGCAGATCGCCTAAATCCCTTTCTGTTCTGAAGTGCATAGATTTCCGTTTATGCAACCGTGTAGCTGGAAACGCGATTTACTCTCCTTCTTATTATGCAACGCGGAATTGTGTGGAGACGTCTAGATCAAGGCTTAAAGAAGGATCGTGCCTCCGTTCTTATCTGGAGAATCGGAGAGTTTACAAATGTATCACGTTGGGGAGAGCTTCACGTCTGCAGATAGCATCTGGAGCAAGGTGCTAACAATATGCAGAACCCGTGGTCGTAAACTTGTGCTTCTCACACTTCGTTACTCGCCGAGATGCTCCAGTTTCTTAACATTAAAGCGCATCTTGTTTGTATCAATTATAAACGCATGAATCTTGTTATACACTTTTGAAAGTAGTGGATATCACAACCAGAGTTCTACACAATTTCGAGAGTTGAAGTTTATATGCATTTCAACGTGACAAACAGTAGTCTTGGATAAGAACAAATAGTACTACACCACAAGGAGTTGAATGACTGCCATGAAGTTAGTGATAACGATTGCAATTTATGGAAAACCGTTACAAGAAACTAGATAGTTTCAAACAGGTAAAATCTCTGGAGTTTCAAGATATGAAATTATTTTTGTGTTTATGTTTGACTTTTATTTTATTATTGCACGATGTATAAATAGTATTACTACAATGCCGCCACATCACTATTTAGATATTTCCCGACAGTACAAGTTTTCAGCATTACTGATAGTAAAAACATGATCTGTGTGCAGCGATTTCTTCTACATTATTGGACGAATTTTATTCATATTCAGTACCTCCTAGTGAATGGTGAACATGAAACGTAATATTTATTTGTAAGACGGCCTCTAGTCCACCGTTGTGTCTGAGCGGTTAGCGAGTCTAACTCCGAACCCAGCGGGCCCGGGTTCGATCCCCG
This sequence comes from Periplaneta americana, assembly GCA_025594305.2. Taxonomy (NCBI): domain Eukaryota; kingdom Metazoa; phylum Arthropoda; class Insecta; order Blattodea; family Blattidae; genus Periplaneta; species Periplaneta americana. The sequence continues at coordinate 51,097,937 of JAJSOF020000015.1, forward strand.
GTCGGGACGAGTTGCTTGGGTGAGGTTTTTCTGGGTTTTTCTTTCACTCCTATGGATGAATATCAGGTAATTCTATCAAGGCGATTGGAACCCCACTCATCTTCGCCACTTCCTTTCCTCCCCTATCAACTTCATCATTTCATTCATCATCCCGTTACTTCTTTTGGTTTTCAGATCGCTCTACAGGCGGTCCTCCGAAGCTGCTGGCTCTCTCGACCGGCCTCCGTGGATTGTATTCCATTGATGATGGGTAGGTCCGCAACGGAACCCGGGGAAGATCTTCTCGGGTGGGGGGACTTCCGCCTCGGACCGTTAAGGGAGCCTTGGGGGATGTTGCCGAAGCAGGAGTGGTACATGGACTCTGTTGGCTGTAGGGACCGGCCATTAAGGGGGTCAAGTAGTTAGGTCGGTGCGCGTAGAGGATCGGTGGGGTGTACAATAGACCTCAGGTCGTAAGGCGTGGGATGTTTCCTCCCTCCTAAAAAGGAAAAAAAAGACGGCCTCCAGATATGGAAGGTATCTGCGAATATATTGAATAAGCAGTCACGGACAACCGATAAGGGCTGGTCCTCCAGCTAACAACCCATCACCGTAAAAAAAAACAGCTTGTTAGGAAACCCGATCATAAGCCTCGAAATGGGGCTGGTTCTTTGCTCAGGATAGGGACCGATTGAGGGGTTATGTGAGCGCGGCAATGAACCTCCTGGTTCGTTGAAAGCCATTTGTAGGTAAGAAAGTAAGAATGCATTGAATTAAAAAAAAACAGAAAATTGTCATGAAACCGAAATCGATTCAAACGCCCTTTTTAGTTACGAAATAGCCCTACTCTATAAATGAAAATATTGTAATGCTACAAAAAGTCTGTTTACAGATTTTCCTTAATACTAAAGGCATCCCCTCACGGAGGTTTCAGTATACACAAGGAATTTAGTTACATTTATTTGTCGACAGGAGCAGAGGGAAATGTGATAAGCTCCTAGCCTCAAACGCCACTTAGCATGTACTACATGTAGCTAACTGAAAATTTATTATCAGGGCGCGAGACAGGAGAAATTTGGTCAGACGCTCTAAATTAGATTTTGAGGTCTTTAACGTGCTGGAGAACTCCGCTACGGGACACACGGCTTAATTAAAGTCTCTTCCGAAGAACCTACGCCCCAGAAAAATTAATAGACCCCAGCCGGGTTTGAAACCGAAAGGAAGACGCTTTACTACTAGACTACTATGGGTGGCAACATAAAATTAAGTAACTAATCAAAATATGCATTTGAATTAAATGATATAGTTTTCACACTTCACCTAAAGAGAAAATCTGAATAATAATAAATAATCTAACTAAAGCAGCTGTCTTGAATTACATTCGTTGCCGCTATGCAGGTCGAGTTCGGTTCCAGCGAGGGGCGACATTTAATTTAGTAATTAATAAAAATAGGCATTTGGGTTAAATTATATACTTTTTAAAATTCACCTAAAGATAAAGTCTCCATAATAAATAATCTAACGAAAGCACCTGACTGGAATTACATTCGTTGTGCCTATGCCGGTCGAGTTCGGTTCCAGGGAGGGGCGACATTTAATTTAGTAATTAACAAAAATAGGCATTTGGATTAAATTATATACTTTTTAAAATTCACCTAAAGATAAAGTCTCCATAATAATAAATAATCTAACTAAAGCACCTGACTGGAATTACATTCGTTGTGCCTATGCAGGTCGAGTTCAGTTCCAGGGAGGGGCGACATTTAATTTAGTAATTAATAAAAATAGGCATTTGGATTAAATTATATGTTTTCACATTTCACCTAAAGAGAGAGAGAAAAAAATAATACTAATAATAATTATAATTTTGTAATTGTAGTCTTAATATTGTAGTTGTAATCCCCTGGTAGATGGGAAAAGAAGGCCTGATGATCTTATCTCTACCAGGTTAAATAAATAAATTAATTAAATCTATACTAATAATAAATCTGTAGCCAAAATTTTTCTGGTAATATTCGATTTTCCAAAAATACTTGGTCTAACATATATAATTAACCACCCTCAAACCGAAAATCGCATTTTTTAATTTTTGTTTGTATTTGTTATGTTTGTTACTTTTTCACGCGATAATGATAAAGTCTTTATAATAATAAATAATATAAATTAAATTCTGTTGTAACTTAGATTTTAGGCTATATGGCATTCAAAATACTTTATTTAAAAGGGGGACATTATAAGGGGACTGAATTAAATAAATCGAAATATCTCGTTTATTATTGATTTTTAAAAAATGTTACATAACAAAATTTCTTTAAAAATGATTTCCGATAAGTTTTATTCTTTACAAAATTTTGAGAGCACTGATATTTAATAGAAAATGATTTTTAAAATTAAAATAACGCCATCTAAGACGGTGCAATGAAGATAAAGTCTCAAATGACTTCGTCTAACTAAAGGGGCCTTGACAACAACAATCGAAACAGAGGCCTTGTCGCATCAACAATCAAAGCTATTAAACAGCCTTCAGAGAATGTTTCTGACATTTAATGAAGTAATATCAAAGCTAAAAATTAACCGATTTGTATAATTAATTATTATTTCACCATTGGAAAGTAAAGTTTAATAATAAATGGACATAATGCACCTATAATGTTATTACAGTAACGTCTGAGTAAATCGAGGACAGGTAAGATTAAAATAGCTTCTTATGCACAGAAACTTTGATAGGCTTTTTGTACATTAAATTTCTGTATTTCTTAAAATAATATTTATGTACACTCATTTCAATCTCAGAGAATTAACGAATAACGAGAGTGTATTGATTTAGTATGCAGTAATAGTACGTTAGCAGCAATCCATTATTTTATAATTCAAATTTTAACTATGCTCAATTGAATCGTGTTAAAATACATAAAATATATATGCAATAAATGCAATTAAAAAAATTGAATTTGCGAAGTAGATTATCTTGCACTGTTGTAAAAGTTGTTCCCTGGATCAAACGTCCTATTTTAATTATGTAATTACTTTATATTTATTTCTAACAGGTGCAGCGGAGCCTGATGGCCTTATCTCTACAAGTTTAAAATAAGTAAATAAAAATAAATAAATAAAATAATGATGATGATAATAATAATAATAATAATAATAATAATAATAATAATAATAATAATAAAGGCTTTATTTAACCTGTCAGATGCCATAATAATAAACAATCTAACTAGAACACCTAATTGAAATCAAATTTGTTGTTAGTATCCAGGTCGAGTTCGGTTTCACGCAGGGGGCGACATTTAGTTTAGTAATTAATAAAAATAAGCATTTGGATTAAATGATATAACTTCACCTAAGAGAAAATATAATAATAATAATAATAATAATAATAATAATAATAATAATATTAATATTATTAATAATAATTTTTATTTAATAATAATATTTACTGTTTACTGTGCTGTACAACAGCCAGGGGCCAATAACAGTTCAGCACATAACAAATTTCATAACATGAACATTAATAATAATAGAAATTACAATAACAGTACATAAGAATAATTATTAAAATAATGGCAATTAAAAATAATTATAATTGATATTGAAAGGATGGAATCATATAAATGACTATAATACAAATGATATAAAAGATTACTAGAATAATATTATAATTACTTATCAAAACAAAAGATATAAATTAATAACTGACATAAAACTCCAAAAGTATATACTATATATTAAAAGTATTCAATTTCAATCCATACAAATTAGCATTATACATCTGCAGACAGGAGAGAGAGGTTTATAATTTCTATTGTAAAAAAAATTATGAAATCTTAAACCCTTAGCAGGAATACAAAGACTGATATTGCTTAGGAATGATTCACAATCAATATAATTCTTAATGACTTTACAAAAAAATAAATACTCAAGATCTTGACGTCTGGCAAATAGACTACAGCAATTAAAATATTTACAGTTAACCTCATATTTATAATCATCAGAACTATGTTAGAATCTATAAGAACACAGGGAAATAAATTTTCTTTGAGTATTCTCCAATTTAGACGAGTCAGTGGAAGTAATGGAGTTCATGTAACAGATGCATATTCAAGCCTGGATCTGACCAATGTATAGTATAAAATTAATAAACACATAGGAGTAGAAAAAAATAAGTTACAGATCTAATTAGACTAAGCATTCTTAATGAATGGCTATAAATATATTGCACATGACATATAAATATAATTTAGAATCAAGTAACACACCAAGACCTTTAACACAATCTTTCCTAGTAATTATGACATTATTAAAAGAATAATTAAATTTTGGGATGTAGTTTTCCGCGAGAAGGAAATCCCAAAAGGCTTTGGATTGATTAATTTTCATTCCATTTTGAACAGACCATAGTGCAATTGAATTAATATCACTTTTAAGAATTTGACAATCAGCAAGACTATTAATTTTAGGAAAGATTTTGAGTTCATCAGTAAATAAAAGACAGCTAGAACTTATTCTCTTATTTATATCATTTATAAATAATAAAAGTAAGAGAGGCCCCAAAGTAGACTCTTGAGGAACTCCACATAAACTATTCAATGTAACCGAGAGAGAGAATTACTCAGTCGAACATATGATTGTCTATTTGTTAAATAATTTTCAAACCAACTCACGTAGTTAGTGGAGGGACCAAAATTACTTATTTCGTTTAATAAAATTTGTGAGGAACATCATCAAATGCAAGAGTGATGACAAGAAATGGGCTGGTCTTGTTGACAAGTGAGAAATACTTCCTGATTACCCCCGTAAAGAGACTGCAGCTGCCATAAGAATTGCCACAGGACACGACTGCCTGGCGGAATATTTATATAAAATGGGTATTTTACTATCACCCCAGTGCGTCGTGTGTGTGTGTGTGTGCATGCATGCATTTACGTGTACGTACTCTCTGCAGTTTCTTAAATATATTGTACTCTTCAAAGACTCCAAGAGAATGCTATTATCTGAAAAGATGCTTTACTTTTAATTCCCAGCATTACATATTTGTTCATATTGAAGCTATAAACTCTTCATCCAACATATCAAAACCCTCTCTACGAATATGATGCGCATACTACACGTCGTCCACAGCACTTAAGAGAGAACCTTCAGCTGAACAAACAACATCCAATTCATTACATCCTGAGCTGAAAATCTTCATTCCCTTGGAATGTCTAAGTATCGTGGTCTCCGTACAACAGAACTGTTCTAAATGAAGCGGTTTATTTTCTTTCTTGGATAAGTGACTGTATATCTTCCGTGATCTCACACTACATTCTTCGAATATTTTAACCAATTTTATGTTACACAGACATTCTTGTTTGAGCAGCCAGCGTCACATCGGTCACCAATGGCACTCGGAGCTTCTCCGTCTACCAATATCGCCTTTTGATTTATCGGTGAAGAAAATTGAGATTTATATGCATTTCGAAGAATTTATTTATCTTCATTTTATCTTAAATGTTGTTATATGGCAGACTTGTATCATACTGACCATACGGGCAAAATATCTTTATTTGAATTTGTGAATTTTACGCACTATCCCATTACATTTTAATGCGTAACATCGCAAAAAAGCCTTTAACAACAACAACAATAATAATAATAATAATAATAATAATAATAATAATAATAATAATAATAATAATAATACCAGTGACAGGAATGGCAAAAATGGATTAGTAAATAGTTTAAGGAATTACTTTTTGGAAATAGGAAGATGTTTGATAGGCCTACATAATAAAACCGGATAGTCCTATATACAGAGTGTTTCCGAATTGGTGTTACAAACTTTCAGGATGATGGCGAAGGGTACATGTATCAATTTGAGATCAGGAACCATGGTCCGGAAATGACAGAGTCGAAAGTTATAAGCAAAAATAGTTGTGTTGAAATGGAATTGTAATTTGGCACCACGTGCCCTCCTTCTCTCAATTTTTGGAACAGTCGTGGAAAAATGGTATGAGCCGGATGTCTCCTACGTGGGTACTCGGCCCGATACAATCTATGAGCTTGTCTACTGTTCCCATTAGCCCGATACAATCTGTGAGCTTGTCTACTGTTCCCATTGGCTCATCTATATTCGAAAATCAGGTCTGCTTATTCCGCTCTCGTGTACTCCTCCATTTCACTAGGTTTCATAAGTTGCAGTATATTGGTCTGAAGTGACAACACTATTTCCTAAACATAATAATTATCCCTTCTCAAAGTTCAATTTATTCAGGTACAGTACAGAAGACGGTGATATTATGTTAGTCATACACAGATTGAAATTCATGACCGTAAAAATGCTGCTTATAAACATCATATAGATTAAGTACCAAAATTGGATTTTTTATATAAATTATTTCAATATTACAATTCCTTATTTGTTAAAATGTGTATATGATAATGTTATGCAATTTGTGTTCTTTTATTTTGTGTTTATTGAAAATATAATGCCAATTAATAATTAATTAGTGTAATTAATTGTAACTAAAACCTTGTGCATCCCTCGTGTTTATCGTATGGCTCGACCTCCCCCACACGTTACCTGCATTTTGGTTACGTTTTCACTGTGCCTAAACGAGACGCTCTATTGTACACATAAGCACTGTGACAAACAACCTCGACACTAACGTCAGACAACTGTTCACTATGACTGCGCACAATACTCTGCTGGCTTAGGTTCGGTTCCTACAGCGCGCAACGGGACGGCTGACAGCTCATTTTGCGTTAACAAAATGTGCCTACGAGAGTAACGTCACATGTCTAAGCTCCGTTGTGCATCAACCTATTGTCGCCGTAAAGGTATCCCACGCCCGTCGTCTAGTGATGACGTTCCTTGACTGAGATTCCAGTAGGATCAAACCGACGATATTACGGAAGGCTAGCTCTTCTATGAGTGCTAATGGTCTGCCGTGAACACATTCCTTTACCAAGATCTCTTCTTTACAAATTTTTGTTTTCGCATGTCCACCATTATCTTCAGATGCCCCTTTACGACATTTCTTTTGTAGTTACATTGTGATAAACACATCAGGATGGGTATTGCTCAAATGTGTCCCCAAATTGCTCCCATGACTGCCACACAAATAAAAACATGTCTTAGTCTAACGCAGCCCTGGGGGATTTATGCGTTAGCTTGAGTGATCTCCAGATAGCGGACTCTTTCTACTCTTGCAATTTGTGTTCATTGTGGACATAGGACTCGAACAGTGGCGTGCAGTGTGTGGGCTACATTTACATTTTTCGTAAACAGAAAATTAAATGTATTTATGTTCATATAGTATGTAGGCGAAGCACGTCTTGCACTCATTGTGAATGGCACGTCACTGAACCTCTGCGTTGATTATCGTTTCTCTCCACCTGTCCGCAGCTAGTTACTCTGGGAGAGCGAGGGCGCTCAGAGAGAGACTTATACCCTTAGCCCTGGTCTAACGCAGGCCTGCACAAGGTTTGCGCTCTCCGAGCCGGCTCACAGCTCATGAGCGGAATGCATATATTAGCTGCGCTCTGTATAAGGGTGGACTAGAAGCAGGTATGGATCTCGTACAAAATATACACAAAGGAAATACAGTACCAGTAAGAGTGTTTATGAAATGAATTTCCGTTCAGTGTTTGCAAAACTATCTTGGACTATTATTAATTAATAAAGAAATATTTATTTTACAGAAGTAATAGAAATTCTATAGCTACTTAAATGTACAATATCATTTTGTTATATTTTTATTTATCAGTACATGAAAACGAGGTTTTATGCTGTTGACAGCTGAAAGAAACAGAGCCTACTGATCGTAATGAAACATCAGTTACAGATGTTCGATATCTGCCTTTATTAAAGTTGAGTATAGAAAACAGTTGCTCACAAATATAAATGTTGAGCCAAGCATAGCAATCATTTTCACAGCCAGCCTGTGTAGTCGTGGATGTTATTGCTAATGTTTAGTCTTGTAAAACTCAACCAGGCTAGTAGTATTATTCAAACGATCTTTAGTCCTTAGGTCACATTGAAGATCAATACGTTCGAGCTGTAAATCGTTAAATGTTATGTTCCGTCTTTTAGATTCCTCCATACTGTACTGTAGCAGTAGGTAACAACGTGAAACAGTTACTGAGAATAGGCCTACACACTGCACTTCACTAGATAACATAGTGGTCGTTTCCCTCTACTCTACCTATAGCAAGTCTATGTCATTATGACGTTCCTCTACGTTTCGGCGAGCGGTAAACACGGCTCTCCCGCTCCGAAGGAGCGCGCGCGCTCGTTGAGCGCTGTTTGTGCAGGTATGGTCTAAGGGGTCACAATATTGTTAAAGTGTTACACCCAGATATGCTCAATCTGCGTCTCGCGATTACACTGTGTAATCGTACTATATATGGAGGAAGTTAAATAGTCTAACAGATTTTCAGAGCGAATAGCTCATGCTGTATGTAACAAAAACTATAATATCATATTGGTGAAAAGTAGTCTTTTCAGAAAAAAGAAATCTTTTCCCTTATTCAGCAACTATTGCGAGTAGGATCGTGATTTTTGACTATATTTTAGGAAAACTAATAAAGAATACTTTATCCCTCTGGCCTATTTCAATAGTGTGGACTCCTTTCGTGTAAATTAAATTTCAAAAACATTTAATTTGAAGCCACTGCACTATGTGATTTGGTTGCAACACAGCGCCAGAGAAGAGTTCATCCAGCGAGACACAGAGTTCATTCACCTCTTACACCTGTGTCACGAGTAGAGTGTGTTAGCGGCGATGTTGCCGGACTGCTGAATTTTCAAACGTAATTTTCTAATTAACCGTGCATTTAATCACAAAACGCAATATAGGTTTTCTATTTGCTTTAGTGTACCCTATCGCCCTCTTCAATCTGCAAGGTTATTTCACTTCCACCCTGTATAAGTGTTTGATAATGGCACAATGAAAATCACATCTAAACGAAAATGATATTCGCGGACAGTGTGTTCTATAGTGCCGTCATATCGCTATTAAGGATACATGCAATTTATTATAAAGGGACTTTTAATAAAGAAATAGGTCTACATAATTTTGTCGGTATTTTCAGTGTCGATTCGGACTCTGGTTATTTCAATCGTTTATGTTTCATTCACTTCATAGTGTTTTACCGGTATTTCATTAATATGCGTCAATATCGGTAAAAACGTCCTAAACTGAAAGGAAGAATCTCTGTCCTAATAGGTAAACTCTCTGTGCGCTTTGGCGGCCGTATGTCAGAAAAGCTTTGTTGTTATAACCAGTAAGCTTAAGAACTTATCTATCGGCGATATTACTCATGAATTCAAAACCATAATATCTTGACGTATTCAATCTATTTTGACCTGCAGAGCGGCACTAAACTGTTGTAGGCTTCAGTAACATTAGGTATGTAGGCCATCTTATTGTTCCAATTAAGCTAGATTAGTAATCAGTAGGGATGGAAGTTCGGACACCGAACGTATGAAGTTAACTAAGACATGTGTTATACAAGTCGTTTCGTTTACATCAACTCAGGGTGGTACAAAGCACTGCTATACTTGAATCAAAACATTGCTGGGTATAGTCAGGCGACTAAAGAGTATAATACACATTTAGGAAAGTGACTTACCCCATCCTTTTCTTTGTACAAAATGATGACAGATTTTAAATAAAAATGAATGATGCACTTTAAGTGTCACTAATTTTGTTCCAATATACATCCAACTGTGTACATTCGTAAATTCTGAAATACAAACCTGTTTCGACTGTCACTTAAATAAAGAAATCTTCTCTTGAAATTACACAATGTTATTTGTGCAACATATTGAAATAGTTTATATTTATTATAAGTTGTTATATATTATCTTGTGCAGTTGTGCAGGTTCACTATTTAGTTCATATTGCATTTCACAAAGTTTCGAATAATTATGCAGGATTTTTTTTTTCAAGAATACTTCTCACTTTTAGTTTAAACCTTTCATTGTTATCAACAGCTAATCCTATAGGATTTAAAGTTATTTCTTAACACAAGGGTAAGTATTGCGTACGCATGGTTGTTGGAGTCGGCAATTTACGAAACATATACTTTTCAATGTGGTATTTAAAATGGAGAACCATTAAACAATTTCAGATGTTCGATGTGACTTTTAGAGTCATAACTAGGCCTGAGAAATACAGGGTGTTTAAAAAGTACGGGGTCACGCGCCGTGGCATCGCGGTCTAAGGCATCCCGCCTAGGACTCGCGTTACGGAATGCGCGCTGGTTCGGGTCCTCATGAGGGGAAGAAATTTTCTCATGAAATTTCGGCCAGTGTATGGGACCGGTGCCCACCCAGCATCGTGATGCACTTGGGGAGCTACGATAGGTAGCGAAATCCGGTTGCGAATACCAGCTATAACGGCTGGGGGGATCATCGTGCTAACCACACGATACCTCCATTCTGGTTGGATGATCGTCCACCTCTGCTTCGGCATGTGGGCGTGAGGCCAGCAGCCGGCTGGTCGGTCTAGGCCCTTCACGGGCTGTAGCGCCACGGATTATTATTATTATTATTAAAAAGTACGGGGCATAATTTCAGGTATGTATTTCCCACATTTAGACAATCAAAATAGCTCATTACAACATGTGTCCGGAAATGCTTCATTTCCGAGTTATGGCCTTCACAACATTGAAATTCACCGGAACGTTTTTCTTTCCGCAGGTCGTCGTCATTACAGAAGATGTTCAAAATGTCCACCTCCTGCTTGAATACAAACCTCACATCGATGTCTCATTGACCTGCGAACACGATCCCAAACTCCAGGAGTATTGCGTATGTCCTCAGAACATGCCACAATTCGATTCCGAAGGGATTCCAAATCAGGCACCGGAGACGAATAAACCAATGATTTTAAATGGCCCCACAAGTAGAAATCGAGAGGGTTCAGATCAGGTGAGCGTGGAGGCCAAGCAATTGGGCCACCTCTACCTATCCATCGATCAGGAAACCTTCGATCCAACTACCGGCGAGACGTACGACTGAAGTGTGCAGGAGCGCCATCATGCAAGAAGTGAATGTGTTGATGATTGATCAGTGGAGTGTCTTCTAAAACATGAGGTATGGTGTTTTCCAGGAAGTTTGTGTACGTCTGCCCCGTAAGTCTGTTTACAAGTACATGGGGCCCAACTAATCGATCACCAATGATACCGGCCCACATGTTGAGGGAGAACCGCACCTGGTGATGAGATGGAACAGTTGCACGTGGGTTTTCATACGCCCATACATGCTGCTTGTGGAAATTTGTTATGCCATCTCGTGTGAACTGTGCTTCATCTGTAAATAATACTAAGGCAGGAAAGTTCGGATTTACACCACACTGCTGCAAGAACCACTGACAGAACCTAACTCGTGCAGGGTAATCTGCTGGTGACAGGGCCTGTACACGTTGCAAATGATAAGGATACAATTGATACTCTTTCAACAGTCTCCAGACAGTCGTATGAGGAACATTGACTTGCAACGCTACCCTTCGTGTGCTGATAGAAGGAGTCATGTTCACAGCCTCCAAAATCTCCTCCTGTACGGTACTTCTGGAGTTATAGATCTTGGTCGTCCCCTTCCCAAACCAGGAGAGTTAAATTTTCCATACTCGCACAGACGGTAATGGAGACGTACAAATGTCTTCCGATCTGGACATTGTCGCTGTGGGTACCTCTCCTGGTACAAACGTCGAGCCAGCGCAGCATTGCCGTCCGTCCGCCTTACCGTACATGAAGTGTATCTCTGCCAGCTCTTGATTTGAATACATGTCGCACAGTCTAACGCCTACACAACACTGAATGTAACCTTCGCCTCGGAATGAACTGTCAGAGTGCCCTCTTAATGTCTCCTTTGACGGCAACGACCTGCGGAAAGAAAAACGTTCCGGTGAATTTCAATGTTGTGAAGGCCACAACTCGGAAATAAAGCATTTCTGGACACATGTTGTAATGAACTATTTTGATTGTCTACATGTGGGAAATACATACCTGAAATTATGCCTCGTATTTTTGAAACACCCTGTATGTGCCGTTATACTACCAGTGCGCTTCGTGCGCCTTAACTTTGAGTACGTCTCAGAGTCGGGGAGAGTTAACGCAGTGTCTTTCGTTCGTTTGAATTCATGCTTATCATCACGGTGAGTTAATACTTAGCGTTTGGATGGTTGAAAGCCACTCCTTTGACGTCGAAACACAACTATCTGCTAAAGAAAAATTTAAAGACATCATTTTCTTTGTTAAAGAAAAATTGCACTATTTTAAAGACATTTTATTTTCTGTCTGTAGAAAATACACCTAATATAACACTGACAAGTATCGGCCTTATTATTGCACTATGTTAATATGATAGTGTATTACGTTTTCTTACATAATGTTTCATTTCATATATTGCTGCAGTGAATAACAAACCATATTTTCAAATTTTCAAAGCCTGTTGCTAGAAAACACAGCCTTACATCTAGAAAAACTCCGTTCCAGTTCTGTAGAAACAATGAGGACATATTTGAAATATTTTACACAAGCATTATCTATCTCAAAATCTGTATCATTATTATAAATTTCCTCATTTGAAATTGTCACAAATTTTACATAGAGCTAGATATTCATAATGTTTATCCAATATTTTTTCATCTTGTTTGCTACATTTTTTCCTATTTCGTGTTACAACTATTCGGTTAGTCACAATATCATTGCCTACATGCTATTTTATTTCTGTAGAAAACATATCTAATATGGCATTGACAAATATCAGCCTTATTATTTCACTATGTTAGTAAGTTAGTGTATTCAGTTTTTGTTTTACATAATTTTGTATTTCATACTGTATATTCTTGCAGTGAATAACAAACCACATTTTCAAATTTTCAAAGGAGAATGATTACCTGTTGCTAGAAAACATAGTCGTATATCTAGAGAGGCTTCGTTCCACTTTTGCAGAAACAATGGGGAAATATTTGAAATATTTTACACAAACAATATTTATCTCAAAATCTGTATCATTATTACAAATTTCGTCGTCGGCATCTTGCTATTATTCTTCTTTACAAGACGTTGAATGTTGCTTGTTACGAATAGCAGTATTCGGTCGTAATGTAACCGATCAACTAAAGTTCACTGCTGAACGAAATACACTGAAATCCCCCACCCCAACGCAATTACGTACCGGTACCTAAAGTCAGAGGCGCATGAAGTGCAATGTAACGGCATACAATTCTTAGCCCTAGTTATAACCCTTTTGTAAATCACGACGCTTTTTAAATTTCATATCGAATTTACACACTTTATAGCATAATATATTTTCGTTCTTGGCTGAAAAATAATAATAACTGAAGATTTTTTACAAGCATAGGCAAAATTACAGATTTTATTGACGGTATTTTAATCCATCCTCACAGTACCTTCACTAGATCACAACTGAACTCACTACGAAAGTTCTTTCCAAACAGAAAACAGGTATGCTGTGTCGAAACAACCTATTAGAATGCAGTAAACATTACTAAACCCGCACCCATTTAACTTCGAATGAACATAGCTCCATTCACGTTATGTCTTTCATTTTGCCTACGAACCTGAGGGCATATCAGCAAAGTAAACAATTAGCGTCATCCCATAGTCAGTGTTTCTTAAACTTGTAGCCGCCTCTAGGTAATGTTTTGGTGTCCGAACTTCGTTCCCTAGTAATCAGTAGTCTTCGAAGTTCAGGTCCCGGGCGGAGAGATATAGGTTACCTCAGCGTTTCCCAAACTGTCGTTCATATTTGAAGTGCCGATATGGAATAAAAACGCCCATTCTTTCTCTTGCACCGTTTTGTAATGGAATTTTAATTCTTTTGATCTTTGAGGTAAGAAATTTTTCTACAAGAACGAGTAGTGCAGCGCACGATTATGTAGTCCCCGGAGCAGTTGTTTGCGCGCTTTCAATCGAAGATCTCCAATTGGTGCAGCAACACTTTTCTATGGACAAGACAGCAGGTTGTATGCTGAGGCGCAGACGTACACTTTCTGCTGAGAATTCCTTTAATCGGATCATGTAGTGGTTCGAATCCAAGTAATTTTTTTAAATAAGTATGCAATTTTAAGTTTATTCAGTTATTTATTTGGCGCTCTCTCCTTCTTTTTGCTTAAAGTGCTACTTACTTTAGCAGACAGATTCTTTTCTGCATTTGAAATTCTTAGCATTTGTGGATGACCGTGTTATTTTATGTTATTCTTCAAATTAATGTCATTAAATTCAGTTATGAGGTACGACATAAACCCACCAATGGTCTGACAACAAAGAGATATATAATATTACTAGTGGCTTGTGCAGCAAATGCTGCAAACTAAGTTCATTAGATGTTCAAATAAACATTTTTCAGATTTATTTTCAATTAAGAATACCAGACATTCGGAAAGTTATTTCCTTCCATAACAATGAAAGATACTCTCTGTCGAGCCAATACTGAAGAGAACCACGCATATAAATATCTACACCACACCGCCATTAAATATATGAAAAAGACCCAACCCCACTTGATTAATACTTATAAAAATATTTGATTTTTAATAATATTAATATCTTACGTAAGTTTTATAGCTTTCAGTGACATATACTATATATACTATAGGCTATAACCGCCACTCAGTAAAATATAGAAATCAAAATCTAATTTAAGTTATTCTCTACATCTACTTATATAACCCCAAAACGTTTCACTTTCATATCATCAATATAACATTAATATGTATAATTAATGAAAAATAGTCACATCATGGCATTAACTACAATAATATTTCATTTCTAATGGTAATAATCTCATCAAACCACGTCAAGTTTTGTAGTTTTTAATATCCAATACACAGCTGTACCTAGAAAATCACACACCACAGAATCGAACCTGTAAATTATTTTTAGTAAGTTAAGTTTTTAATAACCAATTTAATTTGAGCCCTAAATATGTCAGCATTCTTGCAGATCATGGCCTTCGTGTAATATTGTTTACTGTAGTATGTGTTTTGTTTTATTCTGAAATGCAACACGGCCGACTTGATGCTCGCTTCGCTTCTTCTTTACAAAAAAAAAGCGAAGGTAATATCAAGTCGGCCGTGAATGCTATTAGCTAGTTCTCAAAACTGATAACAGATGGATTTTGGAAAATAGGAAAATTATGTTTAAAAATTGACATTTCACTGAAAACTACTATTTTTCCGAAAAACTTTGAGTTCCAAGCTTCAAAATGAGAGGTCATTTATTAAAATCCGTCTAGCCGTTTTCCCGTAATTTTCATTACCATTCCAAATTATATTGGCGAGAAAAACATAAGCGTTTTTGTGGGCTCGAGGAAGTAATGAACAGATCACCTCCAACTCTGCCCAGCTTTAAATAGAACAGAAAGCGACCGGTATTGAGAAGCGAGAATGCTGATGGGCTAATAATGGGCTAATAAATATTTTCGTTTGAGTCCACTTTCAACATTTAATGTATCTAGTGTATTCAATGCAGTTAATATTGTAAACTGTTTTCAGTGCTCTTTTTTCTGTTTGTTTTTAAATGCTCTTTGGTCAATGTAACCACACAGTATAGCCCTACCTGCCATTAGAATAAATAAATAAACAAATTCAATTATTGCAAAATCTACAGCAAAAGTAAAGTTTGTCAGTAGCTAATGTAAACTATTATAGTTCTACTAGAACCATTCCTTTATTCACAAATAGTTACTGCCAATTAGTCTAATCGATTTATTAATATTAATATTCATTTCTTGGTAATGATTTATTAGACTTAAGCTAGTTTATGCTCAATTGTCTCAACAAACACGAGCTTTAATCATGCGAGTATTAGATTTATACTAACCCCTTCAGGCCTCATATACATTATACAGTGTACTTTGTTTCTTTTTTTCTTTTCTGGAATATCTTTGATACTTTAAATATTTTGAAAAGTTGAATGTGATAGAAATGGAGAATATTAGTTTTTAAACATTTCTATACCAGAATTAAAAATAAAATTAAAAATTTTGGGGCCCCAGGGGTCAAAATTGGGTACAATTTTGTTTTTCTGTGAAGACTTGATTTGGGAATTTTGGATCCCCAGAATGATTATGTGACTTTTTTTTTCAATTTTTTTAAATATAAATTCAGGCCTGAAGGTTAAGTAGAATATATTGAGGACATCATGCCAGAAGGCCTATCAACAAAACTACAAGTTTACATTATAGCCTTTTAATATAGAACTATTTTTACTACCCTTGTCTATTTAACAGGGTACTTTCTTTGATTCTTCCTCATGCCCATTGTGACTCTGAAACGATTTTTTTTCAAACATAAATAGATTCCATTAAAATATTTCAGTAACGCTGCATTTGTTGACACGCCATTCTGGTATGATGCCCTCGGTATTGTTTTCTAAATGATTTATCTAAATATTATTTCTTTTATAGTAATGTTATTATTTTCAGACGTCTATTTTTGTGACATATACAGGGACATCATTTTATCTTTCCTTCCATTTTTATTGTACCTGAGTTTTTTAATGTACTTCACTCTCACCTCCTCTACTATTAAATTTCCAATCATCCTCCACACAGAACCAAGGCCGCGTATGCAGTACTGAGTTAGTGAGTATAGTACGTTCCAGAAATATATTCGCGTTTTTCAGTGACGAAAGAGCTTTCAATATTGAATTATATTTTCGCACAGGTATTGTCATCCGTTTCCCTACGTCGCATTCCGGTTTCTCCCACCTGCTTCTGTTCGCCCCTCTGTAAAGTCTAGTAGCTGGGCTGTCTTAGCTCTTTTCTGGAAACATTAATTTCTGTCAGGAATTGGACGTCTACGTAATATTATACAACTGTTTGAAACAACTTAAATAAAAGGGCCTCGTTAAGTAATTAACTGTCACGTGATTTCCCCCCCCCTTTCTACGGCCCTGCGACAAAACCACTTGATCGGACAGTAGATATCATTTCTGAGTAATTTTATTTTTTCGGATCGGGCAGAAGTGAAGATAAAATTTACAGTACGTAAGGTACTCTTTTATAGAGTAGGTATAGAATTATTTCAACATGAGTTACTAGTACGAAGGACGAAACTGGTAATTGGAATTAGGTACAATAGTCTATAGTGCGATAATATGCACAAAAGAACTGAAGCCTGTATCGAAATGAACGGCCACCATTTTCAAAAATGTGTTTGAATATCCATATTATGATTATTTTTCAATTTAACTTTATTCGCTATATTGTACGCTAATGTGCTCTATTGATACACGAGCATATTTTACATCAGCTACTGTAATTATTGCAGTACCAACAGGAATTAAAAGTTTTAGTTGGTTAGCCACTGTATATGGTTCACAATTATCTTATAGAGCACCTTACGGTACAATATATACTGCATAATGAATACGTCCGAATGGAAAGCTCAATTCGTGAGTAAAAACACTTATTGTAATACAGTACTGTATTTTGATTAAGCAAAAACCTAATGAAAATTATCAAACTCAAAATCGCGAAATGTCCTACTTTACATAAATGAACTACTTTTCTTCCCTCCTATACCTAGTAAAGTGATTTGTATTTTACGCCAGTATCATCGAACTTCACTCTTGGAAGGGGGAGCAAGCGGTGTTTCCGGTTCTAGACCTTTAATCCAGAGATATAGCCAGGTTAATATTAAAAATATTAGTAAAAATAAAATGATGTCCCTGTATAAATCGCAGAATATCAAAGATCGAAGTTTGACAAACAAAATTTGCCACCGATAATTGTAAATAATACTGCTATTCCATACAGCTCGACTGTGACGAACCTTGACATTTATATGGATTGTCACCTGGAATGGAATGAACAAGTGAATCACATTTCTAAAAAAAATATTTTCTATTATTCACTCATTAAAGCGACTGATAAATTAAAATTAATCCTTGTACAAACACTCGTGATGCTACACTTCGACTACTGCGATATTATATTAAGTAATGCAAATGCAAATTTGAGCAGCAGGCTACAACGTGTGCATAATGCGTGCGTCCGTTATATTTGCAATATTCGTAAGTATGATCATGTTTCAACGTCTTTCCAAAATCTGTCTTAGCTAAGGCTAAGTGATCGACGAGCCTGCATTCTCTTATTCGCTTATTTCAAATTCTGCACACCGTTACCCCAGTCTATTTGGCTTCTCGTTTTCAAAATTTATCCGCATATCATCAGCTAAATACCAGGTCTCATCATAACAATTTACTTATTATACCCTACCACAAGACATCTTTACATTCTTCATCTTATACAGTTTGAGTTGCTAGAAATTGGAACTCGCTTCCGAATGATGTAAGGGGTTGTTGGACAATAACTTCATTTAGGTCAAAATTACATAAATTCTTACTTAACAGATTAATTACTGATTAATATTTGTTACTTAGAATGAAACTAACATCTGTCAATTCTTATTATTACCATTAATTTCTCTAAATATAATAAAAAACCTCTAATGGCAAAATTTCAATATATTAATATTATCATTATATAAATATATTTTAGATATATATTTTTTCTCCCTATAACATAGTTCTAGTAAACTCATATTAAATTAATTCTTATCATTTTATTAGTTATCTCAACTTAATTATAACTGATTGAACTAAATTATAGTTAATTAATTAAGTTACTACTTTATCTTATAGGTTTATCTAAATTAAATAAACATGTACTAGTCGTTAAAACGTAACTGAAGAATATTGCTGGAGAACCTTTAAGTGTAGTGTAAATATTCGTAATTTAAATATGTATTGTATTGATTAAGGCTGGTTGAGTGGAAGAGAAAGCCTTATGGCTTAACTCTGCCAACGAACATAAATAATTCTATTCTATTCATTTATAATATTATTGTATTTATATAGCTTTTTTCCTTATATTTTAATTTATGTACAATTACAAATGGTGTGAGTTCTGATCTTCTAGCAGTTTATTATTATTATTATTATTATTATTATTATTATTATTAAAAATATAGAAGAATTGGATATCTCATATAAGAAAAATGAACAGCACCAGAATACCTAGCCAGATTCTAAATTACCATCTAACGGACAAGAGATCATTAGGTCGACCCTTCAAACGTTGGATAGAGTCCCCTACGTCCAAAACATGCAAGGATAAGGATGATGATGATGATGATGATACGAGAGAGACCATAATACAATGCATTCTGACCAACATAACATTTACGTTTGTCCTTTAGGCGAACGTTTAATTTTTTGCAACAGCTCAATTCAATTGACATGATAATGTATAAGAGGAGAGAGGACCACGTTGTCGGCTGCTTTATAAACACCGAGTTCTTCTGTGTGTACTTAAATGTGCCTCAACTTCGAAGTCTTCTATTCTTACATATAGGGTAATGTGCCTTTCCGTCCTTTCAGGTAAATAAATACTTATGTATCTACTCACCATTGAAACGTCGTTCCATACTCATACCCGCGTGCTGCAGCGGCCAGAGTTGATACACTGCATACTGTTCTCCAACCAGGAGATCAACCGTGAAAGGAATGTGCTTACTATTGCGTCATCTATTGGAACGAAATAGACGATATTACCGTTATAACGTCAGTTTAAAAACCATGCGCTCTCCTGCATATGTTATTTCCTGTATGGAGAGATTAAAAGACCAGGAGATCAACCGTGAAAGGAATGTGCTTACTATTGCGTCATCTATTGGAACGAAATAGACGATATTACCGTTATAACGTCAGTTTAAAAACCATGCGCTCTCCTGCATATGTTATTTCCTGTATGGAGAGATTAAAAGACCAGGAGATTAACCGTGATCTAATTTTGTAACTAGGGTAGTATCAATATGTGTGATCAATGTTATGGTTTGTGCTGTGAGAGCTAGCCAATAGAGATAAGAGTACCCACGTGTGTGACCTTATGACATCTTATGAGATCAACATTCATTCACAGCATTATCCCGCTTCGTCTCAGTCCCCGAAGACTTTCTCGTGGTTGGAGTACAGTACAGAACACTGCAACAGCGAGGGTAGACTGACCTCACTGACTGACTGTCGTTCCAGCTCAGGTAGGAATCGTTTCACAGATTAAGAGCGCTGTTCAACATCCTTTTATTACACTATAGTTTGAAGAAATTAAAATACGTCATTAAAAGTTCAAGCGAATTCGCCCATTCATAAGCGTTGCATGATTTCAAAGACACTAAATAAGAAACAAAAAAATATATAAGTATATATATATGCATTGTGTTTCAAATATTGAGTAGAGCTATAACAGGAATATCAATTTTCGAGTAAACGGAGGCGAAATTATGATAGTTTCATGGGTCAAAGCAACAGAATATCATTTCATGAGCTCATTATTGGGCTTCATCAGACTCAACTGTCAGAGAAATGCCGATACTGGAGTAAATTCAGATTCTTAGTAAAGTCAGTGAATTTCAAGAATAATACAGAAATAAGAAAGATTACTTGCAATGCAAGAAGAAACACAGATTCCCGAAATAGCATCTCGTTACTTCTCACGATTACGTCATGAGGAATGACAGAAGAGTTGAAACGATCAATATAAGTATGAATAAATCACATAGTATAAATGTCTCTGCACTTTTTTATTATTATTTCTGGTGGTGTAATAGGGAGATCTGATGGCCTTAACTCCATCAGAATAAATAAATAAATAAATAAATAAATAAACAAACAAATAAGTAAGTAAATACGTAAGTAGGTAAGTAAATAACTAATTAAGTAAGTAAATAAGTAAATAAATAAGTAAATAAATAAATATATAAGTAAATAAGTAAGTAAATAAGTAAGTAAATAAATAAATAAGCAAATAACTATCTAAATAAATAAATAATTAAATAACTAAATAAATAAATAATGAAGTAATTAAGTAAATTAAACAAATAAATAAATAAAATATAGCTTAGAGATAGACTTTTTTGTGAACTTCAGTAACATTTTTATCTGACCTGAACAACAGTAGTGCAGTTAACTACCGGGATATCATTTTGTCTTTACTAACATTCCTAATATTAACCTGGCTATACCTTTGGATTAACGGTTAAGAACCAGAAAGACTGTTTGTTACCCCCTTCCAAGACCGGAGTTTGATGCTACTAGTATAAAATACAAACAAATCACTTTATTAGATGTAGGAGGGAAGAAAATTAGTACATCCATTCACGTAAACTAGTAACTATTACTATTTTGAGTTTGATAATTTTCGTTAGGATTTTATTTAATCAATATACAGTACAGTATTAATAATAAGTATTTTTACTCACTAACTGAACTACCCAGACGGACGTATTCATTATGCAATGTATAGTACACTGTCTACAGCACATTAGCATACATGATGGAGAGTGCATTTAAAATGAAAAATAATAAAATCGGAATATTTTAAACAAATTGTTGAAAATGGTGGACGTTCATTTCGATACAGGCTTCAGTTATTTTGTACATATTATCGAAAAAGTTTTTAAGCATATCTTCTAAAATGTAATGTATTTATTTCATTAATGTAATTCTTTAAGTCCACACCTGTGGAGTAACGGTTAGCGCGTCTGGCCGCAAAACCAAGTGGCCCGGGTTAGATTCCCAGTCGGTGAAAGTTACCTAGTTGAGGATTTTTCCGGGGTTTTCCCTCAACCCAATACGAGCAAATGCTGGGTAAATATCGGTGCTGGACTCTGGACTCATTTCACTGGCATTATCACCTTCATCTCATTTAGACGCTAAATAGCCTAAGATGTTGATAAAGCATCGTAAAATAATCTACTAAAACAAAAATAAATAATTATTTATTGTTCTTCCATTGTTGTAGGATGTTTAACAAACACAACTGTTTTACAGTAACCCCAAAAGAAATAATGCAAAGCAATCAAATCAGTCGACATGGTGGGCCATAATCCTGCGCCTGTTGAAGTAATTCTGTACCTATTCTATAACTTGCTTACTGTAAATTCAATCTTCACTTCTGCCAGATATGCACACATGAATTTACCCAGACATTGTGTCTACTGTCCGTTCAAGTTGTTATGTCGTAGGGTCGTAGAAAGGGGAGAAATCACGTGAAAGTTACTTACTTAACGAGGACATTTTTTAAAATTATTTTAAACACTTTATACTATTACGTAGACGTACAATTCCTACGCAGCAAATATTTTCAGAAAAGAGCTAAGACAGCCCAGCCACTAGCCTTTACAGAGGGGTCAGCAGAAACGGGTGGAGGAAACCGGGATGCGACGTAACCAAACGGACACAGTACCTGTGCGAAAATATGATTAAATAATGAATGCGCTTTATTCACTGGAAAATACGACCACATTTCTGGAACGTACTATACTCACTCGGTACTGTATACTGTGACCTAAGGCGACTTTGACTGCATATGCGGTCGTAGTTCTGTGTGCAGGACGGGTGGAAGCTTACTAGTAGAAGGGGTGGAAGGGAAGTACATTCCAAAATTCAGGTACAATAAAAATTGAAGTAAAAATAAAATGATGTCCGTGTACAATAAAAAATTAGCGACTCTAAGATTTTTTGGGGACTACATTCATGTTGTCCCTTATGCCGGTGCTACTCCCAGCAAGTGCTTTTACTGTCGGCAGAGTGGAAGGAGAGGGGACGCGACAACAGTGGAACGAGCATGGAATCGCGAGCTAGGACTTTAGTCATGGATGCTGGAGCAGCTACTCAGCTTTCCCCTCTAAAACACTAACACACGCACACACGTCCCCTCTCTAACTTGGCTTGTTAGGAGTTAACAAATTCGGTTAGTGCAACTGAGTTGTCTCCCCCCCCCCCTCGTCACACAGGCTAAAGGTCAAGTTTTGTGGCTAACCTCGCAGCGCGCGAGTATTTTCGACTTACATAATTCATCACGTGCACTATTAACTCAAAACTTCAATTCGCCTGTTTCTGCTTTCAATGATTGTATATTTCCCGTTTTTGAATTGAACTATGCCCAGACCATGTTTTGCATAGAAAATGTGAGAGTAAAATGTAAAGGTATCGACATTGAGAGAGATGGAGATGTGGTCGGCACCGCGCTCCCGCCCCTTTTATTGCAGGAATATCTGGGTGCTCCCTTCTGATTACGTAGGGAAGTCAGAGAACTCTAGTGTCGGTTTGGAATTGAGTGCTCTTCGACTGACGGCGCTTCAAACTTATTGTCATTTTATTTATTTATTTATTTATTTATTTATTTATTTATTTATTTATTTTCTTAACAAAGACTTGAAGACAGCAGTTGAATTGAATTTTTTTTACCAGGGGGAGATATTAAAATAAAATTAAAAAAAATTGTACCAGTATTCTTTATTCGTTCTTACCCAAGTAATTTTCCCCGCCCGCTAAATCTTTGTAAAAAGAACGAAGTCTGTGGCCGACTTTAAAATGAGAATTAAAATTTATAACTTTCAAATAACAGTTTGCCATCTCATTGTCAATAAAAGTACTGTAAGTTACATTATAATTAGCATTGTTGGCCGACTTGTATTGTTGTCGTATTCAACTTATACAAAAAAAAAATAAACGAAAATCATTATTTACTGCATTAGTAACAAAATATAATGTAAGTACACTACAAATTAGACACCTAAAGCGTATAACTAGACAGTGGATGCGGGATGACTTATCGTTGAATGTAGGTGCATCTTTACTACATGTTACATTTTTTTCATTCAGACCATTTGGTTCAACAGGTTTTAAACGTACATAGGTTGGATAAAAAGTTATAGCAACACTGCTGTCACGTGACGATGGTGCGTTCGAGAGCTGCCAGCTGGTATGGACATGAACAAGGACTGTTAGATGAGTTAGTGCAGCCAGCAGCGACAGTACTCTGTCAATCTACTGCAGTGTGTAGAACGTTGACTTTCATAGGAATAGTGCGAGCGCCCTAAGACCACGTTTACAAAACTAGAGCAACGTTCATGGATCAAAATTGAAGTGACACGAGGTCGTAGTGCACAAGAATGTTTTCAGGGACTGCGTGAAGCATGTGCCGATGCAGCGTTGCCATATCGCACAGTAGCACGATGGGTTAAACCGTTCCGGGAAGGTAGGGATGCCGTTCAGGACAACCTCAATACAGGACGACCCCGCGTGGAGGACAACACAGTTCATCTTCTTGCTTCCCTGTTGGATTCTGATCGCCGATGGACTGCGCGTGGGTTAGCAACGGAAGTCGGAGTATGTCACAAAACTGTGCTCCACATTCTGCAAGACATTCTGGGTTACCGCAAAATTGCAGACTGTTGGATACCCTATGAAATTTCCGAGGTGCAACAATGGCACCGCTATGCAGTCGCACAGGTCTTATTGGAACGGTACCAAAGAAAAGATGACGACTTTCTTGGACGAATCGTCGCTATGGACGAAACCTGGCCTCGCTCATACGAACCAACCAAACTTGAAACGTCAATCAAATGAATGGAAGCATCCAGGTTCTTATCGTCCGAAGAAAGTGTGCCCTACACAAAGTGCTGTGAAGGTGATGTTCATTGTGGCATATGACATTGATGGGGTAATATTGCACCAAGCTGTACGTCCAAGGCAGACGGCAAACGCGGACTAATACTGCAGGTTCCTGCAGCACCACTTTTGTCCAGCCCTCAGGAGAAAACGACGACACTTGGTGGTACAGAATCCCATCATTCTTCACGATAATGCAAGGAGTCACACCGCTGCTGCTGTCAAGGACCTCTTGCGTCGCTGGCAATGGGAGATTCTGGAACATCCACCGTACTCACCCGATATGAATCCATGCGATTACGATCTTTTCACCAAAGTGAAAGAACCACAGCGAGGGACCCGGTACAATACCAGAGATCAGCCTATCCGTGCTATAGGGCGGTCAATACGGAACATCAGCAAAGATGGACGCGCTGATGGTATATGACGCCTTCCAAACATTTCGCAATAGGCAATAAATAAGGGGGACGACTATATAGAAGGTACGTAAATGTTGTACCCCTGTGAATAAAGCCATGTCGGAAATATCGAACTGTTGCCATTACTTTTTATCCAACCTTAGTAAACAGACGGCGTCAACATGCTAGTGTATCTCCATACAGTCAGAAGGAAACGAAAAATGACGTACTGTAACACATACCTTGTCATCATTGATGCAATTACCAGCGTTGCAGTAAACGACGATATATTCTCGTAAGTTGTCGAAGCTGAATCGTCTTCGCCTATCGCTTAAACAGTTTTTGTATCGAGAGGATTTCTGAAGTAAACCTCTAAAATGGGGATGACGTAATATTTGCACTGAGCATCATGTTGCACATATCTTTGCAAAACGTTTCCCGCGCAACTAAATGATGATGATGATGATAATAATGATGATGATGATGATGATGATGTAGATCAGTAGTGTCAGAGTTGTAAGCTCCAATACCGGTTGTGGAGCTAGAGTCGGAGCTTGAACTTGCTTATGTCTGTGGAAACACCGGAGCACGCAACGAGTCTAGTGGAGCGCTCCGCTCCGTTTAGTCTCTGTCTGACAACGCTGTTGTAGATGGTTCCTCAGATTTCATTTCAACACATTTCCTGTGTGATATACAGTTGCAATGTTTCTCTATAGTCTGGGATGTTCTGGTTTTTATTTCAATTTTACATACATTACACACGATATTGTCTTCGTTAATACTTCGACATTATGAATGAATCAGCACAACTCTATTCAACGCGTACTAAATACTTGAGCAGGATAACACAACTGCACACATTGCGTTGCAATATTACTATGAACGCTGCTGTACTCGCCAGGTACACAAAAGGAGGACGACGCGGCACGTGCCATATACTCCGATACGAAACAACTTCACTTTTCCTTAAGTCATCCCGCATAAACTGTCTAAGTGTAACTGTTGTCCCAGGAAGGAATTAATACTATTTCAGCACGGGAAAGCAAAATTTCCAGGCGGGGACGATCCGCAGCATCACCCCCGTCAATTCGCACCCTGCATTCAGTGTTTCTTTTATTACCAAATGCTTCATTTCGTTTCAGGCGGTTTTGGTTTCCATTTTTAGACACAAACTGTTCGGTCATACGACATTTGGCCAATAAGATATTTCGGTCAATATAACATTACGGTACAACGATACTCTGGTAAAGCGACGTTTCGGTATCACGAACATAATGGTCATCCGAGTATGTTGGTTGCATCGTAACAGTATTTATCAATCATCATTCGATTGTATTGTTCGTATCCTAGCAATGTAAAGTTAGGTCCGAAAGTCTTGTCACCCCCCCCCCCGTTTGTATGTTGATGTCATCGGACGTTTTCGCTCGAGCGCCAAGTAGTTCATAGCATAATCCGATAAGTAGCGCATATGCATGATGGGCAAAATTGTCACGAGCGATAAATCCTCGAACGGTATAAGCCGAGCGTTAGACATTCGTTCTTGTTACAGTAATGAACTGTGTAGTAACATCATAGATGTTTATTATTTCAAAACTTTGCAGTGTTTAACTAACCTCTCCATAGTACAACTACAAAACTTGCTTTAAAATGTAATATACATGTTGTAGGTAAATGTTCCCCCCTCCCCACACACACAGGAGTGATTTTGTTTTTGCCACATCTGATAGATGTTATTGGATGTAAATGTAACTATTATAAACGGAGAACACAATCACGATAATGCAAGAACTGTATCAAGTTTTCTAGTAATAACAATAATAATAATAATAATAATAATAATAATAATAATAAATAAATAAATAATCTCTAATTAGTGTATCAATCTTTGCGTCTGTAACAGTTGTGCACCAAGATTATTCGTTTTCTTATATTTTCTGTGACGCTATCTCTGTATTATTATTGTTATTAATCTACTGCTATATCAATAATATTTTGTAAAACGTTTCTACATTGTCGCAGTATATAGGCGGAACACTATGTATGGACCTATCATATTATATATGTGGTAAATCAAATATTGAATAATTATTAATTTAGCAATAATAACTGTATAACGAAGTTTTTCATGCTATTTTACTTATACCTTCATGTTGCTGTTTTGGTACGTTCCATTGACTGTTCCATTAAAAGAGTGTCATAAACGCAGAAAATAAAGCCTTATTTTTACCGTGTGAGCAAGACATATGTGTATCTTATCTGTCGCCTTCCATACAAGATAAGACATGTCGGTGAGATGACCTTGTACTGTGATTCTATTTATTACGAGCATATCACGACCGATCGTATCTCACTCGAGGGTGCGACACTCGACCGAGTTCAAGCGAGCGATTTAACTCCAATGCAGCACTCTGGTTGATGTGCATCCATTTTAAACATGTCATAACAGTTGTGTGACAAGGTTTGATACTTTACGTTCCAGCTTGTTTAGTGATCCAGAACATCAATATGGGCACCATCAATGTCGCGGCACAAAATGATGCGGCGCCATGTCCTGTGTGAAATTTTCCGCAGCAAAGGCGGCGCGAATTAATTGGGGAATAATTAAGCAGCATGTCTCGAAACATCGATACCAGACAATTAAAGATTTGAAGCAAGCTGTTGGGGAGGCATTCAGAAGTTGTGGGGTAATCTTTTCATATTAATGCCTCTCACTACGGCGAAATACTGAGAATAATTTTACATCTACTTCCTACAGAATTCCAACATGTTGAACATCTTATTACAAACAAGCCTCAGCCTTCAGTTTAAAATCATTTTAAACCATTTTAATTTTACAACTTCCGCACATTGTTTGCCATTTAAATATACTATTTCTAATTACAACTATATTACTGGAATGTTTTTATCTGAACGTTAATTTAATTCTATGTTTGACGCCATTTAACCTTTTAAAATGTGCAAGCAAGATTAAATTTTTACGTGTTTTATATGTGTTTTTATCTTCATGTCTTTTCACTTACGTTCAATTGTACTTGTTTGTTAGTAAATTACATCACCTGAAGATGACTTACATAACAAAGTCGAAAATATTCGTGATGCATATTAATATATTGTAATTGATGTAACACAATCTACTTCTGCTGCCATAACTTGATAAGTGATAGACTGAAAATAAAAGAAACTATTTGATATTATAATTCACGAACTTATCTCAACTCTCAATATGACATTTATATTTATATGAAGTTATGTTAACTCAAATTCTTGTGCCACTTGCTCAGTTTACTGTTCTAATGAAGAAAGTTCGATTAATTTCGCAATTCCTGATCGAAAGCTGGACATACTATTTCAGGTGATTTTCTGTATAACAGCAGCCTGTCAAGTCCAGAGCACAGCCTTCACAGCCTTCTAGGCCACAGCCGGGCTTCTACCCAACATTACGGTATTTTGTTGGTCTGATAAAGTCGTCTGTTACAGTCACTGTGAGGTGGGATTCGAACAAGTCTGTAAAGTACTACTCATATTCTTATCATTAAGCTTAGTCCAGCAACAAAGAAAGCAAAAGAACGCTTAGTTTAAAAATAAACAATTGATTTAGTAATCATAAATGCAGGATTCAGAACCATAGTGGGGCAAGCGCCATTTACCAAAACCGTAGAAAACATGGGTTAAAATGAACTTATTACCATATTTCAATGGAAATATACAGAGTGTTTAAAAATACGGGGCATAATTTCAGGTATGTATTTCCCACATGTAGGCAATCAAAATAGTTCATTACAACATGTGTCCGGAAAGGCTTTATTTCCGAGTTATGGCCTTCACAACATTGAAATTCACCGGAAAGTTTTTCTTTCCGCAGGTCGTTGCCGTCAAAGGAGACATTAAGAGGGCATTCTGACAGTTTATTCCGAGGCGAAAGTTACATTCAGTGTTGTGTAGAAGTTAGACTGTGCGACATGTATTCAAATCAAGAGCTGGCAGACATACACTTCATGTACGGTAAGGCGGACGGCAATGCTGCGCTGGCTCGTCGTTTGTACCAGGAGAGGTGCCCACAGCGACAATGTCCAGATCGGAAGACATTTGTACGTCTCCATTACCGTCTGTGCGAGTATGGAAAATTTAACTCTCCTGGTTTGGGAAGGGGACGACCAAGATCTATAACTCCAGAAGTACAGGAGGAGATTCTGGAGGCTGTGAACATGACTCCTTCTATTAGCACACGAAGGGTAGCGTTGCAAGTCAATGTTCCTCATACGACTGTCTGGAGACTGTTGAAAGAGTATCAATTGTATCCTTATCATTTGCAACGTGTACAGGCCCTGTCACCAACCAGCAGATTACCCTGCACGAGTTAGGTTCTTTCAGTGGTTCTTGCAGCAGTGTGGTGTAAATCCGAACTTTCCTGCCTTAGTATTATTTACAGATGAAGCACAGTTCACACGAGATGGCATAACAAATTTCCACAAGCAGCATGTATGGGCGTATGAAAACCCACGTGCAACTGTTCCATCTCATCACCAGGTGCGGTTCTCCCTCAACATGTGGGCCGGTATCATTGGTGATCGATTAGTTGGACCCCATATACTTGTAAACAGACTTACAGGGCAGGCGTACACAAACTTCCTGGAAAACACCATACCTCATGTTTTAGAAGACACTTCACTGATCAATCGTCAACACATTCACTTCTTGCATGATGGCGCTCCTGCACACTTCAGTCGTACGGCTCGCCGGTATTTGGATCGAAGGTTTCCTGATCGGTGGATAGGTAGAGGTGGCCCAATTGCTTGGCCTCCACCCTCACCTGATCTGAACCATCTCGATTTCTACTTGTGGGACCATTTAAAATCATTGGTTTATTCGTCTCCGGTGCCTGATTTGGAATCCCTTCGGAATCGAATTGTGGCATGTTCTGAGGACATACGCAATACTCCTGGAGTTTGGGATCGTGTTCGCAGGTCAATGAGACATCGATGTGAGGTCTGTATTCAAGCAGGAGGTGGACATTTTGAACATCTTCTGTAATGACAACGACCTGCGGAAAGAAAAACGTTCTGGTGAATTTCAATGTTGTGAAGGCCATAACTCGGAAATGAAGCATTTCCGGACACATGTTGTAATGAACTATTTTGATTGTCTACATGTGGGAAATACATACCTGAAATTATGCCCCGTATTTTTTAAACACCCTGTATAGCAATAATATAAAGTATACACATTAAAACTAAATGATATGTCAATCTTAATTAAACTATGGCATTCACTTAACTTTAACCCTTGCTTTCTCCGTTTTTAATAAATGGCGCTTGGCCCACTATGGCTCGGAATCCTTCAAATGGTTTCGTTGCCCATTTTTTCTAACACTCACGGAAAAATATGTACTTTTTGTTTAAGAATACTATGGATATAAGCGGTTTATGAATCACAATGAAGAGTGGAGTTACAGCGTTAACCATTGGATCAGTAAGCTAAAGCCGGAAACACATTATTGCCACGGCATGTGTTCTCCTGTGAGATCATATAAGTTGGAAGGCACGTGCTGTGTCGCGTTGTGTGCACATTATCGCCACGCCATGTCACTTCACACTAAACTTACAATCTGTTCAGTCGCTATTTTATTCAGTAGCTTTCTGTAGCAGAGATGGAAGGTGAATGGATTAGTAGTTCCAGTAGTTCTTCAGAGTTTGAAGAAGACATCGAAAATGCGGCTGCGGCTGTTATCATTCAGGAAAGAAGGTGTCGGAAGTGGGTGCATGACATAAACTTGAAACGGGAGGAATCTGGTGAATTTCATACTTTGTTTAAGCAACTAGAAAAAGACCCACAACGTTTTCATATGTACTTTAGAATGAATAAAGAAGAATTTGAATTTATTCACAATCAAATAAAAGAGAAAATACAGAAACAGAACACTCAATTTCGAATAGCAGTTAACACTCGAGAAATATTAGCCGTATGTTCAAGGTAAGTACATCCTACAAATTTAAATACATAATACTCTTTAGCTAATATTTCAATGAAGTTTCACATTACCGTACCTACTTAAAGTTGCGTCTTGAATAATGTCCACTGTTTTACAACTGACCGAACCCTGATAATAGTTTACGGTTAACGATAATAATCATTGCCCATTATTTGCTCACAATTGCGGGCGTACCTGTATTTATATCTTGTGCTGTTGATCGAGATGATCCTGCAGATAATAGAGCGTCATCCTGTGGTGGAAATATATATAAACTTGATGGTGCAGATAAAGGACGCGTTAATTGCAACTGCTGCTGTGCGTTTTCATTGTCTTTTTCCTGCACTGTCATTTGGGCTTGCAAAACAGCATTGCTTAATGTTAGTTTAATCTTTGTCTGTTCATATGGTGGCAACTTTTTTGTCATTTTGCACATGCTCATAAAAAACATGTCAGTTTCATCCATTGCTTTTTCCTGTCTTTCTTGATATTTAATTTGCCGTAAGGCAGCGTTGTCTTTCATTACTTGTATCATTTTATCAATAGAATTATTTTGTGCTTCTCGATTCTTTCCTTTTCTCATGTTCAAGTTGTTTAAATTTGGACAATCTGGATTATTACGCGTTATTCCTTGTCCAAATTCCAGATCTTGAGAAGCAGTGTTTTGAGACGTAGAATCTTCAAAATCAGGGTTTCAGGTGAAGGGTGAGGAGCAGGCTGACTTTCACTTATTTCGGTTGTTGGGTCATCCTCTGGTTCATCTTGAGGTTCTTCTTGTAAATCCTCTAAGTTGTCATGTGTCCTAAAATAAAAAGTATATTTTACTGAAAACTAGTAATATCAAAGACGACCTTAATAACTAAATAGTTATTTATACTCACTTCCGATTTTCCAAATGTGGCAAAAGGAAAGACATCTCCTGTTCAAATTTCCAGGGTGCAAATTTCCTAGCTGCCTGACCAGACTTTTTATTACGGCGTCTATTCATTGCTTGAAGGAAGCTTTTTCTTAGTTTTTCCCAAATTTCCTTTGCCGTCATAGCTGTAAAAATTAAAATTGTAATTGTATAATTAATGCTAACCTCGCATTTTTTATACTCATTGTATCACTGTTCTCTACGTACAAAAAAGTTTCATTGTATTTAGAAATTTTAAGGTCAATTTTCTCTATATTTCGGTCGATTTGAGATGGAATAGCTCTTGGAAATACGTTAACATACAGTACTCACCGCTTATATTCATCTCTCTTCCTATTTCCTCCCAAGCTTCTTTTCTCATGTTTAAATCTCTGTAATTGGATGACTTAAAATTATACATAAATTCATATTGCCTTACTTTTTCAATGAGATATTCCTCCATAACGAACCTTCACGTGCTCTCCACCGTCCAACAATGTCCGGTGCGACAGAAAATCTAAACGTGATGGCACGAGTGCTGCACAGGAGAGGACGTGGCGTCCGTGGCGTGGGAATAGTGTGATTCTAAGCAACGTAAATAAATGGAGAAAACGAATACCACACATTGAATGCAGAACGTGAAAGCACAGGAAATCACATTTCGTGCCGTGCCGTGGCAATAATGTGTTTCGTACATAGGAAGAACATGTCTGAACCATGTCCAAGCGATAAGCGATAAGCGGAGATCTTCCACGTCTACTTTTAAATAGGATTTGTAAGAAAATTGTTCTTTATTAAATTTGAAGATTTTAAATCAATCTTAAGAGACATTACTCATATTACAGCCAACAATATCATGGCTATATGGATGGATAGCAAGTGAAATTAAAAATTAATGAACTCAAAGAAGCACTGCTATCAAAAGGGGTTTAAATTAAATTAAAATAGCCTTTTAAAGGAGACAGTTGGTCACAACAATCATGAATAAAATTGCTTTACGAAAGAAGTGAAATTGAGAATATAGCAATAATAATAATAATAATAATAATAATAATAATAATAATAATAATAATAATAATAATAATAATAATAATAATACAGAAAATGGTCCTCCCATGTAGTGTGAAAGTGCAGTTCGGGTTCACGCGAGATTTACACGGGAAAATATTAAGCATCGAGGTCCGAGGATATCAAGCGTAGCAACGACGTTATTTTTATTATTATTACTTTATTATTATTACTATTTTTATTATCATTATTATTATTATTATTATCACTGCTACAACTACTACTTATGGATTTTAAGGAACCTGAAGATTCATTGCCGTCCGCACATAAGCCCGCCATATCCTCGGTAAAATTAATCCAGTTTCTACCATCGTATCCCACTGTTATCAAATCCTTTTTAATACTATCTTCCCATCTCCGTCTCGGACCACTACCACTACCACTACCACTACTACTACTACTACTACTATTCTACTTTTCACTACTACTACTACTACTACTACTACTACTACTACTACTGACTACTACTACTACTATATCATTGATTCATAGTTTTCAGCAGAAGGACAGGTTTTTCACTGCGAACTCAGCATTCTCCAATTTTCCCTATTTTCTGTCTTCCTCTTAGTCTCCGTATGTGATCCATATATCTTAATGTCGTCTATCATCTGATATCTTCTCCTGTCCCGCACTTTTCTCCCGTTCACCATTCCTCCCAGTGCATTTTAATATTATCCTTCCATCTGTACCGGTTTCCAGTTTCTTCTCAGCCAGTGACGTAACCAATTCTTTTCTCTTCCTGATTTATTATTATTATTATATTATAATTATTATTATTCTGCGATTATAATATTATATTATTATTATTATTATTATTATTATTATTATTATTATTATACTTAATGAGAGTCCTAGTTCACAACCAACCAGAACAACCGATAATATAACTATTTATAAATTCTAACTTTCAGATTTTTTGACAGCAGATTAGATGACAGAAGCTTCTCAACCGAATAGTAACAGGCACTTCCCACATTTATTCTGCGTTTAATTTCCACCTGGCATTTATATTTGTTACTGTTGCTCCAAGATGTTTGAATTTTTCCCCTCTTCGAAGGATAAATTTGAAATTTGTATATATATGCAGTTCGTACAATATTCTGGTCATGAGACATAATCATATACTTTGTCTTTTCGGGATTTACTTCCAACCCTATCGCTTTACTTACTTCAAGTAAAATTTCCGTCTTTTCCCTAATCGTTTGTGGATTTACTGGTAACATATTCACGTCAACCGCATAAGACAAGAAGCTGATGTAACAGTTCAATTCCAAACCCTGTCTGTTATCCTGAACTTTCCAAATGGTATATTCTAGAGCGAAGTTAAAAAGTAAAGGTGATAGTGCATCTCCTTGCTTTAGCCAGCAGTGAATTGGAAAAGCATAAGATAGAAACTGACCTATACGGACTCTACTGTACGTTTCACTGAGACACATTTTAATTAATCGAACTAGTTTCTTGGCAATACCAAATTCAATAAGATTATTATATAAAACTTCTCTCTTAACCCAGTCATATGCCTTTTTTGATATCTATAAATAACTGATGTACTGTACCCTTATACTCCCATTTTTTCTCCAATATCTTTCGAATACAAAAAATCTGATCAATAGCCAATCTATTAGGCCTAAAACCACACCGATGATCTCCAATAATTCCATCTACATATAGAGTTAATATTTTCAAAAGAATATTGGACAACATTTTGTATGACGTCAACAAAACTGATATTCCTAGAAAGATACTGCAGTTGGTCTTGACTTCTTCTTAAAAACAGGTACAATTATAGATTGCTTTCATTTTTCTGGCACAATTTACTTTTCCCAAATAATACGTACAAGTTTATACATTTCGCTACAGAATGCGCTTCTACCCTCTTATATTAATTCTGCTGGAATTTCATCAATACCTGGAGACTTGTACTTTTTCAGATTTTCTATCGCAATTTCGATTTCAGAGAGTG
Organism: Periplaneta americana; assembly: GCA_025594305.2. Taxonomy (NCBI): domain Eukaryota; kingdom Metazoa; phylum Arthropoda; class Insecta; order Blattodea; family Blattidae; genus Periplaneta; species Periplaneta americana. The sequence continues at coordinate 51,132,685 of JAJSOF020000015.1, forward strand.
TGGGTTCGGGTATAAATGGCTCAACAGTTTGTATTTCATTTCTGTTTGCACAGTGTCCATTTAGTAGTTGTCCAATATAGTTTTTCCATCTGTTCAGGATTGAATGAGAGTCTGCAAGCAAGTCACCATTCTCATACCTTTTCACGTTTACCCTTGCCTGATATCCATTCTTAAATTCCTTTATACCCTTATATAAATCTCGAATGTTTTCATTTTTACTATTTGTTTCTATCTCATTCAGTTTTTCCTTCAAGTAGGCTAATCTCTCTTTTTATTCCTAAGTGTAAGACTTGCTTCCCATCTTTTATTGAAATAATTATCTCTATTCGCCTCAACTGAATCCTGTAAGAATTTCAATTTTGCCTGTTTCCTTCTTTCTACTACCATACAACAATCTTCATCAAACCACGGTTTCTTTTTCTTAGTTTCATAATAAGCTATGCTCTGTTCAGCTGCAATTTTGATATTATCTCGGATATTTTCCCACACGCTATTAACATCTAACTCTTTCTCAACTTAGTCGAAACTTCCTAAAGCGGCAAACCTATTTGAAATTTCGACGTGATAATGGTGCTTAGTTTCCTCGTCCCTTAATTTAAAAAAAATGAATGTTCTAATATTAACTTGTTGCTCGACTCGCTTGGCTACTGATAGTCTTTCTCTTATTTCTCCAATTACCAAATAATGGTCAGAATTACAATTTTCCCCTTTGAAGATTGGAACATATACTATACTAGTATGTCATCGCATATCTATCAAGATGTAATCTATTTGGCATGCCAACACAACACTACCGACCATAAACACATCCCCACCAAGACATTAGTGAGAAGAACCCAGAAACAAGCGCAAGATCTCAGTAGATATGTGAAGATGGCGGAAACAAGCCGAAACTACTCATTAAGGTACTGGTAAACGTTTCAATATTAACGCAGAAAAATTATTTATTTAACTAATCATTTGTGATACTATTGTTAAAAGTGTGTACTCAAAATGTATATGTTTTCATCATGGTTTAAAATCTCCATTAAGCATGGTACGGAACTGCGTTTATTTTCCGTCAATGTAATGTTTTATGCTGCCTTTGATGAGGTACGGACTCCAATCCGAGCGTCATTCAGCTTCCTCCTGGTGCATAAGTTACATTGGCAAAATAAAGTGACCAAATTTTACTTTATTAAAGGTTTAGGGAGAGAATTTTAAGTATTTCAAGGCTACTTCTTTACAGGACAAAAGCACTAAATGGAATGCACAGCCGCTTCCTGTGCAAGAACACATCTCTTAACGAAAACAGTCGGACACGTTAACACGTTGCTCTGAACTCTGAAACTTCAAATTATCAATTTTACATATTTATCGCAGCAGAACGAAGTTTCTAGCATTACACGCAGTTTAACCCATACAGGATGTTTAAAAAATACGGGGCATAATTTCAGGTATGTATTTCCCAAAATATAGACAAAATAGTTCATTACAACAAGTGTCCGGAAATGCTTCATTTCCGAGTTATGGCCTTCACAACATTGAAATTCACCGGAACGTTTTTCTTTCCGCAGATCGTTGTCATTACAGAAGATGTTCAAAATGTCCACCTCCTGCTTGAATACAGATCTCACATCGATGTCTCATTGACCTGCGAACACAATCCCAAAGTCTAGGAGTATTGCGTATGTCCTCAGAACATGCCACAATTCGATTCCGAAGGGATTCCAAATCAGACACCGGAGACGAATAAACCAATGATTTTAAATGGCCCCACAAGGAGAAATCGAGAGAGTTCAGATCAGGTGAGCGTGGAGGCCAAGCAATTGGGCCACCTCTACCTATCCATCGATCAGGAAACCTTCGATCCAAGTACCGGCGAGCCGTACGACTGAAGTGGGAGCGCCATCATGCAAGAAGTGAATGTGTTGACGATTGATCAGTGGAGTGTCTTCTAAAACATGAGGTATGGTGTTTTCCAGGAAGTTCGTGTACGCCTACCCCGTAAGTCTGTTTACAAGTACATGGGGTCCAACTAATCGATCACCAATGATACCGGCCCACATGTTGAGGGAGAACCGCACCTGGTGATGAGATGGAACAGTTGCACGTTTTCATACGCCCATACATGCTGATTGTGGAAATTTGTTATGCCATCTCGTGTGAACTGTACTTCATCTGTAAATAATAGTAAGGCAGGAAAGTTCGGATTTACACCACACTGCTGCAAGAACCACTGACAGAACCTAACTCGTGCAGGATAATCTGCTGGTGACAGGGCCTGTACACGTTGCAAATAATAATGATACAATTGATACTCTTTCAACAGTCTCCAGACAGTCGTATGAGGAACATTGACTTGCAACGCTACCCTTCGTGTGCTGATAGAAGGAGTCATGTTCATAGCCTCCAGAATCTCCTCCTGTACTTCTGGAGTTATAGATCTTGGTCGTCCCCTTCCCAAACCAGAAGAGTTAAATTTTCCATACTCGCACAGACGGTAATGGAGACGTACAAATGTCTTCCGATCTGGACATTATCGCTGTGGGTACCTCTCCTGGTACAAACGACGAGCCAGCGCAGCATTGCCGTCCGGCTTATCGTACATGAAGTGTATCTCTGCCAGCTCTTGATTTGAATACATGTCGCACAGTCTAACGCCTACACAACACTGAATGTAACCTTCGCCTCGGAATGAACTGTGAGAGTGCCCTCTTAATGTCTCCTTTGACGGCAACGACCTGCGGAAAGAAAAACGTTCCGGTGAATTTCAATGTTGTGAAGGCCATAACTCGGAAATAAAGCATTTCCGGACACATGTTGTAATGAACTATTTTGATTGTCTACATGTGGGAAATACATACCTGAAATTATGCCCCGTATTTTTGGAACATCCTGTATAATCAGATACCTTATATTGCATGATTTTCGGTAAATGTTAGTTCTCTTTTACAAAGCACGAAATAAAATTTCATAGTAAACTCTTCTTTCTGTTATAGTTATCAGATTCCTAAATTGATATGAGGATTTGAACTTTTATTACAGAGACCCAAAACACGCGTAAAAAGCATTGCAACATTCCATGTTTACATTGCTCAACAAACAGTGACAAGAATTGCTGTTTGAAAATATAGCCATAAACACATGTTTACAGAAGACTGGCAAAAGCTCACGTTAATGTAAAAACAACCCGGGTTAGATAAATTTTTGGAAAAATATTACTACATAGAAAGTTATTATTCTTTCAATTGAAAGCTGCCTGAAGCGCACAAAGGCTAAACAGAGGGTTCTCCTAGTCCGTAACACGCTACGTCAATATTTATCTAACGAATGAAATCTGTTCATTCATAAATAAAAGAAGAATAATGAATCAAGGTCTCTCTGTACTGCACATATTTTTCCAACTGTAGTGTTTAAAGATATTAAAGGTAGCCTATGTAACCAGATTCTGTATTGCAGCCCTTGCCCAAGCCCCCAACAGAGAAGTAGAGCTGCCATGATTTCTTGACTTAAGCACTAAAATGGCGTAAAGTGAACGGCACTCACTATGTTCCAGCCGAGTTTTATCACCAGAAAAGACCCAGTCGTGAATTTTATAAGAGATGAGTGTTATCCAGAACCGTGCTGGAAGATAAGCGATGAAAAATCCCGCCCTAATTGACTTTCAACCTGGCTCTTCTACTTCGGAGTCTGTCGCGCTAATGACAATTTGGTGATAGTATGGGTTTCAGATGGTGATGTAGGTTCTAAGGCCTGGGGCTCCGGGTTCTGGGTTAGGATTCTTCATTAGATGATTGGACCTTATCTGCAGGGCCCAAGAAGAATGGCCCGTCTCTCAGCGTCGGATTCACGATTTCCACGCGGATCATTCGTCGGACTTAGACAATCATCGCATATAGAGAGTACAATGGATCTAAATGACTTCAGCGTTTCTCAAAGTATGGCCCGCGGAACACCTGTGGTCCTCGAAGTCTGCCCTTGTGGTCCTTCAAAAAAATGCAGAAGAAAAATTAAAATTCAAACGAATTGCGTATAACTCTATAGCTGAAAATCTCAGAGTTTTGAAATGACACATAGCAATCACCTTTCACTTTTTCTCCCAGTACTGACATTTTATGAAATTTATTACCCTATCCGTCTACTTTCAACAACAAAAGAGGGATTTAAAGCATTATGAACGTGGTGTTTCTCGCCATCTTTTCCCTGCATATCTGGCGCAGCCCCTGTAACCCAGCCCGGGACCACCCAAATTCATAAGAGGACCGAACCTTTTCATGCATTTATGACTTTCTTAATAGTTTTGCCGACACCCAGTCTGCACATTGAAATGGTCACGTACAGTACGTCGTAAACCAATAATACAAATCTGAAGTCACAATTTGAAACTTATTTTCGAAGTAAATATGACGAATTTCCACGCAGTAGAAAAGTTTTCCGAGCCCGGAATTTCCACGCGTTCGTGATCACTTTCATTGCGATATTGAAACTAACAAACTGTCATTGAGTGAAAGAGAACAGGTAATTGAACTCTCGAATGAGACCGGACTTAAAATGAAATTCCAAGCGGAAGGTATGGTTAATTTATGGACCTCATCACAAGTGAAAATAGAATACAGTGAACTCTACAATGGCGCTTTAGAGATTATATGTTTCTACGTATCTGTGTGAGAAAGGATTTTCATCACTAACTCTAATAAAAACAAAGTAGGCTATAGAAATCGACCGATGTATGTGACGATCTCCGACTTAAGCCTACGAGCATACTTCCAAATATAGAACAACTGTGTAAGAATCGGCAAGCTCATCCATCTCATTAATGTTAGTACCAACATTTAGTTATTTTTTTTAGTTAATTAAGTTAAATATTATCTAAACACTAAGAGAATTTAATTATTAAAGAAACAAAAATGAATTTTCTTCTATTAACACTAGCGTAATTAGTTAAGACTAATATAAAATTTAATTTAATTTAATTAATTCTATTTTAAAATATAAGTAGGCCTATATTGATATTAAAATATACTACAAAAATGATAAATTTGCTTTCGATGGGAACAAGAGTAAGGTGGTCCGCGGAACTGTTCTAACTTAAAAAAGTGGTCCCCACTTCAAAGAAGTTTGAGAAACACCGAGTCTTAAGTGAAAGGATCCATCCGTGATCCAGCCTTCGTGAAATAAATAAATAAATTTCGAGGACGACACTTTCTCCGGAACAGAAGTGCGAGTTGTTGGTCTGTGGAGTAAGTTTACGATACGTAAAGCAGCTTGTCCCCGAGGGAGAATTTCCTGGTCATTCATCGTCCAAGTCAAAATTCAACTATTAGTAGGCTACGTGCATACTTCATGACTAGGCTCCGTATTTCAGCTACCTATAAACTGAAATGAAGTTGCCCGATTCGAAGTATATGTGACGTCACAGCGCTGGTACAGGTACGTTCTTATACAAAATAGTTACGCATCCTCTGCCTTCTTCCTCTAGAAAGGCAAAATCGGGACGCAGTCATAGTAATTAGTCTTATCGATCACTGCTGTTACTAGTCGCATTATTTAAATGACTACATATTTGTGACTGCTTAAAGGTTCATTGCAGAAGTAAAATGCCTCATAATCTTTTCGCTGTAAGAAAAATCCTAATATAAACAATAGCACGTCACTGAAGTGAGGCTTCATTGGCCGCTGTTTGGCGCCCTAGATTCTCAGTACGTGTTCCCGCCTACTGTTGTACATTCTGTTTCATGTTAAACATTTCCCGTTACTCATCAAGTGGCCTAACCTCACTACTATGCATTCGTTTGCTTAGACAACGTTTACTTTATTACTATAATTCAATTATTTTAAACTCAGATGTAAGATTAATCGCTGCCAGACAAAGGAGTTATTCTTTCCAAATCGGAGTCGTCAGAACTATCGTCGGCAGGATTTTGACGAGACGGTCCACAACAGCGTCAGTTATCTCTTCCAGCTGGAACATGCGGTCTGATTGACTTGCTCTGAATAGATAACGTTGGATTCAACTCAACTTATTATATACATTTAAGACTATTTGTTTTTCTCCGCTTTTGAGAGGGTTTTCACTCTTATGATTAATAACCACACACATCAAGGATGCAGAAGCCATACTTCAGCACCACGTGCTTACGTGAACAACTACGAGCTCAAGTGACGCCAGCTTGTTATAAGAACAGATTACCTCGGTATTACTGTTGGTATTTATCCGCGTTTCATAGTACATAACAAAATATAAATGTAGCTTTTCTTTTACATATTGTTTTACATATGAGCGAAGTTATACTGTATTTTCATCATATTTAACAACTAGAATTCAATTTTTTATTTTCAAATAATACAAGATTATGGTTTCCAAATACGAACTATATTTTCCTGCGTCATGTGAGTGTTTTGACTGGGAGCCAATCACGGGTATGACAGCAACGTGCTTATATTTACATTAGGATTTTTCTTACAGCGAAAACAATATAGGTAAGACGTTGAAAAGTGTAATATTGCAAGACATTATTGAGAATTTTGAACTAATATTTTCACTGTCAATATAACCAACATTACAAATAAATCGTGTAAAATAAACATAAAAGTGACAAAAACAGTTCACTAAAAGACACTGCAATACCAAAAGGCACAGAAAGTGTGTTAAAAGTAATTTAAAAAACCAGTTCCATCAAAATCCGAAAATTATGATGATATTAACTCTACGTTTAGCATGGAAATGTGTAGCCTACCATGATGTTCCAGTGCCAACATCTCAATCAACGAATTGAATAATCTAAATTTTAGGGAATTTCTAGAGAAGTACCTACACAGAATATTAGTGGGTTGTCAGTGATGAGCGACATGCAATATCCTAATAAAATACGAAAAAAATATCAGACATTATGAATAATATCAGATTATTTACTCACATTGAAAGAATTTCTTGCAATACAAAATCATTTCAAGTGACATCTGCATATGTTCAAGTTCCGTAACTTACGAATGCACGTTATTATTCACTGCAAAGATCACGACGAAAATGAACATCACGGCTCAAGCATGTCTCTAGTATAGCTTCAGAATGTCGGGAGTTGACTATACTACACGAACATGCAGCGACGACGCGTTTGTTTAGGGCTATATCTTTATTCGTTGCAATACCTGTGTTCGGTGTACTATATACCCAATGTGTCTTTAACTTCAGTCTTTAGGTAGCTGGAATACGAAGCCTATTCATGACAAAATGTGCGTGCATGGGTTTGTTCCATCCATCAATTTAAACCATCGATCCATTTGTTTGTGCAAACCTCACAAAACCATTTCTGTTTTCTGGGAAAGATTATAAAATATAACTAATTTGAAGTAACATTTTCCTTATCAGTGTGTTTACAAGGAAATCCTTAAAATTATTCTTTCTGAATGGAAAGTAAATTCTGAAAGTTTGTTTTGCGGGTTTGCGGCACGTAACAAACCCCATCCCAGACTGATAGGTCTCCAGGCAACATGTACACATCATTTATCGTTCGCAACAAAATTAATCATTGTAGGTTCATACAGTACAGTACATTACTCCGCAATTGCTGGCAGTCGTCAGTCAATCAAGGCGAGTTAGCAATTATAGCGATTTTAAGGACCTTGAGAGCTCCCTCTTTCATGTTCATCCTAGACAAAGAAAGGTAGAATGAACTTTCGAAACGTTGTGAATCTTATTCATCACCTGAAACCTATGTCTCTTCTGAATAATCCACCGTTGCTTTCTCCCTCATTTATCACGAACAGGCTTCGGCCTAGGGACACAGAGTAACCAGTATGAGGTTTATAGTACATGGAGTATAGATAACGTCACGACCCGTGTGGGAATAGATGACTGCAACAGCACAGGTGGGTCCGTAATGTGCATTACCGTTGTGTATATTGCTGCTTGGCTGCGGTACGTGTAACAGTCTTCGGCGTAGGGACACCTGATTGAAGGTTACAACTCACGTTAATACTTTAATGGTAGACATTTATTTTCTACACTAGGAATGTACTATATATACTGCATCTGTACAGAGTGAAATTTATTTTGTGCCGTACTGTGACGGATTGTTTACATGTTGAGACATGAAGTAACGGCGCGCTCCATCTCCTAGTCCACTCGACCAAGACAACACTATCGTTTGTGCGTTCTGAACCGAAGCCTGATCATGAGACTGACTACGCTTTTCTTTCCGTGATTTCGTATAGAAAAATTTACATGACGTTCATTTTTAAAAGAATAATGTGTAATGATTATGACGAAAACGACTATGTGGGCAACCACACTGGCGAAATCATCATCATCATCATCATCATCATCATCATCATCATCATTATTATTAGTATTATATTTCATTACTTATTTTCTTTGGAAAAGCTAAACAATTATTGAACATTACATTTTTACTTTCATTTCCCTGTAGTCATAACCGTTATGCGTTGTGAGACACAAGTATTAGCCCTATATATCTCACACCAAGGAGATGTAATCAATGTGAATATACAGGGTGTATCTATATGTGTGTCCATAAATGTGGGGGCGTATTCCTGACAACAAAACATAACAAAGTTCATATGAACATGGGTCCGCAAACCCTTCGTTAGGGAGTTATGAAAGGAATTTCCTGTAGTGACCCCTGATTATGTAATTCACCTCAAACATGCATATTTCCCATTTTCTTCATTACAGTTCGTCATGACATTAATTGTTTTGTTTTGTCTGATTGACTTTTTTCTGTTTTGTGTTATTCACAGAAATATTCATCACATCACAAGATGTATTCAGTGAGAGAAATGATGGTGTTGACCGCAGTTTCACATCCTATTATTAATCCATGTTTATAGTGTGTTGTGGAATATGGGTACACGTACTGTTGGTCCTATCTTAATCAAAAATATTTTCAATATGATGAGTTATCTGCAAATATTACAGGACCTTGTATGAAGAGGGCATACAATACTTGCTATTTGGAACAAAATGGTGCGCCACCACATTAAGGCGCATACGTCCGCGCATGATTAGTTCTTCAATATTCGGCAGATTGGTAGGCGTGGTTCTATGAAATGGCCATCCAGATTACCGTACTTATCTCTTGCCGATTGATTTCTATCCGTAGGCTTATTTGAAAGACTTTGTGGCTGCAAAGACAAAAGCATAAGTCACTTACAGTACGCTTCTCTGAAGCCTGTCGGGTGCATAATGATCGGGTACAGCGCCTTCGTTTCTTTGCAGCACGATGGATAACACACTAAATATTAACTTCATGACCACAGTCCAATGAAGAGCATTTGTTTTAGTTTTTCTGTTCATAACTTGTAAATGAGGACGGGAAGATTGAAATTGACATAGACATAAGGAATAATTAGGACAATGAGAGAGAGAGAGAGAATGGAAGATGGGGCATGGGAGAACCGGGAGGAATGGAGAAAGGTTTAGAATCCTGAAAGTGGGTATAGAAAGATAATAATAATAATAATAATAATAATAATAATAATAATAATAATAATATAATAATAATAATAATAATAATAATAATAATAATAATAATAATAATAATAATAATAATAATACTTTTATGCCAGAACAAAGATACATATTGATTTTTTTTATATAAGAACTCTCTGGCACCCCCAGAAAGAGTAACATACTCGTGCTCAGGGGGCATTCCACATGAGTTAATGTTAACACATTTTATTGAATAACAAAGTAAAAAGTAATAAAAGAAAAAAAGAAGAAGAAAAAACACATATCACAATAATTGAACTTTAAATTTTCTCTGTTAGCAGCAATTTTTAATACATTTTTTAAATAAGGAGCATTAGCAATATATCTTTGGGAATTTATCTATTATCATGTTATAAAACCTTTGACCAAAGTTGCTACTGTCATTATATGCTACAGTTATAGTATATTTAGGAACTGTAAAGCATATGTTGTCTGATCTTTCGGTTTTATATTTATGTGAATATAAATTAAATATGTTTCGGTTTTTATGTACGAAATTCAGTAATACAATGTCATATATTTGATGGAAGTCAAATACTTTAAATTCTGAATACAGCAGCTCTGAAGGATAATCAAGAGGTTTATTAAGGCATATTTTATTATTCTTTTCTGTAGCAGAGATGTCTTAAGACATTGTAAAACCTGATAATAATAATAATAATAATAATAATAAATAATAATAATAATAATAATAATAATAAATTGTAAATGAACGAACGGAGTATTAAATGGATATAACAATGAATTTTTCTGAATATTCTAATGTCATAATACATCAGGTGATCTCATTTCCATTAAAAATGAGTAATTAAATTAGTTCCATATTTGAACATTCACAATTTGGTCAGTGCATCTTTTCATGTGTCTGTCAGATAGGCCTATTCATTTCTGAGTGAATTATAAACTTCCTGAGTCCTGAGAGTATAATATACTATACCATACTTGATACATGATTATGATATAAGATGTACTGTACGTGCAGAGACCCGAAGTATAGTATAATATACCTGCATTTGTGCCCTCAATGTAACTTGCAGAATTTTTTCAGCATTTTTCTTCATGCCAGTGACTTTTTTTAAAGTGTATTATTATATTGAACTTCAAAAATAAAACAACAAATGTCCCATGACTCAGGAGGATATCAGTGTCTTTTGTAGAAATTTTGTCTGGAGCCATAAAATCATTATGCTCTTTCTCCTGTTGGCTATTTTTAGTTATATTCTGTTTCCTCTATCATTTTAACCGGTTAGACAATTATAATTCTAAAAGTAATATCATCATCTACAAAGAAATATCTGTGCCTTCTGATATGTATTGAAAAAAAAACTTGTATGGAATACATTATGACTTCATAAATGAATTATTACAAATGTTCAATGTAAAATATGGTAAAAAGAAAATGTATAGCCAGCACATATTAAACCTTAGATTGCACAACGATATTTCGTCTCGAGGCAAGCTTATTCAGAACTCATTTTCCTAACCTAATATCTCAATTCCATATAAAGTCAACTAATTTGCGCGGACCACAAGTTGAAATCCTGTCCAATGTATAATGTAGACCTGATAATTACTGCTGTAAGCGATCTCATGCCACTAGTCCTCAAAGGATCGCCTGGGATTCGATTCCATTTCCACTTGGCAAATGATCTGTCGTGCACAGATAAAGCCACGTATAATCTGTAGTGTCAGTCATTTGTCAACCCCCTGATTTGCAATGTCATGGCGCAGAATTCACAATCAGACCTTCCTCTTTATTTGTCCCCTACGGGACTTTGTAGTCACACCTTCAGCCAGTCACGCCGGTGGTCCGGGTTTGAAAAAATCGAGTGACACTTACGCCGTCAACGTCACAGCTGGGGTCTTTCTCAAGGTATTCCCGTTTCGCCATATCAGCCATCTATATCAGTCCGTCAACATCTCTCCATTTCGTCATATGTAATTCCATAACATTCCTCAAACGCCGGCTAGCGACGCTCGGAGCGATCTGGTCTAAGTCGAGTAGGATAGTGTCGTGCATTTCATGCTCTATATTCGATTCAAGTTTGTCGAGCATGACAAGAACCGAAGTCTGTTTTGAAGAAGCGGATCTGTCTCGCTCGCTCGGTCTTGCCCCTTGTATGATCTATGTCTTTTAAGTTCGCTGGCTTCTCCTACACTCCTCTCCCAACCTTTTATGCTTTTATCTGAATAAGGATTTCAGAACAAATCTTGTGAAATTTTATTTAGATGTAAGGACAGATAATTTTTATTGCAAAAATGTGATTAAACTTCGACAGAAATAGGCTATATTTACATATAGGTACATCACATTATGTTTTTTAAAATACTATACCAATTACCGAAAGAAAATAGGTATAATTACATTCTTCACATAATATTCAAATAAATAACAGTTGCTCGGTAACAATATTTATGTGACTATATGGATGATGGAAGTATTACAGGCACTATGTTGGACTCAAGTTAGTCGGGTATGACGAAGTTCGACATTCGTCGATGCAGAAGAAGGCCTGTCGTGTTTGTTCTATTTTGTTATAAAAATATTCGCTGTCCTCCACTCCCACCCCTTCATGTTTTAGCATAGACCTTGCAATTAGTTTTTCATATAAATAAGACGAAGTTTTTAATGTATTGGTTGCCTCTCTCATGTTCGAACATTGCAGGATACTATTTTAAACCGCTTATGGATTTGAGCACATATCTTGAGATTGTTTTTTTCATATGGAATAAGACGAAGTTTGCAATGTTTTGGTTTCCTCTCTTATGTTTGAACTTTGCACATACTATTCGGTACTTTGAACATACCGTCGCGCGGGGTGACTTTGTGCCAGGAGGGTGACTTTGTGCCATTCGCGCATTTCATAAAAAAAACGTAAGGAAGTAGTCTTTAAAACCGTCACAAGGTCCCCTCATGGCACAAAGTCACCCCTCGCGACGGTATGTTTTTTTTCTAAATAATTATATTTTGTTTGATTTATTTATGCATATATATATATGTGAATGTTTAGCATATTAATAACAAGAAAAATTACCCATACTCATTACTATGCGTAACTTCGCAAGATATGTGCCTGATATCCTTACGGACCTAAAGCGTAAAGGCGCAGGGAGAGGAGGAACTAAGAAGAAAGGTAAGGAACATATTATGTAAGGAAGGGGAAAGTTTGAACAAACGCAAAGGGAGCTTCAGTTTTACAACCGGTTTTCAACGGACTCGGTTATTTTAGTTTACATGTTTCACTTCCACGTACTGTTGAGATGCCTTTGGAGTAGGGCGAAGTTTGTAGTATCTAAGAAAAATTACCCATGCTCATTCTCTGACTTCCGATTGCGTTCTGTAATCACAACCTTCCGATATAGAGCGAGCTGTTCCTCGTTCGAAGCTCGACGAATGACTACGGAAGGCACTTTAAGTACTTAGTAAACGTACGAACAGTGCGGGACAATGATACAGACAAAACCTTCTGTAAGCAAAAGATCATTTCGTAAGTGAAGGAAGACTATTTTTGTTGTGAACAAAATGTAAAGTTTTACTATGTTGTTACTGTCAGGAATACTACTGAGCAACATAAAACGACATTATAGGCTCTGCCACCCAGAACATGCCGAAGTGACAGGGAAGCTGTTTTCTTATAGGTTTATTCATACCAAAGTTATTATTATTATTTTATTATTATTATTATTATTATTATTATTATTATTATTATTATTATTGGTTTGGAAGTAAATCCCGAAAAGACAAAGTATATGATTATGTCTCGTGACCAGAATATTGTACAAATGGAAATATAAAAATTGGAGATTTATCCTTCGAAGAGGTGGAAAAATTCAAAATTCTTGGAGCAACAGTAACAAATATAAATGACACTCGGGAGGAAATTAAACGCAGAATAAATATGGGAAATGCCTGTTATTATCCGGTTGAGAAGCTCTTATCATCCAGTCTGCTGTCCAAAAATCTGAAAGTTAGAATTTATAAAACAGTTATATTACCGGTTCTTCTGTATGGTTGTGAAACTTGGACTCTCACTCTGAGAGAGGAACATAGGTTCAGGGTGTTTCAGAATAAGGTGCTAAGGAAAATATTTGGGGCTAAAATGAAGTTCAGGAGAATGGAGAAAGTTACACAACAGAACTGCACATTTATTCTTCACCTGACATAATGAACATTAAATCCAGACGTTTGAGATGGGCGTTCATGGTGAAAAATCCAGAAATGCATTTACTATGTTGGGAGACCGGAGGTAAAAGACCTTTAGGGAGGCCGAGACGTAGATGGGAGGATAATATTAAAATGGATTTGAGGGAGGTGGGGTATGATAGAGACTGGATTAATCTTGCACAGGATAGGGACCGCTGGCGGGCTTATGTGAGGGCGGCAATGAACCTTCGTTTTAAAAGCCATTTGTAAGTAAGGCTATTATTATTATTATTATTATTATTATTATTATTATTATTATTATTATTATTATTGTTGTTGTTGTGATTTTATTCCAGCAGAAATACATGTTTTGATAAAATAATTTTTCAGATGTGCAACGTGCACTACAGATTCAAGAACTGAAAGCACTTCATGAAAGGCCAAACATAGAAGAGAGTCGAACAATTCAGAGTCTGTGTTTAGAAACAAGTTATGTAGTATGTTGGGAATTAGTTAAGGCACTAAAAGCCTTCACGGATGTAGAACTTGTAAAGAGAAGTATGGTGCCTGAACAAAATATAGTTAATTATATCTCTGTAGCCTACTGGAACAGCTCAAATGTGAATTCTCAGAATATAGATTTAGTGATTTTGAACGCATGGAGAGTGATATTAATCTTTTTGTTAATCCTTTCACAGTAAATTTAGTACAGTCCGTGAGAGCGCAGTTCCAGGACGAATTAATTGATGAACAAAGTAACGTAGAATTCAGAACTAAATGCAAAGAATATGACTTGACAAGCATAGAATTATTTAAAAATGAACAAAACGAAATACGCCAAGATGAGCTTATTCGACATATGTGTGAGAACAATTATTTTCGAGAATGAATATTGCTAAATCGAAACACAGATCTCGATTAACAGATGAGCATCTTTTGAGCCAGCTGCGCATTGCAGTAAATTCGTTGGAAATAGATTTCCGATTACTTGCAAGATAGATGCACATTTGAATAGACCGTAATGTGTGGTGCAATATGAAAATAACATTATCTACGATAATAATAATAATAATAATAATAATAATAATAATAATAATAATAATAATAATAATAATAATAATAATAATATAACTACATTAAATACTGTATAATAATTAATGTAATAAATTAATATTACAATGTATACTCTTTCCTGTTACAAATTCAGTTTATTATCCGTATTTGTAAGAGTGTAAGAACTATGCCATTGTCGGTGCTGCAATGTACAGTACAATGCAATGTAGTTTCGGAGCCCAGTTCGTATACTGTGTGTGTTATGCAGTGCAGCATCATCCGTGTAATCTGTGCTTTTACAATTTTGAGCATACCTGATCTAGATATTCCCTCTCATGTTCGAACATCGCACGACACGAGTGGGATTGCCTGCTCGAAACCTAGATACGCAGAGAACCTTAGTGTAGACAACAGGTGTAGGTTTTGGAATGCGCATACCTTGAGGGTTAGCGCAATAGATCATTAAAGGACATAATGTTGCATTGTAGTGACCCTTCACGAATTTCAATTCACTTCCGTTCCCCTATAATTTGTTATTGATACTTTAAGCTGATTCTAACACTAATCAAATCAATTTATTCCAGGTAATTGATCTATCTTTCATTCGTTGTCGTGTTTAAACTCCTCACCCTTTATCCTCCTACAGTCCAATGGGATGAAGAGCGGTAATTACCTTTATACCAATCGTGTGATGAACATGATGTAGAGCCACCGCGGACACGTCACAGGACAAGTACAAAACAAAGAACAAATGATCAGTGTCGTGAAATTGAGATGTCTCCACTCATGATAGAAATCGAATATCGAACCGTTTGGTTTGAAAGTGTACACGGTATACACTGAGCTATAACTCCAGATATAATTCATTTATACCGGTATGCAATCAAGACGAGAGAAATTTATAGTGTGTAAGTATAGTCATCAATATTAGTTTGTTAGAAAAGTTGAGGAAAACACGATGTATTCAGCCTGTAGACTGTGATAAAGCCCTTATCGAATGGAATAATAGATGTTACAGATTAATAAATTATAAAATAATTGAGTATTACATACGCGAGAGATTATCCTATGGCACTCACGGATATTGGTAAAGAAGTAGTATGTTGTAACTTAGATATAGTTTCTTTAGCAATAAGAATCTCGCGTCAGTATATCTAATACATGTATATCTAATACATGTCTATAATAATAGACTATAACATAATATAATATAATATAATATAATATAATATAATATAATATAATATAATATAATATAATATAATATAATATAATATAATATAATACAGGTTGCTTCCGAGGTGGTGTTACAAACTTTCAGGGATGTTGGGGAAGGGCACATGTATCAATTTAAGATAAGGAACCATGGTCCGGAAATTACTGAGTCTAAAGTTCTAAGCAACAATAGTTGTGTGGAAATGAAATTGTAATTTAGCAACACGTGCCCTCCTTCCCTTAACTTTTGGAACAGTCGTGGAAAGATGATATGAGCCGGATGTCTCTTACGTTGGTACTTGTCCCGATACAATCTGTGAGCTTGTCTACTGTTTCCACTGGCTCCTCCGTATTCGAAAATCAGGTCTACGTATTCCGTTCTCGTGTACTCCTCCATTTCACTAAGACTGATCGACTGGACACTGGTACTTGTTCATATACACTGCTGTCTACAGACGTGCAAATCAGAACCGACCATGTCAGTTACACATTACGCTATCTGCATTGCTTTAGTGTAGTTTCCTGTCCCCACCCCTCAGACAGCGCACTGAATGGTATACTGTAAGTAGACAACGTAAACAACGTCAGATGAATACAGTATGTGTAAGATGAACAGATAAATATACATAAATAAGGTGTACAGACACATATAATTATTTCATTTCCACACAACCATTTTTGCACATAACTTTCCACTCAGTCATTTCCGGACCAGGGTTCCTTATCTCAAATTGATATATGTGCCCTTCGCCATCATCGCAGAAAGTTTGTACCACCACCTCGGAAACATTCTGTATAATATAATATAATAAAATATAATATAATATAATACAATATAATATAATATAATATAATATAATATAACATAATATATAATATGGACATTACGACGAAGTGAAGAGGAACGAGCGTGTGAAATAGACATAGGAATAAGAAATGAAGATTTGCTAGAAAGAGTGGGAGAAGAAAGAATAATTCTGAAACTCATCAGGAAGAAAAAAATAAATTGGCTGGGCCACTGGCTAAGAAGAAACTCCTACTAAAGGACACACTGGAAGGAATGGTGAGTGGAAGAAAAGTTACGAACGGTCTTGTAAGCTTATATAATAGAATTTGTAACTACTAGATATGTGAAATAAGCGTATTGCCTATTAAGAATTTTGTTGTGAATAAAACATCAATTGTATCTTTAGGGAGGCCGAGACGTAGATGGGAGGATAATATTAAAATGGATTTGAGGGAGGTGGGATATGAAGATAGAAACTGGATTAATCTTGCACAGGATAGGGACAGATGGCGGGCTTATGTGAGGGAGGCAATGAACCTTCGGGTTCCTTAAAAGCAATTTGTAAGTAAGTAAGTAAGTATAAAACATCAATTGTAGTTACGTTACTTTCACAGTAAGCCCTCGAATTGACCCTACAGGTATAAAACATTCAACAAGCAAAGAACATTGGTTATGAATAGGGACCGGATTTTTATGTAATTACATATTATATTCCTTTGAACCTAACCGTACATAAATAATAAATCTTTGCGAATCTTGTTATTACCATTAATATATTAAAATTTGATACTACATATTTTTACATATTTACCCCACATTACATATTATGGCTTGGTATTACATAAATCTACATATTTAGGGGTTTTATTCATTTTTACTTCTCTAAAAGGAAAAAAAAAAAAACTTCTGCTGGGGAAGTTTACAATTTGAAATACCGTACACAGATTTAAAAGCCTTTTTACCTACGCAAGAAAGGATATATTTCAAGACGAAACATAACATTCTTAGTTCCAGGAAGTAATAGAGGCACTCACCCCATACCACCCACTGTAAATATGAGCGAACAAAAGGCAACCTTTCTCATACAAATACTTTGTATTGTAAAAATCACTCAGAAAGTAGCGTTGCCTTCATGCGGTGGACTGGGACGAGGACGACATGATTTGTCTCGAACAGTAATTGTTTTGCACACATCTTAACAAGCCGTTCCCATGCAATTTGACACCTTGCCCACCCTCTTCCTAATCCTTCTAGGAAAAGCCGTGTCAAGTCTGGCATGAGCCGCAATAAAGTAACAGACTTTTGAAAAGAAGCAGAAGTAAAGGAACAAACTGGAAAGATGTTGAAAGATTAAAATAAAATAATAGCTTTTCAGGTTATCGCTTCACCTCTTTACTTTAAATTTAGTAGACCTATACGGAAATGGGATTTTCCGAGCAATTATTAAGTATGGTTCTCGGCTGGAATAATCCTACCCTTTTGAATGAGACAGGAATATCACTTTTCAAACAACAGTTTGTAAATGCCTATAGTTTGAGATTTTAGTAGGTACTTTCTTTCTTACAGGGACCAGCTAAAATACATATGTCCCACATCTCCTGTTCTTTTCTCCTAATTCAGTACAGCGAAACAGTGCTTGCAGTACTGTTGTGTCATTCATTTCACTTAGTTCTCTAGTTTTAGTACTTACAGTATAAAGTGCAAGTGAGTTTATCTACTGCTTTTAATTAACTAAAATGGCCCCAGTATTTTCAACTCTAAAGACAAAAATAAAATCATGAATTGCAATGGACGAAGCTTTCCCTACAGATGAAAAGATACTAATGTGTCAAGTGTGCGGTAAAAAAGTCGGGTGCTCTATGAAATAAAAACTGGACAGTCTTACCTATCCTATACCTGTCAGATATTGATATTAAACATTTTCATAATTTTACATATTTTGGTACATATTGAGCTTATTTTTCTTACATAAATATGTACATATTTCACACCTTGATATTACATAAAAATCCGGTCCCTAGTTGTGAATGTGTTACAGTAGGTTCAATGTAGATCATCTCTCTCTCTCTCTCTCTCTCTCTCGTACAGAGGACGGACCCGAAGGCTTACATCGCAGCCTGAGTATTATTATGCTTACCACTCCTATTCTGTGAACGATTTGAGCAGCCGCACTGCCGCGCTCTTGTTCAAGTACAGCACGCCGCACCGTGAACTCAACCCGGGCTATTGTATGGATGATGATGATACTTGAATTAATTATGGCGAAATGAGTCCGAGGTCCAACGCCGAAATTTACCCAGGAATTCTGCTTCAATTGGTTGAGGAAAACCCGGAAAGAACCTCAACCAGGTAACTTGTCCCAACCAATATTTGAAACTGGGCCCACTCGTTTCATGATCAGACGTGCTAACCGTCACTACACAGCGGTGGATATCGGATTATCTTAATGACGCTGTGTTGAAAAGCGGGGTGAAGAAAGAATGATGCTAAAACTGAGAAGAAACTGTCTGCTAAAGGATGGGATGCACTGGAAGGAATGATGAACGGGAGAAGAGTTCGGGGCAGAAGAAGATATCAGCTGATAGAAGACATTAAGATATATGGATCAAAGAGGAAGGCAGAAAATAAGATAAACCGCGCGAAGATTTGTCATCTATTTGCAGAAGTAGAAATAATATTAGAGTTATAACGGTTATAACGTCAGTTTATTGAATGAACGGATTATCTTCCACTGTTCTAGTACAGAATTCAAATCAGATAAACCGCTGGTTTAAGAATACGAAAAACGCTGATAATTGCCATCTATTGAAAGCAGTAGATAGATAATATTAGAGTTATAACGTCAGTTTAAAAATCATGCGCTCTCCTGCATATGTTATTTCTTGCATGGAGGGATTAAAAGACCAGGAGATTAACAGTGATCTAATTTTCTAACAAGGGTAGTATAAAAATATCGATTCCGGACAAATGGCCACAGAAAATTGATAACTGGGACAATTGGCCATAGAAAATTGGTACTAGGGACAATTCGCCACAGATAGACAATTCGCCACAAGTAGGCAATTTGCCACACTGCGGTACAAAGATAAATCCATGACTTCCAGAAGCTCTATATTGTGCGAATGGATACAGAGATTAATAAATGTAAATTTCACTAAATATGTAAATTGCTATGTACATGAAATTTGGCTTCAACTCCATTCTTATTTTCTCTAAGTCTCGTGCACATGTAGCCAAGATAAATTAATTTGTCAGATCCTCTTTCTAATTTTGTGAAGCGAATTTCTTCCGCCATAGTTCCGAATTAGTTTACAGCTTCGGGATTTGTCTTGTGTTACCATAGGAATATATTAAAAATTGTTGCGAATTTGAGTATTACCTTCATATATTACAAGTTATAGCGAATTTTAGTATATGGCCAATTGCCTTTCACACGAATTTTAATGTGTGGCTAATTGTCTTTGATACGAATTTCAATTATGTGGCGAGTTGCCTCTGTTTTTTATGGCGAGTCGTCCCCAACCCAATGTGTATATCAGTGTTATGGTTCGTGCTTTGAGAGATAGCCAATAGAGATACGAGTACCCACGTGTGTGACCTTATGCCATCTTATGACATCAACATTCATTCACAGCATCACCCCGCTACATTTCATTCCCTGGAGACTTTCTCGTGGTTGGAGTACAGTATGTCCCTCAATACTGAACTCGATACATCCAATATATATTTGTGACGAATAAAATAATGAATTATGCATAGTTAGATATAGGCTACTGTAAAAAATCACACTGAAATATATGTAGTTGCTTAATTTTATATAACTTATTTGCAACTGTTGTAGCTGCATGAAACAATTTAGTTTCTATATTCATAAAGTTCATATTTTGTCGTCTGTAGTATAAGTCAGCCAGCGTTTTAGTCATGTAAACAGTTACTGTAAAATGATACGTTGGATACCTCCCTACAAAATGTGTTTAATTCTTAATAAATGCTGACGTGAGAAATTCCAAGCTGCTTGAACTGGAATAGCTCGCATTTAAAATCAAAGAAATGCTGGATTACTTTTTATTACATAGTTTAACTCTTGTTCTGTAACGTCTAGGAACATTAAGAGTTCAACACAGACAGCAGCAAACGACCAAATGTTCAAGAGGAGAAGAAGTAATTCCCTTAAAAATGTCGTCACCAACTCCTGCTGCAGTTTTCTGTTCCCCTTAAAAAGAAAACTGCTCTACCCCTATTAAAGTCTCACTATAGCTTCAAGCCTATAACAATGCGAGATTTACGGCCTGTTTTACCTTACATACCTAGACTAACTTCAAAAAGACGAGCCGGTGATGAATGTGCACGTGTGTGTGACGGTTGCTCGTAGCTTCGTAGTACACGTAAGCTCTAAATTATAGGAAAGGGAAACAGCTCCGGCGACAAGGGTCTTGATTCACAGTGAATTTATAACGCTGATGTATGTGGAATTTGCTAGAGACATAGTTCTGAAGTGAAATACTGACCATTTAATAAGTGAAAACGTTTGACATGAACCACCTCATTAACTTTTACGTCTCTGTCGGTTTTGTTGGAAAACTTACTGAAGCGGGAGAGAGGTTGGCTGTCTTCGGTTTCAGACTGAAGCATGTGACAATCTATGGCGACGTTTATGCATCACCAAACACAGCTAGGATCGCAGTATACATGTTACCGCATAACTACGGTAGTAACTATCCCTGCACTGTAAAGGTAGCAAGTACAGTGTTACTATAAATGATCTTTCCGATTAAAAACTTGAATAACGATCGTTAGGAAACACTTAGAAACATGATATTGGTATCAATGGAAAGAGAAACTCAAATATTTTTGTTATAATTTCGGTTAAATCACATGTGCTACTCTTAAATCAGCAAAAATTAGAAAACATTAAATTAGTACAAATAGAAACAGAAACTGCAAACAATTTTAAATTTTTTTCACTGGAAAACATGAAACATGAAACAGAAAGAGAAACATTTGGTTCACAACCGTAAGTAAGTCACATGTGCTCAATGTGAGCTCCTTGTGTCACACGACAAACATCAAGTCTGTAGTCAATTTCCTGCCATACACGTTGTAGCATTGGACCAGTGCAATGGCCTCTGTGATGCGGACAAGAAGATCCTCAATGGTAGGTGGTAATGGTGGCTGATACACTTGTTTTATAAAACCCACAGAAAAAAATCACAAGGAGTGAGGTCGAGGGAACGTGGAGGCCAATGCAAACATTCTAAATCTTCACGGCCAACACGTCCAATCCATCTCCTTGGAAGTCGTGTATTCAGTTCGTTTCTGACATCTAAGTGGTAATGGGGTGGTGCCCCATCCTGCTGAAAAATGAGACCTTCGATGTGCTGTTCCAGTCGTGGAAGAAGCCATAACAGTAACATGTTCCAGTCGTGGAAAAAAGAAGCCATAACACCTTTTCATGGCTTATAACATGTCTAGCACACAAAATGCCCTCAGTCTTCGTTTACAGCAATTTTTTCTGTGACTATCGTCTCGAAAAAAAAAAAAAAAACAGGCCAACATAACAAAAATATTCACCTTTTCATTGATACTATATAGCAACATAGTTATTCAAGTTTGTAATCGGAAAATCATTTATAGCACATTTCTAAGTTACAAATTTCATGCAAACACTAAATATATTATTATTGTTTACAGCCATTTTTTATTATTTATATCGTTATTATTGCTGGTCCAATAGCACGAAAATCTCCAAATCTAATGTAATAACCTTTTCTAGAAAAACTTCTTCACTGAAGTTTAATTATTATCTAAATAATGTTCTAATAAACAGAATCGATTATGTAAAAAGCTGGGAATATTCATTAACAGTAAACTATATTTTCATAGTCATATTGATTACATTTACAATCAGGTAATTAGAACGTTGGGAATATAATTTTTTTACTTAGTTATTTAATGACGCTGTATCAACTATGAGGATATTGAAAGTTCCTACTTCGGCTAAATTAGAAAATATTCAAAGAAAATTCGGCTAAATTAGAAAATATACAAAGAAAATTCATATCTTTATGTTCATTCACATTTGGGCCCATTAATTACGGGCACAGTTATGAGAGAGAAAATACGAATACCTTAACTGTAGAAGCCTATATCTAGACGCCATGAACTCGATTATCTGTTCTTTTGTAAAGTCCTCAAAGGTGATATATCCTGCGACTCATTCTTAAAAAGTATTAGCTTACGTGTTCCGACGAAAGATAAGAGAGCTCACAAACTTTTCTATTAGAAAAATTCAAAATTTATTTCGCTAGATTCCAGATGTATTAAAAATGCCAACAGACATAGCTGTTAATTCAATCCTTGCAGTAAAGAATTAGTTTGCTCTTGGCAATGATATCATTTATGTATCTTTTAAAACTTATACTTAATTTTCATTGTATCATCTCTAGTATTCTCATAGTATAATATATCATAGATTAAAGAAAAATTCTTCGTTTAAGATGATTTAATTTTCTGATTTTTTATGCATCTATTAATTAACATTAAAATTTTAATTTACTTATTTTAAATTTTGTATCATTATTTTTAGGTTATTTTAAGACGCTGTATTAACATCTCAGCGTCTTTTTCTCTTAATGTTAACGTCAGGCAATAAGAAAAGGATTAAATTTCCGGGATATACTATGCGACTTAATTCAAATACAAAACAAATATTGAAGCAGTACGAGTACAAAAGCGATTAATTACAAATCTTAAGAAAGAAGAACTATTGGATGCGTAAGGATAAAAGAAAGTGACCTGAAGTGGGAACAGCTATTGAGTCTAATAATTTTATTCGCAAGGAAGACAAAGAAGAAGATGATGATGGATGATGTTGATGACAATAAGCATTTAAAATTATTGTGAGTTAATGAAATGGAATTTTGTACTGGATTTAGTAGCGTAAATTCGTGAGCTAATATTTTAACAAGCCATGTTCAGAAAATATAGCTCACATTGGAACCATTTGTTGCATTTAATTTGTGAGAAATATGTATCTCCTTCAGTCTTTCAACGCTTGAGTGATGCTTGGACCAACCTTCTCAGACAGTCTGAAGTTCTTTACACTGTAAAACGATGAAGAAAGAATTGATAGTAGAGTCGTCGTAACTCGATCCCGAAATTTATACGCCATAAAACGTAGGGCTTAGGCATAGTTACGAGATATCCCTTTTTACACAGAGATGCGACAATCAAGAGGAGTCATAAAATATTCAGAAAATAGTCTCGGCTGCCAGCGGGGTTGTTCTTTCATCTGTTTTTGACAAATTATAGTGAGACGTAGCATTTCATAAACAAGGGGGCATCAAACAAAGTTATACTCCAGCCGCCGCCTAGGCCGTGGATCCTAATCTGAAAGACATAAATTAGGCTTACTATACATCTCCAGACGCACGGCTCAAACTCAAATGGAGAGAAATGCCACAGTGGAGCACCTCCGCAACGTTTAATTCTTAAGTAGCGTTCCCATGACATCAATGACCTTGAAAGTACAAAAGAAAATTTGGAGATGAGCAGACCATGTAGCACGTATGGGTGAAACCACAAATGCATATAGAGTGTTATACTTACTTACTTACAAATGGCTTTTAAGGAACCCGAAGGTTCATTGCCGCCTCACATAAGCCCGCCATCGGTCCCTATCCTGAGCAAGATTAATCCAGTCTCTATCATCACACCCCACCTCCCTCAAATCCATTTTAATATTATCCTCCCATCTACGTCTCGGCCTCCCCAAAGGTCTTTTTCCCTCCGGTCTCCCAACTAACACTCTATATACATTTCTGGATTCGCCCATACGTGCTACATGCCCTGCCCATCTCAAACGTCTGGATTTAATGTTCCTAATTATGTTAGGTGAAGAATACAATGCGTGCAGTTCTGTGTTGTGTAACTTTCTCCATTCTCCTGTAACTTCATCCCGCTTAGCCCCAAATATTTTCCTAAGAACCTTATTCTCAAACACCTTTAACCTATGTTCCTCTCTCAGAGTGAGAGTCCAAGTTTCACAACCATACAGAAGAACAGGTAATATAACTGTTTTATAAATTCTAACTTTCAAATTTTTGTACAGCAAACTGGATGATAAGAGCTTCTCAACCGAATAATAACACGCATTTCCCATATTTATTCTTCGTTTAATTTCCTCCCGAGTGTCATTTATATTAGTTACTATTGCTCCAAGATATTTGAATTTTTCCACCTCTTCGAAGGATAAATCTCCAATTTTTATATTTCCATTTCGTACAACATTCTGCTCACGAGACATAAACATATACTTTGTCTTTTCGGGATTTACTTCCAAACCGATCGCTTTACTTGCTTCAAGTAAAATTTCCGTGTTTTCCCTAATCGTTTGTGTATTTTCTCCTAACATATTCACGTCATCTGCATAGACAAAAAGCTGATGTAACCCGTTCAATTCCAAACCCTGCCTGTTATCCTGAACTTTCCTAATGGCATATTCTAGAGCAAAGTTAAAAAGTAAAGGTGATAGTGCATCTCCCTGCTTTAGCCCGCAGTGAATTGGAAAAGCATCAGATAGAAACTGACCTATACGGACTCTGCTGTATGTTTCACTGAGACACATTTTAATTAATCGAACTAGTTTCTTGGGAATACCAAATTCAATAAGAATATATACAGGGACATCATTTTATTATTACTAACATTTCTAATATTAACCTGGCTATACCTTTGGATCAACGATTGAGAACCGGAAACACAGTTTGATACCCCCTTCCTCGATGATACTGACGTAATATACAAACAAATCACTTTACTAGGTATAGGAGGGAAGAAAAGTAGTTCATCCATTTACGTAAATTAGGAAATATCACGCTTTTGAGTTTGCTCATTTTCATTACCCGTAAGTTTTTGTTTAATCAAAATACAATGAGTGTTAACAATGAGTGTTTTTACTCACGAACTGAGCTTTCCATGCGGACGTATTCATTATGCAGTGTATATAATTGCACTGTCTACAGCACATTAGCGTACAATATAGAGAATGAAGTTAAATTGAAAAATAATCATAATATGGGTATTTAAACACATTTTTTAAAATAGTGGCCATTAATTTCGATACAGGCTTCAGTTTTAATATGCATATTATCGCACTATAGACTATTGTACATAATTCCCATTACCAAGTTCGTACTTCGTATCAGTAACTCGTGTCGAAATAATTCTGTACCTACTCTAGAAAAGAGTACCTTACGTACTGTAAATTCAATCTTCACTTCTGCCCGATCTGAAAAGATAAAATTATTCAGACATGTTATCTACTATCCGTCCAAGTGGTTATGTCGCAGGGTCGTAGAAAGGGAGGAAATCACGTGACAGTTAATTACTTAACGAGGCCCTTTTATTTAAGTTATTTTAAACAGTTGTATGGGTATAATATTACGTAGACGTCCAATTCCTAACAGAAATTACTGTTCTCAGAAAAGAGCTAAGGCAGCCCAGCCACTAGCCTTTACAGAGAGGCGAATAGAAGCAGTGGGGGAAACCGGGATGGGACGTAGGCAAATGGACGACAATACCTGTGCGAAAATGATTCAATATTGAAAGCTCTTTCGTCACTGGAAAACGCGAACATATTTTTTGGAACGTACTGCTTAGAATGACCTTAAGGCTACTATGACTGTATATGCTGTCTTGGATCTGTGTGGAGGATGGTTGAACTTTATTAGTAGAAGGGGTTGGAATGAAATACATTCAAAAACTCAGGTACAATAAAAATTGAAGTAAAAATAAAATGATGTTCCTGTAGATATCCTACAATCAAAACTCAGGTCACAAGCAAACGTTCTGATGGGGGCAGATAAAAAAGTTAATTCTTTTTCTTCCACCATGTTAATAATGTCAAAAGAAGTGCTTATACAAATTTTGGCCACTCGACTGCAATTACGAGGCCGTCCAGAAAGTGATTTTCCCTGGGGCCGTTTATAGGAAAAAGCACAGTTGCAAGGAAATTTTTATTGAAACAGATACAGCAATTGTTGCGCTATTTGTAAACATATCCCCCACTGGAATTGAGACAATTGTCATACCATGGAATCAATTTTTGTGTCGTAGAAGGCAGCTGCCTCAGATCGGAACCAGCGTTTGACTGCATCTGCACCTCTCTCTGTCGATTCCATGATATGAGAAATGTTTCAATCCCGAAGGAAAAGATGTTGAAAAATATCTCAACAATTGCTGTGTCTGTTCAAATAAATTTGTCCTATGAAATTGTTTTTTTTTCTGTTAACAGCCCTTGGCGAACTTTTTTTTTACGGTTCTTGTAATTGCGGTCGAGTGGCCAAAATTTGTATAAGCACTTCTTTTGACATTATTAACATGGTGGAAGAAAAAAATAACTTTTTATCTGCCCCCATCAGAACGTTTGCTTGTCAGTCTCCTCGCGCCGCGCCTGCTATACCCCTCTTATCCCCCTTAGGTACGCGGGTTCTTTAATAAGCGGCTACTGGTATAGCTATAGCGGCTACGGTTGCGGACATGTGCACTCAGAGAGCAGCTGTAACAATAACCAATTAAGTCATATAACATTACAAGATGTCAACATCGTCTCTTTCTGAGTCACAATCGGTATCTATCTTCACTGGAACTGCCCTCATATTTAAAATTTAAATATTTAAATTAAATTAAATTAAATTAATATTTAATATAAAACGCTATGTGACTCCCTGACTCTGTAGCAATGACTCTGTTCAGTTCAGCACAAGAAGATAATACGTGCGCATGCGCATAGTGTCGGCGGTGTGATTGGAGAAGGGGAGCATGCTGGGAAAGGGAGCATACGTCATCTGCGCGAGAGTCCCGCCCGCTGGTTTCTGCGCACTGAGTTTTGTTTGTTGGATGTCTATAGTTGGAAGGCCAGAGGGAAAAGACGTTTGGGGAGGCACAGGCGAAGATGGGAGGATAATATTAAAATGGATTTGAGGAGGTAGTATATGATGATAGAGACTAGATTGATCTTACTTAGGATGGGGACCGATGGCGGCAATGAAACTCCGGGTTCCTTAGAAGCCATTAATAATTAAGTAAGTACGTATTCACTGATTTCGTCCCAAGTATATTAAATATTCCTGCACTACTTCTCGAATTGGTTCGTAAAGGGCCAATATTTTAAGCAATGCCTTAGTAACGACATGTTTCCTAACAGTTACAAAAGTTCCAAATGGTTATATATTCAGGTTTACATGACTAATCGACGTCTTGCCCATCCACATTTTACAGATTGCAATGTTCTGCGTAGAGGTGGGGCGTAACAGTGTTTTGCAGTCACAGCGTCGAAGTATGACTGCTCCGGAAAAATCTCTGTGACAGATAACAGCGATTTTGTCACAGTGTGACTTTTGTATTCGGACGATTCTTGGTGATTGTGGATGTTTCTCATCACGAGCCGACAGATGTTTAGCGTATGTTTATCACTCTTCTATGTCTTATATCAACAATACTGGTTACCTCGACGATTATAAAACAAATACACTTAGAGGTGTGTTATTGCGATGTGTGGGTACGTAAATTTCGCCCAAGAATGTTTATGAATGGTTAGGTGAGCGGTTCTCATTACGTGGCCCGGCGGGCCGCATGCGGCTCTCGAGGACATTTATTGTGGCTTTTAGAATAATTTTACTTTCATTACATTTACATCTAAATTTAATTACTTAAATTGGTAATAGTTGGGTGAAATAGAAGTACTTATAAGTTAGGTTTACTATTGCTTATTGTAGGCGTTATTATAGAATAGGTTTTATTTATAGGCCTAGGTTTATTGCATCTATATTTATAGTTATAAATAAATTTAGGTTTATTTTTTTTTCTTTTACTGCTGTAATTATTGTATAATTGTAATGGTGTTATTGTATATTATATATCACTGCCAACGGGTGTATACCCAATTGTAGTGTTAATAGATACGTACGTACATACACACATATACATACATACATACATGCATACATACATACATACATACATACATACATACATACATACATACATACATACATACATACGGCCGACCTGGTTGGCGAGTTGGTATAGCGCTGGCCTTCTATGCCCAAGGTTGCGGGTTGATCCCGGTGATCGATGGCATTTAAGTTGCTTAAATGTAACAGGCTCATGTCAGTAGATTTATTGGCATGTAAAAGAACTCCTGAGGGACAAAATTCCGGCACATCCGGCGACACTGATATAACCTCTGCAGTTGCGACCGTCATTAAATAAAACATATTGTAAATTTTATTTAACTCAACAACAATGTAATTTATTGTCACAACAATAACTATTCACTCTCTACAATTTAACTTCACTCCCGTCAACAATGGGATTTGCTCTCTACACGTAACACAGTATTCGTTAGTGCACTCCACTGAGACAATGGCAATTTACTTGGACTATTACGAACAACAATGAACTGTTAATCTTAACTAATATTTACATAGCACTATTTACAACACAGAACGGTCAGTTCTCAGTTCACAGTTCTTCTAGCTCAGTCACTCGAGTTCACAGTATCTCGAACCACAGACCTTCAGAGACAGTCCACTGTACTCGAACTCAGGTCCCTCCAACTGCGGTTCACTACACTCGAACTCAGGTCCCTCCAACTGCGGTCCACTGCACTCGAACTCAGGCCTTCGGATGCTGACACAGTTGCGGACGCACACTCAAGTCGAATTCCGGTACACAAGACTGGCTGGCTTGCTCTGTTCACTGGCTTACTGACTGAACTAATCATGAATCACACAATGTCCGAGTTCCCTCGCGTTTCTTTTATAACCACAGCGACGTAGCCTGCAAAGTTCGAATTCGCGATTTTTCCACTTCGACGGACTTCTCGGCCTCTCTAGGCAAGCAGAAGATGCGCGCGCAAACTCCCTCGCCGCGTAGGCCCTTTCCCCTCTCTTCTCTCCGCCGCGCGCCGTCCCACAGTGCTCCGTGGAGCCGGAGCGATGTGCTCTCTTGCGGACGCTGGTCGTGAGTTCGAATCTCACGTCGCTGTCACAATATTATCATCATACATACATACATCTTTATTGAAATTCTACAAAACTTTGGATATCTCTATCATTCCTAGCAGTGCAGTGCATTAGCGCACGTGTTCAACAAAAAATGTATTAAATTTCTACGTTTAATCTTATAGATTTTGATGAGGTGTACGTTTGTTTGGTAGACCGTTTGAATTTCTTCATTGTTGTCGGAAGCCTTCAAAATGAAATATACATTTTTCTTAGTTTCTATGAACAAGCGACTGAATACTCGGTTACTGTTATATTCCTATTCAGTTGAACAGTTAATTGATAGTGGTAAGTTTATTGCAGTGCAGTGTTTAATAATTGCTGGTGTTTTTTCGAAAGGAAAAAAAAAAAAAAGAAAACTCGAAGAGGATGGAAGAATTTTTCAAGATAGATGGGAGCATGATTTTTTATTCATACGTGCTAAAAAGGAAGGCAGTACCATGTGTTTATTATGTCATGACATAGTTCAAGGTTATAAACGATTTAATCTTAATAGGCATTATAATACCGTGCATTCAAATTTTGACAGCAAGTATCCTGAAGATTCTAAATTGAGAGCAGAAAAACTAAAAACATTAAAAATGTCAACAGTGTCTGAACAAAAAAAATGATGTTTGCTACCGTAAGTGAAAATAAATTGACAACAAAAGCATCGTATCAAGTAGCAGAAATTTTAGCACGCAAAATGTGATACAGAGATTTTTAAGGAGTGCTTTCTAGTCGTATGCGACACATTATTTTCTAAACTTCCAAATGCAAAACATACAAAGTGACAGTCCAAACCTGTGAAGTAACGGTTAGTGCGTCTGGCCGCGAAACCAGGTGGCCCGGGTTCGTTTACCAGTCGGGGCAAGTTACCTGGTTGAGGTTTTTTCAGGGATTTTTCCTCAATCCAATATGAGTAAATTGCTGGATAACTTTCGGTGTTGGACCCCGGATTCATTTCACCGGGATTATCACCTTCATCTCATTCAGACGCTAAATAACCAGAGATGTTGATAAAGCGTCGTAAAGTAACCTACTAAAATAAAATAAAAAATACAAAGTGACATAAAAAAAGTTGGAACTTTCTGACTCTACTTGTGTTAGGAGAGTTAACGAAATGTCAGTAGACATGCTACTTTGTACTCTCGATGAAATTCGTGAATGTGGCTATTTCAGCCTTGCTCTGGATTCGTCCACAAATATTGGTTCCACCTCTCAGTTGCCTTCATTTGTCAAATATCGTAATAAGATATCGATTATAAAGAGAGAATAAATCATTTTTCGACCAATACAAAATTGACGTGAACAAACTTTTATGAATGTGTACTGACGGTTGTCTTTCAATGGTAAGTTGTCATATAGGATTTATTTCTTTTTTAAAAATACATTTAAATAGAGATCAGTTATTAACATACCATTGCATTTCACATAAACAAAATGTTGGTTCTAAATTTTACGAAACTTTCAAATCTGTGGTGAATACAGTAATTAACATTGTTAATTTCATTAGATCACGTGAACTAATAGGCAATTCACAGAATTCCTCAAAGAGCTTAATTCATAGTACGATTATGTTATTTATCACAATGAGGTCAAGTGGTTGAGTAAAGGAAAAGTTTGGAACGATTTTTTAATCTTCGCCTTAAAATAAAACTCTTTTTAAGTGAAAGAGTTAAAGAATACCCTGAACTAGACTCTTTTTCATTGTGGTTAAAAGTTGGCTGATATAAAAGAAATACTGAATGATATCCAAATTAAAATGCAAGGTACAATAATAAACTTATTACTCAGCTGACAAGTGCAATTTTTTTATAAGACAAATTGAAAATGTATACAAATACAATTATTTTGTGGAAGTAGTTTCGCCGTTAGTCTTCATTGCTTTGGTTTAGTGAGAAATACAAGGACATCATTTTATTTTTACTAACATTTTTAATATTAACCTGGCTATACCTTTAGAGAACCGGAAACACAGATTGCTCCCCTCTCCACGACTGTAGTTCGATGATACTTGCGTAACACACAAACAAATCACTTTACTAGGTATAGGAGGGAAGAAAAGTAGTTCATCCATTTACGTAAACTAGGAAATATCGCGATTTTGAGTTCGATAATTTTCATTAGGTTTTTGTTTAATCTTAATACAGTACTGTATTAAGAATAAGTGCTTTTACTCACGACCTGAGTTAGCCATTCGAACGTATTCATTATGCAGTGTATATTACTGTATACTGTCTACAGCACATTAGCGTACAACATAAAGAATGAAGTTAAATTGAAAAATAATCATAATATGGATATTTAAAAACATTTTTGAAAATGGTGGCCGTTCATTTCGATACAGGCTTCAGTTCTTTTGTGCATATTATCGCACTATAGACTATTGCATCTAATTCCAATTGCCAGTTTCGTCCTTCGTACTAGTAACTCATGTTGAAATAATTCTGTACCTACTCTATAAAAGAGTACCTTATGTACTGTAAATTCAGTCTTCACTTCTGCCCGACTACACAGATAAAATTACTCAGACATGCTATCTACTGTCCGTCCAAGTGGTTATGTCGCAGGATCGTAGAAAGGGGGAAAATCACGTGACAGTAAATTACTTAACGAGGCCCTTTTATTTAAGTTATTTTAAACAGTTGTATAATTTTACGTAAACGTCCAGAAATTAATGTTTTCAGAAAAGAGCTAAGACAGCCCTGCTTTTGCAGAGGGGCGAACAGAAGCAGGTGGAGGAAATAGGGATACGACGTAGGCAAACGGACAGCACCTGTGCGAAAATATGATTCAATATTGAAAGCTCTTACGTCACTGGAAAACGCGAACATATTTCTGGAACATACTATACTCACTAACTCAGTGCTGTTTACTATATGCGGTCTTGGATCTGTGTGTAGAGGGGAACTTCATTAGTAGAAGGGGTGGGAGTGAAGTACATTCAAAAACTCAGGTACAATTAAAATTGAAGTAAAAATAAAATGATGTCCCTGTAGAAGAAATGGATCATTGAATGAACAATAAATAATAAAACCCTCCGCAGCTGATATGCCTACATTTCGATTTATAGAAACAAGAAGAAAACGGGTCTTACCTTTACGTAAAACAGTAGAACATTAATTTGGGCCACAAATCTGCAGCCTTTAATATTTTCGCAAAGAGGATTTCATGTTTGACGACAGTCATTGCCATTCATAAGTGTCTGAGATTTTATCAACCTGAGAGGAGAGAGAAAATTACAATTAGAATATGTTAATTACGTTTGTGTAGGATTGTCTGAGATTCGGTCAATTTGTACATGAAGAACAAGAAAAAATAGTCGTATGTTTCCTTTCAGCGATATGGAAGCTGGGAGGTAACAGAATAGTTTAAAATACTTATGTGTGAACCCAAGAATCTGACCTTAATATGTCTTAACAACCACCAAGAATAAGCTGTATAAATATCTTCGCCAACGAACAAAGACAAAGAACATGTGGGGTATAACACTAGGACATAAAACTAGCAATTTACTACAACGAAACAGATACATGCTAGCAATAAAATGGAATTGTTTATATACAAAGCATTAAGGATGGAGGGATGGTTTTCTTCATTCATTGTCACTTGTTAGACGAAGAAAATAGGGGAAGAGAAAGAGAGAGAAAGTGAGTCAGACGTCGGTGGTCGTGTTTTTATCTGACAAAGGGAGGTCGTGACCTGGATGTTTATTTTGATGAAATATGTACCAATCACAATTTGAGCATGGTTCCAAAATAAACTAATTTATAGATATAATCTAATGGGTCAGCAATTTGTTTAAAATGGGTTGCTATAAAGGGACAGATACTGTCAGTGTATTCCGAATCTCACCGGACCGGTGGACATCAGTGACGTCACGCTGCAGCGAAATAGGAACAATACTGCTGGAAGGTTTAATTGCTATCATGGCGGCTGTACAAGTTGTTATTGTGCTACGCTAGAAGATATTGCTAAATTTCCATACTGTCATCTCGCTCAAAGAAAAGAGACCATAAAAAATTTATTTCTTGAACCAGTAGTAATATCTGGTTCGTTGACATGTTCCTTCATAAGCCATTAACATATTTTTTTACGTTGTGCTCATTACAAACAATACAGCAGAACACACCGCCATGACACAACAGTGCACGATGTCATTAGTCTGCTAATTCCCGCCTTAGACAAGAACCAATCAGATCACCGATGGCGGTTGATGGATACTGCCACAGGATTGCTATACGTACGACTATAGTCGTATGCATACGACTAATGTGACTAATTGTACGAGGCACGACCGCACTCTATGCCGTACGAAATTTTGTACGACTATTTACTGAAGGGAAAAATAATTGGGAACTTATCATGTTGGTTTATAATTAAAATGAGATTTATGGTAGTTCGTCCTTTGACAGTTTTCTTCATTTATTATGTTCTGAATTAATATGAAAAAAAAACAAGCTTTTAAGGGGGGAAGGCTTTGAAAATCGATCTGGTAACTATTCTTGCCATGCAAATCTGTACCCGAGCTCGAGCATATGCTCATTTTGGGTATCAATTCATATGTATCATTTCAAATGTAAATTGTGAATAAATAAGAATTAGAATTAAAATAAAGTCATAATTTTTTCATCTTGAGCTCTATATAAATTCACATATACGGTGTGGTTATATCAAAGTAATACAGGTTTAATTTTATTAACTTCCTTGTTTGTTCGACAAAGGAAGTCTTTTATCAATGAAATAGTGTCGCAGTAACATTAACCCGCCGACATTATAGAGGTGCCGGGTTTGAGTCGACTGTAGATGAATTAATGTGATATAATTTTCAGACGCCGCATTTATTGATACTAGAATGGGCATTTCTGCCGCCGCGCCGGTTATACGAGTTCAATATTAACTTCCTTGTTTGTTCTACAAATAGGTTATATAAGTTTACTTTGCGATTTTTTTATCAACTGCGTAATGACATGAAGGTGATAACGCCAGAGAAATGACTCCAGCTCCGAAAGTTACCCAGCATTTGCTCTTAATGTGTTGAGGGAAAACCCGGAAACAACATCAACCAGATAACTTGTCTCATCCAGGATTTGAACTCGGGCCCGATCGTTTCACAATCAGACATGCTGACCATTCTACACAAAGGTGGAATAGAAATACATTATGGAATTGAGAAATCTACGAACAATTTATGCTGAAGTACGACAATTTTCATAAGTTAATACGACGTTTTCGATTCCTTTATCTGGCAACCCTGTACTGCCACCACCTCTGCAAGCTGATGGAACCGGTGCAACACCAGTGGAGCATCATTGATGTCATCGCTGAAATTCGGAACACCGTGATGCCATCAGATTGCTCAGCGCTGAGATTCGGAATAGTCTACGCTCTATATCCTTGATTTCAGTGTAGAGGTCAAAGCCACGGAATGGCATTCGTTTCAGCTTCGCTGCTTCCATATTTTTCTTTATTTTTTCATTTTTAAATACTTTATATCACATTTTTATTAAGTGCTTTCCTTCCTCTTCACGGATGTTTACACATAATCATTAATCACATCTCAATAGGCATATTTAACGAAATTACGACACTAATTTACTGCAAAATCATTACCAGGAGTTGAGACTATGAACTTATTCCATAATATGAGTACAGTAGTTAAATTCTTCGGTCTTTCTTTTGATATCTATATTCCAAATGAACGCAAGGGCCAACTTAATCCTTTTCAGGTGACGCGTTGACAGATATGAAGGTTAGCATGATTTCGACCTATAATACTCGATATGTTTAAGTGTACTGTATGTAAAATAAAATAGAATTGTGTAATTCCGATGATTATACAGGATTTTCCCCAAAAATACTGGGGTTCTACGAATTCTTCGATAAGGATCGAGTTAAATCTAATTTTGTTGATTTGTTCTTTAAATGCGAGGTTCATGTTCAACACCATCGATATGTGATTTATTCCATACATTGTACGGTTTAAATAGCTATAAAGTATGTTTATGTATACCAGCGGTGACCGAAGCGGGTGTCGTGATTACATCGTGTACGAGGAGTTTCCTGTACATTACTGTCTGTTTCATTCACGTACTGAAGGCAAGCAGTGGCGGTATCATGTCGCTCTACAAACTCTGTCTCTACAAGCAGTAAGAGGTGGTTTCGTAAAGAATGAGAAGGAGAACTTCTCTGTTGTTCTGACGGACAAATTGTAATACGTTTCCTTTGCTCAATGGTTCAATTAGGAATAAACAGAAACATTAATTGCCACGTTGAATAATATATTATTATTATGATGATTATTATTATTAATATTATTATTATTACTGACCACCAAGTATGTATTTCTATAACTCTTCTGTACGTGCATGAATATTGATAGTTTTAGATCTTCTTCCTAGAAGCTTTTATCTCAACTTTAATCTTCTTAATCTTTAGATGAAGGTAACTATTTATTAGTAATTCATTTAATAATAATATTGTAGATAAAAGATTCAATATTATGTGCGAACTAACTGTTAAATGCCAGGAACTGACATGTCTTAAATCATAGCCAGGATGAGAAAGATGAGATAAATAAATATAAGAAAGTCAGTTACCTACTGGGGTTTGAAATATCTCGTGCTGTAAAGCCTTTCAATAGAACAGAATTTCTCAAGAGAGTAATGATTAAAATAGCTTAAATAACTTGTTCATAAGAAGTTTTTACTTTTGAAAAACTATGAATTTCTCGACCAAGTATCGAGAGAAGAATTTAGAAAATTCCTGATTATATTCAAGAGGAAGGTTAAAAAAAAAAGCAAGAAAAATCGTATATTATTCACTGGCTCTTGATGACAGCAGTGACATTAGACTACTGATATAGCAAAGCTTGAGATTTTTATCCGCGGGATTGATCAAGATGTTAGTACAGGAACGACCACTGGTTGTAGTTTTCATGCCAACTACCTTTCCTCCGTTTCCTTACTTCATAGGCTGTCTGTCGCATGTAATAATCAATGCAACTCGAGTTTTGCTCACCGTTGATGTATACCATAATTATATTGGCCAAAATAATCCACAATATATCTATTCATATACGCGTATTGTATTCTTCTGTAATATTATTTTGTGTTTACGACAACTCGGAATTTAAAAGTTTTAACAATAGTAAAATAATAGTGGCTTATTGTAACGTTCCAAGTATGTCTTATTCTTTACAGATATGATTCTGTTCGCTCTCCTTCCTCCGACTGGCATATATTATTATTATTATTATTATTATTATTATTATTATTATTATTATTATTATTATTATTATTATCTTCATTATTATTATTTTCATTATTCAATTAACATTATAGATTGAGCCTATGCCAGTCTCACATAAGTCCATATTTTCAAGAGTTTTCGTATAGAGCGCCGTCCTTTAGGTAGGCCTATGTAGTCTAATATTTGTTCTGAAATTCTTTTCTGCGACATTCTACACAGAGTGTTAAAAAAAAGTATCCAATATTTTAGGAGGCGATAGTATGCATCAAAACAAGAACATAATGTCTAATAAACGTGGGTCCTACGACACATACTTTCTGAAATCTGAACACTTGTTCATACGAGGTGAACTCTTCTTTGTAAGGAAAATGTATTTTTTAAATACTCAGATTTAAATCCAAATCCAGGGGCTCACAATAGACATCAGGTCGCGGTGCATAGGGATATTCCCCTCCCGACCTCATGGAGAGAGAGAGAGAGAGAGAGAAGGGAATGTGCAAACGACGAAAGAAAAAACGTTAAGAAAATGGTACTTTTCTGGTGAAGTTTTATTTCATGTGAACGGACATGTTAATCGACACAACTATCATTGTTATGTTAGACAGAACCCTCTAGTTATTGAAGAGACACGTTTAATATGCGGAAAAGTCACAGTATGGGCTATGTGCCAATTCTGCCTGGATGTGAGTCGTGAACAGTTGAGGTAATAAAGCGACTTGGTTAGTATTGTTGTAAGCGACTTCTTAATTTGAAGAATTGCCTTTCCAACAGTAATATATCGTGTAACTGATTCATCATACAGTGCACATATAGCCGTATTTCTGATACACTCTGTATGTGTGCAAACTTACCAAGAGTTCTATAAATTGTTAAAGAAACTAGTGACTTGCATTTCTCGAAATTATCCAAGATATGCTTACTTTTCTTTCTTTCAGTCGATAATCCGATACGCTTTAATTTTCTGGGGGAATGGTACCAAAATTTGCAGTGTTCTGATTTCTCAAAACTAAGCCATTAGCATTTTATGTAGGCCTAAATCAAACTATCTTGAACATTGTCTACCACTTTTTCATACAGTCACAGATATTAACAGTTATAAATTTGTATATACACTGTATACTATCTAGTCCTTGACACTCGACATAATATCGACAATGACATATTAGTGGCCAATTTACATGATCATGAATTCAGAAATAGAGAAAAAATTAATATTCCATACTATGGGTTACGTAAGACTAACATAAACGTTTCTGTTATGAGGATAAAATTAAATCATAAATTATCAATAATTTCAAGGGAAAAATTGTTCCAGGGCCGGGTATCGATCCCGGGACCTCTGGTTGAACGTACCAGCGCTCTCCCAACTGAGCTACCCGGGAACTCCACCCGACACTGTCTCAACAAAGGGAAAAGTTGAGACGGTGTCGGGTGGAGTTCCTGGGTAGCTCAGTTGGGAGAGCGCTGGTACTTTCAACCAGAGGTCCCGGGATCGATACTCGCCCCGGAAC
Organism: Periplaneta americana; assembly: GCA_025594305.2. Classification (NCBI taxonomy): domain Eukaryota; kingdom Metazoa; phylum Arthropoda; class Insecta; order Blattodea; family Blattidae; genus Periplaneta; species Periplaneta americana. Next base: position 51,171,188 of record JAJSOF020000015.1, read on the forward strand.
AATTTTTCCCTTGAAATTATTCAAATCTGCTTTACAGGAAGCTTTACCTGAAAGACTAGATTTGCATAAGTTATCAATCAAGAGTTTTAAAACTAGATTTTACAGTTGACTATCAAAAAATCCTGTTTATCCTATTAGTGAGTTTTCTTCAGCATAAATTCGCATGAAATTGTTTTTAAATAAATAAATTTAGTTACATTTTGTTAGTATTAATATAAATTATGTGTGAATTGTTTTATCTAATTTTTATAATTTTAATATATTTTGTTGTTTTTAGTAAATAAATTTAGATACATTCTGTTAGTATTAATATATTATGTGTGAATACTGTAGTTTTAATTAATTTTATAGTGTTAATGTATCACATGTGACGAAGCCTGTATGTCTAATGGCCTAATAAACTGAATTGAATATGCCGCAATTCAAGACCTCTCCGGAATAAGGACGTAACCAACAGAATTGTACTTCATTTTTTTCAGGAGAAAAGGAAATAATTTAGGAGCATATTTCATAAGACCTATATTTACTATCACAATCATTTGATTAAACAAGAATTCAAGTTTATTCAGCCATTTAACATAATAATTTATTGTTATAAAATATTAATAAATGCTTTTAAATTACTTTTTACATCTATATTGCATATTAAAAATTCTGATGTTACATCCTTTCTCCGGGGAAGTCTTCAAATATTTCTACCATTCGTTGTGATTGAAGCTTAAGTTTCTCCCAGCCAAATGGTAGCACAGATGGTGAAGAGTCGTAAAAGTGCACCAGGATCGGAGGGCTGCGTCCCATACGAAGGCTTATTTCATTATAAAGAAAAAGAATAAGACACTCGACTGACATAAGGCAGTCTATGTGCAGAGGAACAAACAATAAATAATTATGGTTTTAAACGAACAAATATTTTATTCCAATACTAAAATATACGAAAACTAATATCAGTAAATAATCTTCCTGGACATAGCTAGTAAACAAAACTGCAATTCATTAATTATCAAACGTTGCCAAATAGCTATAAATTAAATATATCCTCCTGTAGACTTGGGCGCAATACTATTTACAATGTAATGAAACATATTATAAATCAACAGAAATATATTCAATATTGATATTACAACAAATAATAATAATAATAATAATAATAATAATAATAATAATAATAATAAATATGTGGCATAATTTCTAGAACACTAAAAGGAAAAACAAACAAGACACACAGTTTAAATACTATCAGACAATGGCAATCCCGATATTGCTATATGGCAGTGAAACATGGACCATACGCACAAAGATCTTAGCAAAATACAGGTTGCAGAAATGTGATTTCTAAGAGCTGTCAAAATAGGATGTACAAAAATGGACTGAATCATAAATCTATACTAATAATAAATCTGTAGCCAAAATTTTTCTGGTAATTTTCGATTTTCCAAAAATAATTGGCGTTAACATGTATAATTAACCATCCTGAAACTGAAAATCACTTTTTTGACATTTTTGTTTGTATGTATGTCTGTATGTCTGTCTGTCTGTCTGTCTGGATGTTTGTTACCTTTTCACGCGATAATGGGTCAACGGATTGCGATGAAAATTGGAATATAAATTAAGTTCGTCGTAGCTTAGATTTTAGGCAATATGGCATTCAAAATACGTTTTTTAAAAGGGGGGTTATAAGGGGGCCTGAATTAAATAAATCGAAATATCTCGCTTATTATTAATTTTTGTGAAATATATTACATAAAAAAGTTTCTTTAAAAATGATTTCCGATAAGTGTTATTCTTTGCCAAATTTTGATAGGACTGATATTTAATGAGATAAATGAGTTTTAAAATTAAAAGAACTGCCATCTAAGGCGGTGTAATGAAATAAAAAACAAATCACTTAGTCTATAAGGGGCCTTGGACAACAACAATCGAAAGCTATGAAGCATAGCCTCCAGAGAATGTTTCTGTGTTTGTATGAAGTAATATCGGAAGCTAAATTAACCGATTTGTATAATTAATTATTATTTCACCATTGGAAAGTGTAGTTTCTCTAGATGGACATAATGCTATAATGTTATTACAGTAACTTCTGAGTGAATCGAGGACTGGTAAGATTAAAATAGCTTCTTATGCACAGAAAACTTGATAAGCCATTCTGTACATTTTTATCCTATGCAAAATTTTGATAGGACTGATATTTAAGAATATACAAGACTTTTAAAATAACAATACAATTTTCACCACCGCTTCAGATTATAGTGTTGTTATTCTTGCAGTAACTCCTATGTGCAAAATATAAAATTTTTGAGTAGAAAGAAAAAACACATTTATTCATTCCATGGCAATGGTACATAGAAGATCGTGAATTCTTACATTTTCGAAAGAAATAAATATAATTACATATCACGTATCACTATTTAGGTTATTTGAAGGATTCAGAACCATAGTGGGCCAAGCGCCATTTACTGAAGACGTAGAAAACAAGGGTTAAAATTAAGTTATTAGTCCATAATTCAATGGAAACATATAGCAGGTAATATAAAGTATATACATTAAAACTGAAAGATATGTCAATCTTCAATAAACTATGGTTCCATGTAATTACAATAAAAGATACATGTTAAAGGAATTGTCATTGCACCAAATGAGTGGTCTCTGAATCAAAATGATCGCATTTTAATTTTTAAATACAATTTAAATTAAGTAACATCCTTCTAACAAACACGAATATTCCCTGGATCAAACGTCCTATTTTAATTATGTAATTACTTTATATTTATTTCTAACGGGTGCAGCGGAGCGCACGGGTACGGCTAGTACAATAATAAGAACAGAACTACAAATTGAACCAATAACTGAAAGACTAAACACATACATAGACAACTGGCTACAACAATTATACAGGGTGTCAAAAAAGTATCCAATATTTTACGAGGTTCTAGTATACATCAAACAAGAAAATAATATCTAATAAACATGGGTCCAACAACACATACTTTCTGAGTTCTAAACACTTGTTCAAAGGAGGTGCTCAATGTGACGTCCATTCATGGCAATGCATTCCTCTGACCCTCGGAGTAAGGAATCACGCATTCTTTGAAATTGTTTTAATACGTTAATAAGAAAGTCCTGATAACGATCTCCAGTTAATCTCAGTGGTAGCACGTATGACCCTATTAATCTATCACCCAGAACGCCTGCCCATACGTTGATTGAGAATCGGTGCTGATGCCTTGTTTCTTCAACTGTATGGGGATTTTCATCAGCCTACACATGATGATTACCAAAATTCACAACACCATCTCTGCTGAACCCCGCTCATAGCCTCGACCAAACTTTTGTTTTCAGTATTTCTTGCGACGAGCTCGCAAGAGTGCTCGAGTAAAAATATTGCACCATTTAGCTCACAAAGAAGAATGCTTGAGTAAAAATGTTGCACCAGTTAGTTTACACAGATGAGTGCTTGAGTAAAACTGTTGCACCAATTAGCCTCGTCACTTATCGATTAATGTTTTGCAATTACTTCAATTTGTATTTTTTCAAGCCTAAAAAAAGACCATTGCATAACACGTACGGTTTATGAAAAACTTAGAAATTGCAAGATGATTTTTATTCTTAAATAGCCAGAAAAGTCAATTCTGTGATTGAAAAATCTGCTGATAAAGAAAGAGCCACCAAGGATACATCATTTAAATCTCCTACTCTTGACTTGCAACCAAGAAATATGTCACTAGAAAAACACTGGAAAATGCTGTAATTGAAAATATAATTATATTTTTATTTTGACTTACAGTGTTTGAAAAAAAAAGAATGATACGTCAATGGTATTATTCCATTCTATTTGGTGTGTTTTCTTTATTTGGGTTTTTTTTCATTTTTATGTATCATCAATAATAGTATAAAATTTTATTTGGTTTCCAAAAGAAATAATTTAAATTAAATGCAATTTTCTTAAATCTTTTCTATTTCCATTGGGTCTGGAAAGAGAAGCTTTTTCACTCTCTCAATAAATTACCGATTCTATAATAGTTTTCGAATCAAAACAATTTCGAAAAATCAATTAAAATTACAAACATACGTAATAATCCATATCCTCCTAATTTTAACAAAAGGAGTACGGTTAGTTTCAGCTAAACAGGAAGTAAATCAAATTATTGACAAAGGAAATGTAAAAAAAAAAAAAAATTATTCATATATAAACCTGAAAATCATAAAACTTCATTAAATTATGTCAATGTATTAGGTAATTTTATTAATTCTGAACATGTCGTAAACTGTATATTGGGATAAAATGTCAGTAACTGTAGGAAAAGTAACACTAAAACATCCGAGGTTTTCCCCAACTATAAGGTGAATGCCAGGTAGGCCTAATCTACGGCGAATCCTCGGCCTCATCTCGCCAAATACCATCTCGCTATCACCAATCTCATCGATGATAAATAACCTCGTAGTTGATACAGCGTCGTTAAATAACCAAATAACCAACCAACCAACATTAAAACATTGGGCATTTCCATTTTCATTAAGCAGGAGAGTCAACAGTATCTGTTGAAATTAGATGTCCACTGCCTAAAATAATCAGGTGAAACACACTAAGTTCCACTGTCAGGAGAAAAGACATTAAGTCATCAACATCTGTCATTAATTTAATATAAATAACACAAAATAATTAACAATTAGTAATTTTTTTTTGAAAATTATAACCAATATAGATGTATGGTGATACCTGCAAAGAAAAGTTTTTGAAATATTCGTAAATATAGCGGCAAATACAGTTTATGTATCAACGAATTATCCAATCATCTTCATCTCAAAACTATGATTTTAGACTTAGTTTCACCTGTAGACAGACGATATAATAGAGAAAATAGTATGGGTTCTTAAGGACTGCACTGTTTTTACTTTACATTTTGCTTGTTCACTGATAAACAGCAATTTATTTTTTATTCGAATTTACGATAATAAATTTCTTAAATATTATGGAACAATAGATTTGGATGCTAGAAAGCAGGCCTACAATCACCCTTGTTTTCTTCATAATTAAGTAATTATACGTTATATCCTTAGGTGCTTCATATTTTGATGAATCAAAAGGTGTGGCCTGTACTAATTAAGCAATACTGGCTGCAGATGATGTGAGAATTCAAAGTGAACTTCCGTGGATAGGTGCTCACTTGAAGACACTTCCTGAAATAATGACCAAACTTGAGGAACGTGGTCTCCAGCTGACTACTGTAGCATATTTGTTGAACACTCTGAAAACTTCTTTCAACAAATTACCAGGGCCAGTGGGGAGAATCTAACATAGACGAGAAGAAAATTGGGGAACGAAATCCAGGTTCGGAAACAGTGAAAAAGATTAGTCGAATTCTACAAGGTGAGTGCCAGGATATTCAGAATTAAACAGCTAAACAATAAGTATTATCCCCAAAATTCATGTGAACTGAAATGATATTTTCTGTTTATAAGAATATACTTGCTGATAACCGAAAGAAATTTAAGCACATCTGAAAATTTGGAGGAATACATTGTAATATGTTGTAATAAATAAGAATTAAAGGTAATGTAAATGTACATCCTCGAAAATATGGACGAAACTTATTGTTGTAAAATAAAATAATTATTCTGTGCATATTTTCAAATTTTAATGATTATTTTCCTATCTCTTTAACTTACTTGCATGCATATTTTGACGATTTTTAGTGCATATAAATCCTCATCCTACTTATAATACAGATTTTCACTTATTATCAATGGTTCATATTATCTTACCTTACTCCACGAAATGCAGGCTTATATTCAGCCTAAACCCTTCGTAACTGTGGTTTAATTTCAAAACATGATTACTGCTTTTAATGTTCTGGGCTTGATGATTCACAAAATAGACAGACAACACACTGAATGCTTTTTATGGTTACGAACTTCGTTATTAAGTGAGATCACACATTTCATATCGATAATTGACGCCATATGCGACAATTGGACGTTCATTACTTTCCTGCTATGAAATGTGGGGAGAAACGCGTGGTGGGGTAATATCCTGTTGGCCATATCAATGCTTCCTGACCCTGCTATTTGCGTGGCCCATAAACATGCAAAATGTTACTGACAATTAACTCGTGAGTATAAAATTAATGCCTACAATGAATATTTTCAAATTGTGTTCTAACAGCCCATACTTCCATTTTAAGGCCAGGAAGACAATATGTTTGTTGATATTAAAATTTTAAACTACAGAACAAATTTAATGTTAATTATTATATGCCGGATGTTGCATAAGCGACATTAGTGTCCCAAATAATGACACTAATAATAATAATAATAATAATAATAATAATAATAATAATAATAATAATAATAATTAAGGGGCGGATGTTGATGAAAAGTCATCTCCTTCCTTTTCACATTGGGACGACGCCTATTAATATATAAATCCTTTCTATGTTAATATAAACGTAACAAAATAATTTATTATATTGAATTTTTTGCATTTTTTTTACATTTTTGGACTAATGGGTCATTTTTATATTTTTTCGACATTTTTTGGTCATACTTTCAAGAACTTTCAGATGATCATTTAGAATGCATTTTACTTTATTCTTTGCCGATAGGTCTGTTACAACATTTTCTAAGAAAATAGGTCAGTAGTAATTACCTACTGAATAAGTGAATAACAATGAAGTTTGAGTTTTATAGTTTGGAACAAACTCTAAAGTCCATCCCTCATTCCACTGAAGGCTTCGCTTCACACAACGGAAGTAATATAACATGCTTGACAGTAGTTTAGTTTAAGTGAGGACTTTGACCGCTATTATTCTTCTACGAGGGTGTCTTTAGAATTTATGTTTGGAAGGGGGAAAACTTTCACCGTGTCTTGGACAGGACGTTGTGTCCTCAACATGGTTCGGGAGGGATGTCCACTGTAGCAGACAGTACTTTTAACACAAAGATAGCAAGAATGCACGCTGCGCCCATAATTTGTTTTGTCATTCACACTCCTCATCTGGAAGATATGGTAACAAAAGTGAAGTGCGGAAGGAAGAGACAGAGAATGAAGGCACTGACATGGACCACCCGTGATTGAAACACATTGTAAACCCTCATTAAAATCTATAGTTTTTCCTTAAAACCTTCATTTTGTTGCATGTTCTTTTCCTTTACCTTAACTAAATTCCAGAAAGTTGCCTCCTCTCTCCGAGATTTGCAGGGCACTCATTGAAACAAGGTGACTAATTTTTAAGAAGTTGTGGTGCGGGTACAGAATGAAATTTTTAAATGTCATTTTCTTTTAATTTCGATGTCATTTTAATCAATTCATAAAAGGGGATTTTAAGTAAACAAAACAATTTTTGTGACATTTTAAAGAAAAAGAAAAATTGTTAAGATAAGAAAACTATCGGAAATCATTTTTATAAAAATTTTGTTGAACAATGATTACTAATTATATTAAGGATGATTTTAACCTATAGATTTTTGGCATCAATCTTTGCATCAGAAATTTTGTATTGTTTAAGTTGATTTAAAGTTTAACCTGGGATCGTGCCACGGGCTTTGTCAACATGAGCCCAAAAACTGTCCAATGTTAATGTGGTATTGTTTAGCTCCAAGATGCTGACAACAAGGCTCATAATGATTTGTTTTTAATAACAATAATCTTGTGGCTGTTGCTCATGCATCTCAAAACGGATTGTGGACTCAAGACCGATTGTTGGCCCAGAAAATATCAGGAGTCTAGTATCAGTGCTCATCCTAGCTACTGCCGTTCATTTCATGATGATGTCATGACGTCACTGTTGTGAGTCAGCGATTTGAAGAGACGAGTTTCAGCTTTTATAAACCTCAGAGAAGCATTAATGACGCGTTCAAGCTGATGAGAGAACGTGTACCGTATTATGTCATTTTCTTTTAACAGATGGCATTTTAATTAGTTGAAGTGCTTTAACCTTTTCGAAATTTTTGCAAAACTTCATTTTTCACGCTAGTTTAATAAACTCTGTCGGACTGTAAAGAAAACAACTATCGCAATGCTTATTTTATATTTCGTAAAATATTCATAAATATTGTAAGTTTTCATTTTCTATAAATTTTTTCTATTTTTCTTTTAAAAAAATATAGCCTATTAACCTGTTTCCTAACAGGATACTTTGTCAATTTGGCGTTAATGATCATTTTAAGTAATTTTCAGAATCAACATCCGTACTTGCTAACAATAATAATAATTTAGGTAATAATAATAATAATAAGTGTAATAAGAATTGAATTCCGTGGCGCTAGGCTCATCGGCTAGCCACATGACTGACCTATTGTTGGCCCAGAAAATTTTGAACTGCTCATCCTAGCTATTTTTGTATTTACAGGACAACCAGGATTATCTTTTAATGGATGGAACATAGTGAATGTTTGAAAAAACAAATAGGCCTAATACATATTATCAATTTTAATTGACTTAAATATATCTGCCGTAATTTAAGATGTTTTAAAAATCGTTTCTTTTTTTCTGCACTTTCCCACAACTAATTATTCTTTTTTTATATACATTCTAAGTACCTATGTTAATTACTAATGAACTAATGACGATCGAAGTTTCTCTTAAAAACTCAAAACACTTTTGTTTCAAATATCAACTTTAATTTTATTTTTGACAATTTCATTAACAGCTGATTATAGAACATCATCATTAGCATCCCTTTTCTTTACAGTTCTACTTTATGGCATATCTCTGTAAAAAGGATGTCCTTGTAAAACGTTTCAATTAAATAATAATCCGTGGAGCTAGAGCCCCTTAAGAGCCCAGAATGACCGATTGTTGGCCTCACGTCCACATGCCGAAGCAGAGATAAACGATTATCCAACAAGAATGGAGGTAACGTGTGGTTAGCACGATGATGCCCAGCCGTTATAGCTCAAACAATGCCACTGCTACCTTAAAATTACCAGCGTTAGATAATAAGGCATTAAAATTTTCCGCTATGATCTATGTTAAGCGTGCTTCCTCTTGGTTATAAAGTTCGCCATTTTACAACGCGAGAAGAATTTTAAGACGCTATATAAATTCTTAGTAACAGTTCCTTTCGAAGAGAAGGAAAGGCGGTGATTCTGTATAGTCATTTTTAGGAAGGATCCAAGCAAAATTATTACCGGCCAACGATTATCGTTACATGCTCTCCTGCTTGTGGACAATCTCTCCTTGCTAAGATCTCTCAATTGGGACTGCAGATGAGCTACTACTACACCGCAGAGACTTCTTGAGTGCAATGTAGAAAATATCATAGTAGGAAGTATGAAGCGGTAACAATGAGCAATATTTTACTTCTTATGGAGAGTTGAATAGCTGTAAAACTCTCGAAGTGAGAACAATTCCGCATTAAAATATAGGGTCTAGAGAGACAACGAGATGATAACTTGACGATATTGAAGAGAGAAGTCTATGTGCCAGGAGAAAGTTTGTCTACTGCCTCTCTGTCGATCACAAATATACAGGGTGTTTCAAAATACGGGGCATAATTTCAGGTATGTATTTCCCACATGTAGACAATCAAAATAGTTCATTACAACATGTGTCCGGAAATGCTTCATTTCCGAGTTATGGCCTTCACAACATTGAAATTCACCGGAACGTTTTTCTTTCCGCAGGTCATTACAGAAGATGTTCAAAATGTCCACCTCCTGCTTGAATACAGACCTCACATCGATGTCTCATGACCTGCGAACACGATCCCAAACTCCAGGAGTATTGCGTATGTCCTCAGAACATGCCACAATTCGATTCCAACCCATCACCGTAAAAAACAGCTTGTTACGAATCCCTATGAACGCCTACACAACACTGAATGTAACCTTCGCCTCGGAATGAACTGTCAGAGTGCCCTCTTAATGTCTCCTTTGACGGCAACGACCTGCGGAAAGAAAAACGTTCCGGTGAATTTCAATGTTGTGAAGGCCATAACTCGGAAATAAAGCATTTCCGGACACATGTTGTAATGAACTATATTGATTGTATACATGTGGCAAATACATACCTGAAATTATGCCCCGTATTTTTGAAACACCCTGTATACCATGCTGCAGGAAATCGAACCGACAGTCCACACCTGTGGAGTAACGGTTAGCGCGTGTAGCCGCGAAACCAGGTGGCCCGGGTTCGAATCCCGGTTGGGGCAAGTTACCTGGTTGAGGTTTTTTCCGGGGTTTTCCCTCAACCCAATATGAGCAAATGCTGGGTAACTTTGGGTGTTGGACCCCGGACTCATTTCATCGGCATTATCACCTTCATCTCATTCAGACGCTAAATAACCTAAGATGTTGATAAAGCGTCGTAAAATGACCTACTAAAATAAAAAAATAAAATCGAACCGACAAGATCTTCAGAGTAAAAAGTTTTGTTGAGATTACTGTACTATGTTCTTCTTCTGTGACAGTGCATTACACGTTGTCCTCGGCGATCTAGCGTCAGCACGCTAACCGGTGCATCCGAGATTCGCGAGTTCAAATGCGACCTAGGAAAATTGAATTCAAAGGACAATCAATTATTACAACGATTTCTCCGAGGAGGGTGTAAGGCTGTGGTTCCAGTGTCTCAATTCTACAGGGACATCATTTTATTTTACTTCAATTTTTATTGTACCTGAGTTTTTGAATGTACTTCACTCCCACCCCTTCTACTAATGAAGTTCCAACTCCACACAGAGACAAGACTGCAGATAGTAAGAAGTACTGAGTTACTGAGTATAGTACGTTCCAGAAATATGTTCGCGTTTTCCAGTGACGAAAGAGCTTTCAATATTGAATCATATTTTCGCACAGTTACTGTCCGTTTGCCTACGTCGCATCCCGATTTCCCCCACCTGCTTCTGCTCGCCCCTCTGTAAAAGCGGGGCTGTCTTAGCTCTTTTCTGAAAACATTAATTTCTCTTAGGAATTGGGCGTTTACGTAATATTATACAGCTGTTTAATTTAACTTAAATAAAAGGGCCTCGTTAAGTAATTAACTGTCACGTGATTTCCTCCCTTTCTACAATCCTGCGGCATAACCACTTGGACGGACAGTAGATAGCATGTCTGAGTAATTTTATATTTTCGGGTCGGGCAGAATTGAAGATTGAATTTACAGTACGTAGAGTAGGTACAGAATTATTTCAACATGAGTTACTAGTACGAAGGACGAAACTGGCAATTGGAATTAAATGCAATAGTCTATAGTGCGATAATATGCACAAAAGAACTGAAGCCTGTATCGAAATGAACGGCCACCATTTTCAAAATTGTGTTTAAATATTCATATTATGATTATTTTTCAATTTAACTTCTTTCTCTATATTGTACGCTAATGTGCTGTAGACAGTATAATATACACCACATAATGAATACGTTCGCATGGATAACTCACTTCGTGAGTAAAAACACTTATTCTTAATACAGTACTGTACTTTGATTAAAGAAAAACCTAATGAAAATTATCAAACTCAAAATCGCGATATTTCCTAGTTTACGTAAATGGATGAACTACTTTTCTTCCTTCCTATACCTAGTAGAGTGATTTGTGTTTTACGCCAGTATCATCGAACTCCAGTCTTGGAGGGGGGAGCAAGCGGTGTTTCCGGTTCTCTGAAGGTATAGAAAGGTTAATATTAAAAATGTTTGTAAAAATAAAATGATGTCCCTGTATTAGGGAATATGTTGAAAAATAGCTTAACAGGTGCTGTATCTGTTCCAATAAAATTTTCCAATGAAATTCTGTTTTCTTTTTTTAACGGCGTCAGGGAAAATTATTTTTACGGCCCTTGTAATTGCGATCGAGTGGCCAAAACTTGTATATGCACTTGTTTCGATATTATTAACATGGTGGAAGAAAAAAATTAACTTTTTTATCTGTCCCCATGAGAATGTTTTCTTGTAAAGGTACGTTTTCCTCGGTGCGACTATTGCACTATTTCTTTGTATTTCCTATGGAGCTGTTTTCCTCCCAGCGACTGCCGCTAGAGTCGTTAACGACGATCGTACGTCTTGAATAGTCGTCCAGGAAAAGGTTGAATATAATCGTCAGTCGCTAACGTTTATTGGGAGGAAAGACGTGTATCATGGCTCCTTCGTTTTCTGATGCTGATGATGAAATTCTTCTCGAGGAAGTGGCGAATCATCCGTCACTGTGGCAGCTGTCACATGGGTCCTACAAAGGGTCAAGGACAATATATGGGCTGAGTTTTTCAATAAAGTTGGAAAATTAAGTTATTAATTAAGTTATTTAAATTTTTGATACAGTCTCTCTTCATTACTGAGCTCAAGCAGACGGTGCTTTTTCGCTCTTTTCATCCCATACGTATGGAGAAATATTTCGTCGTCTTCCATCTCCTCAATCAAAGGCATTTAAGTAATCCTTTACTTCTACTTATTAAACTCATTCTGTTAAACACAATCTTCCTTTAGAACAGCCGTGGCGAAAATGTGACTCACGAGCACATTGTGGCTCGCAATGATAGCTATGCATTTCTCTTACTTCCTACCTTCTCCAACCCCCACCCTCTCACTCACTGGAGTCAAACTCCGTTCCATTTGTATTTGTCTCTGACCTGCGAGTGGCGTATCGTCGCAATGTCTCTTTCGCATTTTTTTTCTGCCAGTATGATGAGAATATTAAATGTATGATTTGTTCACAAGTATTACGAGGAAAACGGTTATGTAACATAAAGCGGCATTATACTACATGTCACTCATGAAACATTAAAAGGTTAAGTATTATTATTATTATTATTATTATTATTTTATTATTTTATTATTATTATTATTATTATTATTATTATTATTATCTCTGCACGTCGACATTTTTCAGCAGATGTACGAATAATACGGTCAGATCTCCAATTTAAACTCACACATTTACAACGTAATGTTAAATAAAAGTTAGATGTAAGGACTTGAAAAATGTTAAACGTTTCAAATCTTTGCCAAAAAAATAAATATCCGAATCTTCGTTCATTTGTTTGTTCTGTTGAAGCCATGTTCGCTACAACTTATGTTTGTGAAAAATTATTTTCAACAATGAAAATAGTAAAAACCAAATTTAGATCACGACTGACAGACAAATACCTTCGTGATCAACTACGACTGGCAGTAAGTGACATAATTCCTGATTTTGAAACTCTGTCGCAGAGACATTCTGAAGACAGTTAATTTTAGGTTGTGATAATGTGTCCTATGTTTTCTTATTCATTTCTTTCTTCGTTACACGTACTAAACATCACTTTGTAGCCTTGTACTGTATAAAATTATATTTGAGTGCTTGACTAACGAAAATGAAACTCCGTTAATAAGTCAGACAGTTGCTTCACTTCCCCTTCGGGTGTCCGCCTCCCTCCATAGGTGCTATGCACGTTGCAGGTTACACGTGGCTCGGCGCACGATCACATTTTCGCCGCGGCTGCTCTAAAACGATGCGATTGCGAATGAAAATACGCGACTACTGAAAAATGAACAAATCGTAGACGCTCCGAGAAAAATGGTAACCAACGATTATCGTTCAACGTTTCATCGTTGAACAATAATCGTTGAACGATCATCGCAATAGTCACACCGAGGAAAACGTACTGTACCTTAAGAGGGAGGTGCAAAATATGAAAGATTGGAGAATGCTGGGTCTCAAGTAAAAGACTTGCACTTGGACAGAAAGCTGTGAATGAATGAATTACGTGGTGTCAACAAAAAACCAAATATTTCATAAACAAGAATATAGTAACAGTCTGTTTTACAGTGAGTGCTATCTTGGCTAACATGCCTTTCAGTCAGCACTCTCGGGTACCAAGTGCCTGCCTTTGACCCGAACAGGCTTCACGGCTCTAACTAACCTTTCACACGCCGAAATAATTTTAGATTAAAAACAAGGGGTTTGTCAGTAATCCTAGTTTTCTTTTTGTTTTATATTCAAGGGAATTATACATGGCGATTCAAATCCTCTGCGACTCGGCGTTTTCTGTATTGTACGTTGTGAAATCTACCTGTGGAAATAAACTGAATTTCACCTTTCAGACTACATTAGTTTCGCCTGACAAAGTATCACCAGGTTTTAATAAACTTCCCTGAATATGAAAAACCAACCACCTCACTGAGTTATGTTGAAGGTTATCATGAACTTTATTTTCATTTTTTAAAATGTGTACTCCTACTACATTACTCTACTTTCTTTTTCTCAAAAAGTGTATGTAACATTTTAATATTCAAATTGTTTTTGTATTATTACTGTAATTAATTTTAATGCAGTCTGTATTGTAGTTTTATGTGACTGAATCATTCATTATGCTAGCTATAGATACGAGTCGATCTTGTAACTCAACTAATTTCAAAAAGGTGATCTCACAAGGGAAGTATCACACCCTGCATGTCGAAACTTGCCTCGAAATTTTAGTGACATAACCGATGTGCTACGAGAAGACCACGCGCAAAATTTTAGCTGCCTGTTTTCACTGCAAGGCCCCGAAATCGAAGCTGGAATCTTTCTGTGGTCAGACGATAACGCGGCGCAGCTGGACATCCCTGTCTCACTGGCGAGCGGAGTGGAGTGCGTTGTGAAATGGAGTAAACTCTCTCGCGTTCCATGGTGTCAATGAAGCATAAACAAGAGACAGAAGTGATTCGTATTGATTGAATGTTGAAAACACAATTATTTTCGGCCACATTGTTTTTTCATCTTTCAAGACAATAATTCACGGGTACTACAAATTCAGGAGGTCGTTCTGTGGTGTTTCTGCTTCCAAACCAAGATTATCTTATTATATCCCGGAATCGTGGAGATGAAAATTGAAAATGGATAAAGGGTTGCAATTTAAGTATGGTGTCCCTATGTAAAACTTCGGCGAGAATATCTTCGCGCGTCGCTATTTTTTCTGATAAGCGGTGGTAAAACGCGTTCCACTGCCGGAAGAAGAACTTATCAAACGGTTGGGTTTTTCCCATAGTACCAAGAGGAATCTGGAGCAATTCGATGGTCTTCTAGCATGTTCAAAACGAACAAATAATTTCTCATACATAAGTTTTTTATGTTCTATGGGATGTGTCGTTATATTTTTCATCTGCTTCTTCCATAAATATAGTTGTCACTCTGATGTAATGCGACGGAACTTCCTGCGAACGTATGATATTGAATGGCGGTTTTTACCACATTCATTCAGCCAGAATTTCATAGCTTCCCTCTTGTAGTCCATGCTGACACCTACATTTATATTTCTTACAGGGGTTGGAACATAGCTTGAACTGAACGATTTGTAGGGGGACTGACTATTCGTATCACTGGCTTCTGGGGACTCACTGTCTGACTCGAATATCGAACTCGGACCTGCAACATTAACTGTGGCAGGAGCAGGGTCTTGCAATCGCTATCACTGTCACTTGAATCACAATCACTTCCTTCACGTACATCGAGAGTGGTCTCCTCATACCGGTCCACTCCTGTACAACTATTTTCAATCAGTTAAATCATGAACTGGGCCATTTCCTTTTTTTTCGCGTTTATGTTTCCCGAAGACGAAACAATATTCTTACGGAAATAACTCGTGGCGAACTCAAGTAGATTAATCGAATTTACGTCTTGCTCAGTGGAACTCATTGCAACAGTTCTCCTTTCTTATACAACCCTCAACATCGTACTAGATACTTTAATCCTGTAGCCGTCCGCTTATATTACTGACCTTGATTCACGTGCTTCTGTTCTCTGCTGGTTACCACTCTTCCACTGACTTGCACACAAGAAAGGCTGTCCATCCCAACCTGTAGCGACTAGTATCCACGTCCCTATTGCTTATATGCATAATTCCGGGGTTTATTTCGGGGCCTTGTAATGAAAACAGGCAGCTAATATTTTGCATATGGTCTTCTTGTAGCACATCGGTTATGTCACCAGAGTTTCGAGGCAAGTTTCGGCATGCAGGGTGTGATACTTCCCTTGTCAGTCTTAATAAGGTTGAGCATCTCTGCTATAAATGATTTTACATTTTGTCTTCAGTGTTGTTCTATGCTGTGGAAGCTTTTTAAATCTTGTTTATCATCTTAATATTCCTCTCGTGGTAAGACTGATGGAGTATGTGTGCTGCTTTCAGTTCTTGAGGCTTTCTTCTGTTTAAAATTCAATTTCTACACCTACATATAAGTGCTACATTTTACAGGCCCTATTATATTGCGAAATGCTAATTTTGTATCAACTGTTATTGTTTGTCGCAATATTTTAAAACGAAAACTTTTATTCTTAAAATGATCGTTGAATATTCCACTGTTGCGGTTAAAACTGATAACACTGTGAATAGGAAATGCAGTTGGAGTTACGACGTGTTCTGGGTTCCCATTTACGGTAACCCGATCATACTTCACTCTGGTTCCTGGATTTTATGTTCGCGACAGCCATTCGGATTCTAGGTTTTTTAAATTTTACGCCTTGAAACTTTATGGCGGCTTTTATGGTGCAGAATACTGTTACCTGTGTGCTGTAAAATTGTTTCTATCCGAATTAATCACAAAACGCGCGAATCGAAGATAGGGGTATTGAAAACCTCTCATAGTTTTTCATATTACTGTGGATGTAGTTTAATTATAAAGTAAGAATAACTATTTGTAAGTCAGTACACAATGTAACGCAAGTCCACAGGTTAACGTCTTGTTAAAAATAAGTAGGTATAACTACAGTATGTATAATATTTCTAAATATGCAATGTACAGTCTTAGAAACAATTGATGGCGCGACTCTTGCTGATGAACAAGATTAGGATCCCAGACACTTTAGCAATCGATGTACGCATAACTTGACTATAGAGTTCCTTGAACATAGTAGACAGACATACTGTGAATGTAAACAACCACGTCAATGCGCTGCTTTATATTATACTGTTAATAGTACGATCTAGTGACGGTGGAAAATGAAGTAGGATATATACCTCACAAGTTTTCATGTCCCTCGGGGACGTTGAAGGCGTTAACGTTACAATGAAAAATCACGTAGGGTAAAGGTTCCTAATTCCGTGATATCTCTAATCCCGTGATAAAATTTCAATTGACTACCATGGAGTTGTAGTCTCTAACTTTTAAGTTTTTGACATACCTAACAGATGCCAGGATATGTCTTCTTTTCAATTCTATTGACTACCCGTCTTTTGAATAGAAGCAGTCGACTGCAGAAGCTTTTGTTCAGTGAAAGGTGATTGTCCAGTAAGATTTTCTTTCATTTGTGACCGCTCCTGAAGAAACATTTTATATTTAAAGTAAGAATTAATGTAGAATTATTATACAGATGATATATTACTGTCGATTAAAGTCAGCTGAATTAATGTGTATGATTATTTAAACATTGTGAGACAATAACAATGCTACAGGAGCTTCCCCATTTTCGGATTTGTTTTCATATTTCTCCTTTCTGGCTCACTGGACCAGTGATGCCAACGCTAAATTGTGAAAATTAATGTCTATGAAAGAAAATAGTTTGTGGAAATAATAATAGAAATAAGTTATAGAAAACATCAATTATAATTATAATAAAATAATAGGGCATATATTTAACTTAATTACTGCTGTTGTTGGGAATATAAATAATGAGAAATAATTGTGTAATACTTTATTCAAATTTAATTTTGTATTGAATTTAACTTTCAGTTTATTGTGTTTATAATATATTAATATGTATTCCTGTAGTTACACAAGTATCTTCTATGAAATTTATCACTTAGGCCCTTTTTCTATGTTGTAATTTCTTGCTTAATCAAAATTAAAACAATATACCATGACTTGAATGTGTTTTTCCAAATACACGTTTGTTTTCTGAGCAGTTACTGAGGATTATTTTAGTATCACGGAATTAGGATATCACTCACGGAATTAGGAAACCACTATCACGGAATTTGAATCCCTGTCACGGGTTTAGGAGCCAACGTATAACAGTGAAGAATCATATATTATATACCAAACTTGTGAAACTGTTGACACTGAATGTTGTAAAAACTGTAGCTAAAGGTCCAAATAACGTCATTTAGTTGTTATTTGAAAATTCTTATTACAATTTTGGCATAAATATAGACTTTATTAAATATGTGACGGAATTAGGCAACCTTACTCTACATACTTGCAACTAGTTCGAAAAAATTGTTCACTATGAATTGAAAATGCAGAGTTGGTTTCGTAGGGCGAGACGGAAGAATACTGTACCTCTGATCACAAAACTGATTGTACACTAACGCACAGGCAAATAAAACTCAACACGTCACCTCACTATATCTGTACTCCGCTGCACTGTAACTTCACTTCATTCTTAAGTTGTCTCGGATCCTAAGCCTGGTGATGAAAAAGTTTAAGTACTGAAGAGCGATTCACATCAGTAAATTTGTATGTGTGTTGTCTCCTTTAAGTTCTAGTCGGGCGGCTATAAACCTTTCTTCTTGGCGTCTTTGTACCGTATGTTCCGGTGGATCAGTCAGTAACTTGCTGTCTTGCGACGTCGGGGGCAGGGGTACAATTTCCGATTAGGTGGGAATATTACTTTATTTTTTAATAACGTAGCTAATTGTTATACTCGTTACCTGCTTGCAATCATTTTTTAATTGGAACTATTTCTACCCAATAACTGTGAGTTAATGTTTTGCTCCTCTTTGAAAATAAAATCTATATAGGCCTATATATTCTTTGGTAGATAAATTTTCTTTCCGAAGTAAAATAAATATGAATCAATGAAAAAAGTACATTCATTCATTTAGTATTCTTCCCAAGGGCAGGTCTTTTACTGGAAACCTAGCTTTCTCCAGTCTTTCCTATTTTCTGCCTTCCTCTTTGTCTCCTCATATGATCCATATATCTTAACCCAGATATGCATATTGTCCTCTTAAAAGGACAGAGGTCAATGTTTCAAATTTTCCTCTCTACAGTTAACACATTTGATTTTTCACAGCTGTCACTATTACTGGTCTTAATTAGAGGCGTGCTAGGTGTGGTAAGACTGGTAATGAGAGTTCTGGTCATCGTTGAGTTTGAGATGTGGACGTGAGAGTTGTTCGTTTATTTTAGCTATGCCATCCCAAACGCAAATCAGATATGAATGTTAAATATTGTTACAGTTTGAAATTTTTAAGATAAATGTTGAAAGTTGTACTGAAGGCTACTCCTTGCTGTATACATGGTCAAAATGAAAGTAGCCGGTCTCTTGAGCAGTTAAAATTTTCTAAGTCCCTTCTGGTAAGCGCGCAGTTCACTACCGTAAACCTCCGTGCGCCGCTTTAGTTAACTCCATAATACAAGGCGCTGATTTGGACTACCTCCACAACATGCTTCGCATCTCCGTAGAGAATTTTTTGTTTTGTCCTTTCTTTTATTTTTACAACTCATTTTAGTGTAATATAATAATCAAATAATTTTGCTTATGTTAATTCATGTTACTTACAGATAATTACAAAATTGGTGAAAATTTGTTCTTATACTTCCAGGAAATCAGAATATATTTTGTCATCAGAATTATGGTTTTTCTTCTTGTTTACAATTACTTAGTCTAGGCCCTGATGGTCACGGTTTTAGATTAGTATAATAATCATATTCCCTGTAGCACAACTTGCAAATTAATTACTACCAATTATTTAACCGTCAACATATTTACACTATTGAATGTTCCTTGGGCAATAGAGTGTAAAGCAGCAGGAATTAATAAAATAATTAACCTCCACAGCATGCTTGGCGTGGAGCAGTGGTTAAGCTAGTTAACTACTATGCAGACAGTTCGAGATCGAATATCCTTAGTGAATTTATTTGTTTTGTCCTTTATTTTATTTTTACAACACCTTTTAGTGTAATATAATCAAATAATTTTGCTTACGTTAATTCATGTTACTTACAGATAATTACAAAACTGGTGAAAACTTGTTGTTATACTTCCAGGAAATCAGGATATATTTTGTCACCAGAATTATGGGTTTTCTTATTGCTTACAATTACTAAGTTTAGGCCCTGATGATCACGGATTTAGATTAGTATAATAATCATATTTCCTGTAGTACAACTTGAAAATTAATTATTTCCAATTATTTAATCGTGATCAATGATGAGAATGGTGACTTGCTTGCAGACGCTCATTCAATCCTGAACAGATGGAAAAACTATTTTGGACAACTACTAAATATACATAGGCCAAATATAAATGATCGGGACGAAATTTAAATACAAACTGCTCAACCATTTATACCCGAACCCACACTTTCTGAAGTCGAAATTGCGATAGACAATCTGAAAAATTATAAGTCTCCAGGTATCGATCAAATTCCAGCAGAATTAATACAAGAGGGTAGAAGAGCATTATCTAAAGAAATTTATAAGCTTGTACTTCCTATTTGGGAAAAGGAAATTGTACCAGAACAATGAAAGGAGTCCATAATTGTACCTATTTTTAATAAGGGGGACAAGACTAACTGTGGTAACTTTCGAGAAATATCACTTTTGTTGACGTCGTACAAAATTTTTGAGAAGATTAATTCCATATGTAGATGAAATTATTGGGGATCATCAGTGTGTTTTTAGGCGTAATAGAACAACTATTGACCAGATATTTTGTATTCGACAGATAATGGAGAAAAATGGGAGTATAAGGCTACAGTGCATCAGTTATTCATTGATTTCAAAAAGACATGATTACGTTAAGATTTTATATGATATTCTTATTGAATTTGGTATTCCCAAGAAACTAGTTCGATTAATTAAAATGTGTCTCAGTGAAACGTACAGCAGAGTTCGTATAGGTCAGTTTCTGTCAGATGCGTTTCCAATTCACTGTGGGCTAAAGCAAGGAGATGCACTATCACATTTACTTTTTAACTTTGCTCTAGAATAGGGCCTATGCCATTAGGAAAGTCCAGGATAACAGAGAGGGTTTGGAATTGAACGGGTTACGGATGACGTGAATATGTTAGGAGAAAATCCACAAACGATTAGGGAAAACACGGGAATTTTACTTGAAGCAAGTAAAGAGATAGGTTTGGAAGTAAATGAAAAGACAAGGTATATGATTATGTCTCGTGACCAGAATATTGTACGAAATGGAAATATAAAAATTGGAAACTTATCTTTTGAAGAGGTGGAGAAGTTCAAATATCTGGGAGCAACAGCAAATATAAACGGGAAATTAAACACAGAATAAATAATAATTTTATCATACAGTTTGCTGTCATTTTAAATTCATAAAACAGTTATATTACCGGTTGTTCTGTATGGTTGTGAAACTTGGACTCTCACTTTGAGAGGGGAACATAGGTTAAGGGTGTTTGAGAATAAGGTGCTTAGGAAAATATTTGGGGCTAAGAGGGATGAAGTTACAGGAGAATGGAGAAAGTTACACAACACAGAACTGCACGCATTGTATTCTTCACCTGACATAATTAGGAACATGATATCCAGACGTTTGAGATGGGCAGGGCATGTAAGATAAAAATGACGTTAGTTGGGAGGCCGGAAAAAGACCTTTAGGGAGGCCGAGATTTTTGGATTTGAGGGAGGTGGGATATGGATTAATCTTGCTCAGGATATGGACCAATGGCGGGCTTATGTGAGGGCGGCAATGAACGTCCGTGTTCGTCAAAAGCCAGCAAGTAAGTAAGTAAGTATTTAACCGTCAACATATTTACTGACTGTTGCTTAGGCAATAGAGTACAAAGCAGCAGGATTTAATTAAATAATTAACACAGCATTTTAATATGAAAGCCCCTAATTGTCGTCTTTAGTGTTACTTCCATCTAGCGTAAAAGTTTCTATGAACACGAAAAAAATAATAATAAAGCGAAAAGTATTCTAAGGATAAAAAAATGACGAAAACCTGTTATATTTTCACTGATTTTATTTTATTTTTTATTTTAGTTGGTTATTTAACGACGCTGTATCAACTACTAGGTTATTTAGCGTCGATGAAATTGGTGATAGCAATGAGGCCGAGTTTTATTACCTTGCATTCGCATTACGGTTGGGGAAAACCTGGCAATTGGGGATCGAACCCGCGCCCGAACGCAACTTCAGACCGGCAGGCAAGCGCCTTAACCGACTGAGCCACGCCGGTGGCTATTTTCACTGATGCATTTAAAAGGCAACCAAAAGAAAGCTTAGTAACTCCACGAAATTTGAACTTGTAACCTCACGAATTCTCTACCAACTACGCTACGAGTCTTCCTGCAGTAAGAATGGCATTGTAACGAGCAATGGTCGTACTCCACTTGAGAACCTGTTAACAGTGTTTGTGTTACAATATTCACTGTTTAAACACTCTGAACGATCTGTCTGTTTTAAATCTCGTAAATGAATTATTTTCTCGGAAGATTTTAGTGATTAATAGTTGTGTTCCCCATTATAACCACTAGAAGAATATACGCAATCTTTTGAACAAAGCCTGGCTGTCCCGAGCGCTCACGCAAATACCCGATTCGAACTTAGTCTCTCAGACGCCGGCCACTTTCATTTCGACCAAGTGTACGTACTTCTGCTCACTCTACTACCAAAAGGCCAGCTCCGTCAACAGCTGGTAATACTCAGATGTTATGATGTTGAGTTGAAATAAAGTGCATACATTTTGTACATAAATTCCAGTAGGTACTTATTCCGTGTAGTGAGCATTGAAATATTTATTGTCTGCAGGAAATTTGTGAACCATATATTCATTCATTACTAATAGACAGTGGATGCGGAATGACTTATCGTTGAATGTAGGTGCACATTTACTATATGTTACATTTTTTTTCATTCAGACCATTGGCTGAACAGGTTTTAAACGTAAACAGACGACGTCAACATGCTACTGTATCTCCTTACAGTCAGAAGGAAAAGAAAAATAACGTACTGTAGTAGTGTAGCACATACCTTGCAAGTTCAGTCCTCGTCATCATTGATGAAATTACCAGCGTTGCAGTAAACGACGATATATTCTCGTAAGTTGTCGAAGCTGAATCGTCTTCGCCAATTGCTTAAACAGTTTTTATCGAGAGAATTTCTGAAGGAAACCTCTAAAATGATATCGCTCAATTTCTTTAGAGGAATGTTTGTACTGAGCATCATGTTGCACGTGTCGTTAGACCCGCACAACTAAATGATGATGATGATGATGATGATGATGATGATGATGATGATGATGTAGATGGTTTCTCAAATTTCATTTCAACGCATTTCCTGTGCGATGTACTGTTGCAATGTTTCTCTATAGCCTGAGTTGTTCTGGTTTTTATTTCAATTTTACATACATTACACACGATATTGTCTTCGTTAATACATAAAATGTCACTCTCATGCTTCTTAATTGCATTTCGTATCTCTAAGCGAATTTAACGTTTTGACTTCGACATTATGAATGGATCAGCACTACACTATTCAACTCGTACTAAAAATTTGAGCAGGATAACACAACTACACACATTGCGTTGGGGTTCTTTCGTTATGTACGCTCCTGTACTCGCCAAGTACACAAAAGACGGACGACGCGGCACGTGCCATATACTCCGATACGAAACAACTTCACTTTTCCTTAAGTCATCCCGCATCCACTGTCTAATTATTAATTAGATTGTAACTGGCATCTTATTTTATAGACTGGATTGAAGTACATGTATTTTCCTCGCCAGCATATTCTCGTAGACGGGCCGTTGTTCAGACGAATAAATTACTGTTACTAGCATTAAAAAATTTGGACTTCCTCTCTATTTATATCATTCACTCTATTTATATTCAAATTTTTCTTTCGTAAGGGAATTATTCTAAAATAAATTTTGCAGGATTACTTCATCATTAAGTGAAAACTTAAAGATCCATTAGATTTTCAAACGAATGTAACCATGCTTCGTTCTTTTCTTTATTTACATGTTAGTATAGTTGATATAGAACCGAATCTTCAAGTAACTGAAAATAAAGAGGATCACAAAAATCAACTGCATCTTCTTAAGCATTCCGAACACTGTATTCAGTCCACAAAAACCTCCAACAATAAGTAAATAAAATCTTCGAGAACATGAATAATGTCCATTAATAATTCATTCATTATTACGGTATGTTCGACTTTTCCTCAATTTCTTCATACGCAACTCCATTTAAAAATTATCAACTGATTGAAATCAGTACCTACAATATAACTTCTTGATACACGAGGTCAACTTTTGGCATCTTGTTGTTAATTTGTTAATGGTACGTGTACATAATTTATTTGTTGGATTTTCTCATATAAATGACATTTGTGGCATGCACAGAGAAATCGTATTCACATTTGCCTGTTCTTTAATACTTCATGCTAATTTTTATCGGTGTGACAAAATCACCGATAAAAGTCATAGATATTTAACATTTTATTTTAGATGAAGATAATGATCTAATTCACATTACCTAGATAGCTACACGATGCAGTTCAATATCTTATTTATTTAAAATCTCAAATAAATATAAACAGGTAAATAGTAATAATAATAATAATAATAATAATAATAATATTTGCACGCCGTAATGTCTTGGTCTAAGTTTATAATAAACATATTCCCTGACAGTAGTGATGTTAGTGAATCTTAATATGATTCAAGTTAAAGTACTTGATCCATTCAGCATGGAGAACGAAACAATATTTGCGTCACACTTAATGTTTTTTGGAAGGTTATTTTACGACGCTTTGTCAATTGCCGTGGTTATCTAGCATGTGAATGATATGAAGGTGATAATGCCGGCGAAATGAGTCCGGGGTCCAGCGCCGAAAGTTACCTAGCATTTGCTTTTAATGGGTTGAGTGAATCCCCGGAAAAACCTCAACCAAGTAACTTGTCCCATCAATTTACAATTCATTTTTGATAATCAGATAAGCCGATCTTATTGTTACATATATCAATATGAATGAATGAATGAATGAATGAACAGCCTGGTAATGTCCCGTGTAGCGCAAAGGCCTCCTAAGGAAGGGGTGGCTCGATGTAACGTACTTGGTGAGTCATTCCAAGTAAGACTTGTAGCACTCTGGTATATATCACTGACACTAACTTTCCTCTTACAACCTATTTACAGTTTATATTGTACAATGTTCACTTCACTTAAGTGTTACTCTAGTTCCTTCCACTTTTTCCTGTCTCTTGCTATTCTTGACCACTGTTTTCCGGGCCTCGCTGGGAGTATGTCTGCCCATCTGCGCCTTGGTCATCCTTGTCTTCTCTTCCCCATGTATGGATCCCAAATCGTAGCTGCGTATGCCCATCTTTCTGGATTTAGCCTTGCCACATGTCTTCCCCACTTCCATTTTAGCTTTGTTGCCCTTTCCAAGACATCTGCGTCGCTGGAGAGATTGCGTAGTTCTTCGTTTGAGATCCTGTCTTGGAGTGAGATACCCAGAATCTTTCTCTGCATTTTCCTTTGACATACTTGAATGGATTGTTTGAGTTATCTAATAACGACCACGTCTGGCTTCCGTGTAAGAGTATTGGGAATATGCATGACTCGAGGACTTCGAATCTAAGTTTTCTGTTGATGGATTTTTCGAGTAATATGGACTTCAGGCTCCAGAATGCTTTCCAGGCTGCAGATGTTCTCCTGTTGATTTCTTTCTTTGTGTTCTGTCGGAATGTGACTAATTGTCCCAGGTATACATATTCTGTTGTGTATTCTATTTCTGTTGTGTCTACTCTAATGGGTATCTCTGGTGCGTTCGTCATCACTTTGGTTTTATCTTTATTAATCGTGAGTCCTATTTCTTTGCTTTTTGTGTGAAATTCTTGTAACATTTCTTGCAGTTCTCTTGCTGACTTGGCGAACAGTATTAACAGTATATCAATATATTAATGCTTTTATTTTCAATCGTTATGACTTAATGCATTAAACAAAACCAAGTTACATATCACAGTTTTGTATATTTATATTTGTACGAACGTTTTCACCCTCCCAAGGAGCATCATCAGGTAAAAAAAAAATATTTAAATATCATATGTCTAAAATCAAGTATATAAAATGTGCAAGACTGTTTATCTTGATACATAACGCATACACACGCACGAACAGATACCTACATTAGCTTCGATCACCAATATATTATTACGATTTTGAGAATATGATTGTAATTATATTACCGTTGTTAAACAACTTATCATACCCATCGTGATATCGAACAAGATTTGACCACAGTGGAAAATTCTTGACTCAACATTTGGTGATACTTTTGCTTCGTGTACACAACATTATATAAGAAGCTATCATTATTTTGCAACTTACATTTTAATACATGTAAAATAGAAAGTTCATAAAAGCTTGAAAACTGAATATTGACAACCTACTTCATTCTCTTGTTTTCATCTTATACCTATTAAATGGGGCATTTATTAATCTTCTATGACAGTGCTATTTACATCAAATATTAACAAGTGTGAAACAATTATTTGAGCCGTTCAGAGCAGAAGTGGTGTAAGTCAAAATTGGGTAATGAGGTTTAAAGTAAAAATTCTGTAAAATACAGCGCAAAGTAGCAATTAATATGTCCTTCGTGCTATCCACTGACTACTAATAGCTTAAACAAATTGAATATTAATTGATACTTTGCGCTGTACTTTACAGAATGTTTACTTTAACCCTCATTACCCATTTTTGACTTACACCACTTCTGCTCTGAACGGCTCATTTAGCAACAATATATCTTTGTACGTAAATTAAGTTAATAATTAAATAATGAATTTTCTTGATATCGTACATAGCATACAAGATACAGCCATTCAGACATGTTAATAATTAATCTTCATGTGTTTTAATATACATTTGTTCTAGCCCATTTTAACATGCTCATTTGTGCACACAATAATATGAAATTTTCTTCATACGTTATGTTTTCATGAAAAACAGTCTTGCACATTTTATATATTTGATTTTAGACATATGATATTTAAATATTGTTTTACCTGATGATGCCCCTTAGGAGGTGAAAACGTTCGTACAAATGTAAATATACAAAACTGTGATATGTAACTTGCTTTTGTTTAATGTGTTAACCCATGAAGATTGAAAATAAAAGTATTAATATATTGATATATGTAACAAATTGTCCCATCAAATTTCTGACCTCGGGCCCGCTCGTTCCACGGTCAGACATGCTAACCGTTACTCCACAGCGGTGAACCACTTGATGTTACAAATTATAATTGAAGAAATGATAACTTCTTCAGACAGAAAATATGATTAGGGGAGAGTCGGGTAGTATCGGACATCGGGTAATATCGAACAGTGAGTTTCTTTCATCTACCACACGATGATAGTATCTGATTGACATGGTTACGTTTTTGTGATGTCGCATAGAGAAAGGTAACCATGTCATTCAGGTGCTACCATATGGTGGTAGATGAAAGAAACGCACTGTCCGATACTACTCGATGTCCGATACTACCCGACTCTTCCCTAATACACTCAGAGTTTCAGACAAATTGAATTATATATGAATGGTAATAACATGCATTACGCATGACCTACTGCGGCAGAAAAATCATTAAAATTAACTGCCTCGTTCACATAAATTCTTCTGGTTGTTCGAATGAAAAGACGTGCTGCCTAACACCTGAATTCTCTCGAGCAATCATTACTTCACCAAACCAATAAAGCGAACAATTTAGAAAGAGACGAGCAAAGGAAAGGAGCGCACCAGTTAAATGGCAGCCGTTACACACATTAAGAACTAAGCGGCTACCGACACAGCGTATAATCATTGTAATCACCAGACATACATTTTAATGGCCTAT
Source organism: Periplaneta americana (assembly GCA_025594305.2). Taxonomy (NCBI): domain Eukaryota; kingdom Metazoa; phylum Arthropoda; class Insecta; order Blattodea; family Blattidae; genus Periplaneta; species Periplaneta americana. Next base: position 51,198,886 of record JAJSOF020000015.1, read on the forward strand.
AAATCCATATTTCAGCTGTCAGACAGGAATCACTGCCAAGGCCCTGAGGAGCACAATGTTAAGAGGCTTCAGGGACGATGAGATATCATTGGTTGGGAAGTAGCATTTAAATTAGAGCTATCAGTAATAAAATAAAGTGTCCTGCACAGAATAGCATTAGTGCTGGCGCTCGGTGCGGGACGACAGGCAAGGTGCATTTAGGATCCTTGCTTAATGGGTCACACCCTTTGAGAATAGATTCCTTCACCAGAGTGGTCCAGTTAGTCGGAAGTAATAAAGAAGACAGGTACATACGTTGTTCCCGTACTGCTCTATCTTATCCAACTTCACGGATATTTTTTAACCGTGGACACTTTCGATCAGCACTTTGTGTCAAGTTGATATATTTGGTGATAAGCACATTAGAAAGCAAGAGTAGGCTCTCGAAATCATGTGCTTTTACGGTTGTGGAGCTCAGGCGCGACATAGAGAGAGGAGTACGACGAGGCTGCATGTTGTCACTATCTTACTTTATCGTATAGAAAAAAGATGAAATCTCAAAAGAACTTAACTAAGGAGTGAAATAAAGCATTTCACCTACAAACAATTAGGAATTATACAGTCACTACTTAATGCAGATTATAGGACGATGCTACACAAAATTGCTGAGATATCGGAGATGACAATATTCATTTCTAAGACAGAGGCTATGCAGTCATGTCAACTGATGCCCATAGCCGCAAGCGCGCGCTTCAGAGCTCAGGAGAGCCTGAGCGCTTTACAACGGAAAGGAAAGAGACAGACGAAAGAGGTAGTATATGCCGATTGGTCGAGCTACATACAAGGATGGCCAGCACTGATTCAATAGATAAAGGGAAGAGAACTTATTAAAACTTTATCCATGTCAATTTTTATATTTGTCTGAGAAGTATAAGTGCATTATAAGAATGTATGTTTTGATTTTAATGCTCATTTTTCAGAAGTTTGCTCTTTTATTCAAAAGAAATATTTCCTCAACTTTTTATAGAAAAGGTGAAATTTTCAGATATGTTTATTTAGTAGCCTTACAGGTACTGAAACGATGTTTTCATAAATCTAATATATCGTAAATACGTATTACTGAAGATAGTGTACTACAAATTTTGAAAATATTCGCATGGAAAAGGTTTGTAAGGAAATGAATTAGAAAGCAACTACTATTACATCAAAAACAAAAGATATGTGCCCATGTGTTGTAAAAACGTCAGCTGTATAGCTTGAGCAGATTTCGAGAAATTAATTTAATGTTCTGATGATAGGAAGTTGCGCACCAATATCACCTTAAAAGCATAATGCGATAAGAGTATTGTTACGTAATATTACAGTTAAAAAATATACCTAAGTAACTCTGCTTTGTACTATAATATTGTTTTGATTACTTTATTGATTACTTTTATAATGCTAAATATACCATCAATATAAATTCCAACTTATCATGTCATACTCAAATCTCTTTCTTTGGTATATCACTTTCTTTATTAATGATATGTTTCATCCACTAAATACAGTATAATATTAAACTGCTATGGAATTTAAGTGAATATTCCTTCTTAACTCTTTATCATGTTATTAACGTTTAAAACACAAATGCAATATTAAGAAATTGGTATTAGTACTGTTTTTACAGATAATATAGATAATATCAAACAGAAAGAAGTCATATAAAAATAACGACATAAAATTTCAAGTTCCGCTCGAAGTTTGTACACCACTGTTTTCTTAATCCAAAAGACTGCTTGTTCATCAACATAATTCTTCCTCCTTCCATACCTAGCGCTTGATGCCCGCGCACGATGTCAAGGTCAGAAAAATACGCTTGCTTCGACATCACTGGGCTATGGGATTCTTTAGTGGAATGGTACAAAGGGTTAACACTTGAATACAAAATGAAGGAGTTGTGTAGGATTATGAAATTAATTGCCTTGCAAATCCAGCGGGTTGAACTTATACTGATGTGGAATTATAGAAGTATAGTAAAACAAAATAATTAAACACAATTTTATAAAACACGTAGCAATGTAGTATAACTTTTGTATCTCAATGGTAAAGGATTGTAAGTCACAAAATCATAGTTTTTCAATAGAACAAAAATAAGATATCAGAGTGTTTATTTCTTTGTTAAGCGAACAAGAATCTTGGAGGAAATTGAATGTGATACAATTTGTTTACAAAATAACATAACTAATATTGGTAATATATAACATTTTCATTATTTTAATTTTTAATACATTTTTGGGACTTGGAACTTTGTACCATTATCGCTAATATGAATACACAGAAACAATGTTGGACTTGCATGTATGGTTAACACTATAAGAACACCTTATCGTGAATAGTAATATAACAAAAAACCAATTATAATATAACAATCACTCATCTTTCATCAGAACAACAGTTCTTTAAAAAATCCGTACGATTTACGCATTCACGGCCTGAGTTAAATCTGACGAAATAATGGCAATGGAAAAGGTGACTCCTGCCTGTTCCAACTTCAACGAGACCGAGCGCGAGCGCCCTGATGCGAACCAAGACAGCGAGTGTTGTGTTATCGATCAGCTGAAGTCGAGAGCGTTTAGTTCGATCAATGTTGCTGAGAAAAGCGGCGCGATTATTTTGAATGGCAAACCTACTCCTCTCCTTACATAACTTAAAACTGAAACAAAATCTTATACAAGACATTTTCAAAGTAGTTACTGCAATTCTGTGAAATGGTTAACTGGGTGCTCGTCAAGCGGTAAATTGTAGGTTTAATTGAGGTTTATTATACATCTTGATTACGCAACGTTTAACACTATATCACTTCGGAATGTGTGTTATATATCTTTCTCGTATTAAATTCTATTGTACCTGGTTAACATTTTTCCGCCTTGTATGGGCCATCATCAGAACTGGTTGGTGCTGGTCTTGGCGCCTTTTGTTTTGTTTCCTGTGCGGGTGTGTTTCTGTAGTGTAATATGGAGTCAAAGAGTGTGTGTGTTCTGAAATTGAGTTGTGTGTTGAGAATTTCATTTGGATGTGTTTTTGTCTGTACAATTCGTATTGTTCTAGAGTGTTTAGTTTCTGGCTTTTTGGTTGGATGTGTACAATTTCCATGTCTGTGGTGATGTCTTTGTAGGTGTGGTCAGCATTTGTGACGTGTTCTGCATATGTGGATGTGTTTTGTAATTTTGTTATGGCTGTGATGTGTTCCTTGTAACGTGTTTGAAATGATCTGCCTGTCTGTCCTATGTAAAAGTTGTTGCAGGTATTACGTTTAAGTTTGTATATGCCTGTGAGGTTGTACTTGTTTGTTTGTGTTGTTTGTGTGTTGAGATGTTATTGTAGAGTATTATTTGTTCCGTATGCGATGTTGTAATTTAATTTCTTGAATGAGGTTGCAATTTTGTGTGTGTTTTCGTTTTCGTATGTTAGTGTGATATTTTTTGTGTTTTTGTGTTTGTGTTGTATTCTTATATTTTTTGTGATTATGTTTTCCTTTCGTATTATGTTGTCTACTATTTTGAGTTTGTATCCGTTTTCTTGTGCTATGTATTTGGTTGTGTTTAGCTCTTCTTTGGTTCATTGGTATGTTGAGTAGTCTGTTTACCATTGTTCGGAATTCAGCTTGTTTGTGTTGTGTTGGGTGGTTGAATGTGTTGTGTATGTGTGTTGTTGTTGTTGTGGGCTTTCTGTAGACTTTGAATGTGTGTTTGTTGTCGACTTTTGTTATTGTGATGTCTAGAAAATTTCTAATATATAGTGTAGCTTTGGATGGTTTTTGTTTATGTGTTGATGCAGGTTTTTGATCTGTCTTTTGTTTCCCTTGTAAACGGATTATATTCAGGCCTAATAATAATATCAATAATAATAATAATAATAATAATAACAATAATAATATAATAATACTATAATATCATTAATTTGTTTTATATTAACATGTTGTGCGACCGTCACCTAGGTCGCACTGTTTGTTAGCCGGATGGCTACTACGTCCGACTTCTGCTCTTTCTCATCAGGATTTCTGACACCACCATTTTACTCAACAATGGAAAACTATTTTGCTGGAAGAGCTGGAGCTCTCAGGATACTATAGGATAACTACATGATTACTAAACTTAGTCTGAAATGATTGCAATATTGTAAACTCTACCTATATACTTACAAATGTACAAAGCTCCTTACAAGGTATTTCATTGGATGACGCTGACGCCATGCCGCTACCGTCTTTCACTCGCAAGTCTCTCGATTCACCCTTCGTCAGTCTCAACTAACCGCCGCGTCTTCTCACCAACACTTTTTATGTTTCGTTATCCGTTTCCCGCCCGGGGTACCGACCACGCCATCCACCAGGTGAGATGGGCTTAAAAGCACTTTTGATTTCACGTACTTACAGATGTCGTCTTAATCAAACATCTCTTAAATTTAATTTGATTCAGTGCATTATAGTGATAAGTCACTATAATGAAACTACGCGCAAGAAAAGAGTTCGAACAATGCGTGATATAATTTTAACCAATTAAAATGCATGCTTTGTTCTACTGGACCAATGCGACTAGTCCAGCAATGATCTGTGGTGTAAGATTACTTCCATTGTGGGCAGTGATTTATCACACGCCCGACAAGACTCTATACCGCTAGCTAAGCATCTTAAGCCCGTGTATTCTGCTGACACTGTTCCTGTTTCAAATTTAATACTCCACAGGAAATCATGCTACAGGGCGTTCTTTAGCCCTGGGGCAAAACAAACACATTATTTTTCTGATTAAGTTCTAAATGAAGTAAAAAAAGGAATTGGTAATGTTGCTAAATAATAATACAGATTATTATTATTATTATTATAATTATTATTATTATTATTATTAGGGTTGTTTCTGGGCTGTTCCTTATCAAGAAATAGCACCGCACGCCACTGACCAATACTCGTAAAACTAATGTAATAACAAAATAACAATAACTTTGATTCACTGCCTATTTTCGTTCGTCACAGAAAAATTAATTTAATTATGAATATACCCAGGAAAATCACAATTAGTGTTTGTGTAATTAACAAACAGTTGTACTGTATGTGAATGATGAAAGGCACGGCAAAACGTGTTGCAAAATAATGTAGGTTGAGTGATTCTGGCAGCTGAGTAATTTGTTTAGAAGAGAAATACAAGCACGATGTACAAGATATAGGTGGCGAGTCTTAAAAGGCTCGAAATTAGGAGACTGTTTTTTTTTTCTTATGGGTGTGGTAGGTTACACCCCGCTAGCTTCTATCCATTCTCGAAATATTTCCATGAGCTATGAATGCAGTAAACCCTCGCATCGCGTTACATTGTGCGGCAACGGCAATAATTATCGGACTCCTGTACTAATCTACGGAACTGCTACACTTATGATAATAAATACGCGGCCACGTATCGTTACGGCCAATTAAGTTTAGGACTCACGACCCCAAATCTGACGCTATCCTACCTCCGGTTTTAAAATACAAAAAGAGCAAATTATATTGCTATCCCCATTTGGATAAAACGGGCTGTATAACACGTAGGGTGGCCGCTACTTTAAACAAGCCTCTGCCCTGCTTCATATCTCACACACACATTTCAGTCTTTCATAACCAGAGATACAGCAGCAGCAGCCTAAGCTACTAATAAACTAATTAAAGAATGATAAGCTAAATGACACGCTAAGGGTTAGACGGAGCATTAAAGAAACCTAGTACACTATAATCAATACAATAGAAGTAAGCCTATAACAATGTATGAAGCAGCATTTAGTAATATTGGGGTGTGATTTCAAGACTTGTTAGTTTGTCGCTGGTTCCGACTGTGATTACAGTCTCAAAGTCACAGCTTCGACAAATCGCTATCTCCGAACTACAGAATGATTAAAAAACTCTGTGGGGTGATAGATCTAACAATAAGGAACCCTTTTTGGTTTTTTGTTTTTTTAGTAGGTTATTTTACGACGCTTTATCAACATCTCAGGTTATTTAGCGTCTGAATGAGATGAAGGTGATAATGCCGGTGAAATGATTCCGGGGTCCAGCACCGAAAGTTACCCAGCATTTGCTCATATTGGGTTGATGGAAAACCCCAGAAAAAACCTCAACCAGGTAACTTGCTCCGACCGGGAATCGAACCAGGGCCACCTGGTTTCGCGGCTAGACGCTCTAACCGTTACTCCACAGGTGTCGACCCCTTTTTTGTTAAACAACCTATGTCTTTTGACTCGTCGTTTCGAAGTTACCGTTGAAAATGTTTTTGCGCGGGCGTACGTCAATGTATGCGAATGTGTGCATCCCTGTTGTTGGTTGGGATGTTTGTAAGAAACGTGAAGGGTTGTTGTTGTTGATTGTTTACGTTTAATGTCCAATACCTTTTCCTTTCAGTTCAGTGTAATCATCAATTGAGAATGAATGTCTACGCGGTCTCCCACAAATGCACCGGGGACGAAGATATCCATCGTCTCGAAGGCGCTGATAAAGTCTAGCAAACATTGTGTGGTGAGGGTGATTTCTGTTTTGAAACTGTTGTTGGTACATGTGGAGAGCTCTTCTTCCGTTTCTGCGATCCTTCCCATAACACATTACCATGTCGGCTAACTCGGACTCGTTTTCAAAATCTGGTTTTACCTGAATAAATTAAGAGCAAATGCTGGGTAACTTTCGGCGCTGTACCCTGGGCTCATTTCACCTTCATGTCACTCAGACGCTATGTAACTATAGTAGTTGATAAAGCGTCGTTAAATATTCAAGTAAAAATAGTGCCGGGTTTCCTTCGCCTCTTCTGGGATACACCGCCGAACGCATAAAAACCACTTCTCGGCCAAATCACATATAATACTGCCTTTCTATATTACTGCAGAAAATCACACACATGAAAAGAAGTGTTGAATCACCTCTGTAAGTATCGTTAGCATCCTTCTATATGACTGTTCATGTTATGTGTACACATCAGGCTCTTGAACCATCTCTAAGCATAAACAAACTGCGCTGTACCCAATCTTTCGAAAACAAAACATCAGAGCATAAGTAGAATATCAGTTGAAGTCGTAACATTAGGAAGGAAGCTTTACAGACTTGTCCTGATCACTGTGTGGACGTTACTTACTTGCTGATGTGGCAAGAAGACAGATACAGACATTTGACAGTGTCCGAATAGTCACACTGTCAGGAAGGTCTGTCGTCTAGGGAAGTTGCTAGACGTGTACACGTGAATCAAAGCGACATGGTAAGAACTTGAAATCGTTACAGAAATACAGGCACTGTTGAGGACTTGCTTCGCTCGGGTCGTCCACAGGCTACAATTGCAGCCGATGATAGTTATCAGGGAATTTTGATTCGGAGAAATCGCACGGCCAACGCTACTGGTTTGAATAATGATTTCTTGCAGACCACAGGGCGTCGTGTATCTAACCAAGCTGTAAGAAACAGACTGCATGATGCTGATCTTCATTCGAGACGACCATGGAGAGCTCTGTTTCGTGCACCTAGATATCATGGAGTACGTTGGAGATGGGCAATGAAGCATGCAGAATGGACTGTTGAGAACTGGCGCAAAGTGCTTTTACTGATGAAACTTGCATATGTCTTCTCCCTGACGATCGTCGATAACGTGTTTGGAGAGAATCAAGAAATGCTGCACGTCTGAGACATGCCGTGATGTTTCGGGATGGCATTACATGGGGTCACCGCACGCCACTCTTGGTCATTGAGGGCAACCTTAATACTCTACAATACAGGAACGACATTCTCCGCCCTATAATGTTACCGTATCGTCAACATTTCGGAGAAGAATTCCTCTTCACGGACAACTGTCAACTGTCTGATGAACTTCTTGATGCAGATATTTTTTTTTTCTTTCAACATGTTAATAATGTCAAAATAAATGCTTATGCAAACTACGATGGCCATAAAAAATAACTTCGTCACGGGCCGTTAACAGAAAGAAAACACAATTTCATTGGAAACATTTATAGGAACAGACACAGCAACTGTTGAGCTATTTTTCAACATTCCCCACCGGAATTGATACACATGTCATATCAAGGGATCGACATAGAGATGCAGACGGCTGTCAAACACTGGTTCCGATCCCAGGCGGCTGACTTCTACGACACAAGGATACAAAAATTGATTCTATGGTATGAAAAATATCTCAATTTCAGTGTGGGATATGTTGACAAATAGCTCAACAACTGCTGTATCTGTTTGAATAGACTAAATCTTTCCATGCAATATTTTGCTTTTTTTCTATAAAGGGCCTCAGGGAAAATCACTTTCTGGACGGCCTCGTAATTGCTGTCGAGTGGCCAAAATTTATATAAGCATTTCTTTTGACATTATTAATATGGTGGAAGAAAAAAAAACCTATTTATCTGCCCCCATCAGAATGTTTGTTTGTGAGTTGCTTGTCTTGCATCTTTATTATAATAATAATTATATCATAAGATATAAGATATGATATGTAATTCCTAAGTTACTGATTGTTTTCAGTTTGCCGGTGATGATAATACATCAATATTATTTTCTTTGCTTACTTTATACTTTATAAAGTATACTCGTATTAAAACTTTATATTTTATGAGGAGGGATAGAAGTTAACCTGGCAGGGATTTTAATATGAATTTAAAAGGGGGATAACTTTTCAACAGGGAGGAAATCCTCCCCATTCCCCCCGTTAATTCGCACCGTGGCTGGTTTCCTTCATTGCAACATTAATAATGTTACTCTCTATGAAATTTGTATTACGAGAGGGAAGGAGATTTTGAGGTATCCAACCATGAAATGAGATTTAATAGGCCTATCTCCGAATCCTAGTTACGGTTTCAACATCAGGGTTGCATCATCTACGACCTGAAAATATCACCTATTTTGTTTGGTGTAGCTGGTGTCATGGTTTAGAACGTATGACTTTGTTTGACCATCCAATCGGTGAATCGCTCGCTCTGTTTAATGTTACTCCCCCATACATAACCACAATGAGTGTGAGAGAGCGAAATAATTAGTACTGTCGAAATAGTGAGGTTTATATATGTGTACGGCAGTTTAAGCTATTTCATTTCGTTTTAATTTTAATGAGAATATAATTTATTGTATTTGCAAATTATAAGTCACTTCTAATTATTTGTATTGAGACAATGTCTCCAGTTATTTCAAAATTAAAAGGAACACAATTCAGAGTCGTGAAATTGTGGCCAATATTTATGAGTTCATGAAAAATGTCCAAGTAACAAAAACGAAGGGTGTTAAGGGGAGTCATGAAGATCCAAAATAGAAAAAAAAAAGACATTTTTATTTTTTCACACTTTATGAAAGTATGGTTCATTATACGAATATTAACTATTCCAAATATAAAAAAAAATATATATATTAGTGTATTTATGTTTGAGAGAAAAAAAATACCACTTTTCACAAAAAAAATTATCTCAGGAACTAATTTTCTTAGAAGGCTGTAGTTTGGCTTATTTTGTAGTAAAAGCAATGCTTCATTTTTTATTTATTTATTTTCTTGGGTTATTTTAGGACGCTGTATCAACATCTAGGTTATTTAGCGTCTGAATGAAATGAAGGTGATAATGCCGGTGAAATGAGTCCGGGGTCCAGCACCGAAAGTTACCCAGCATTTGCTCGTATTGGGTTGAAGGAAAATCCCGGAAAAAAAAACTCAACCAGGTAACTTGCCCCGACCGGGATTCGAATCCGGGCCAACTGGTTTCGCGGCCAGACACGCTGACCGTTACTCGACAGGTGTGGACGCAATGCTTCATAAAGCCTGTGTTTCAATTTACTACAATAGTAATATGCGTTACAAGAGCGGTATGTTGACGTTTTCATGTTCGAGGAAAAGATTGAAAAAGCGAAACGTAGTTGAGCTTTTTTAATTTCCGAGAACATGAAAACAAACATACCGCTCGTGTATCGTACATTATTTTGTGCGAAGATCGTTTATTACATACCTGAAAGACGAATTTCTAATTAGTTGCAATGAAATCTCCATGTTGGTTTCTGTTTAATGACGGCAACTTCGGAACACCAAAATATCTTTCTTCAACATTGTTGCTTTAAAATGTTTTCTGTGTTTACTATACTCCAGCAGGCCATGATATACGTCTGTCTTTTTTTTTCCCAGTCTATAAATGCGAACTTAAAACAAACAGTAAGGTTATGTAATGATTTATTTTTCATTTTAATATTTTAACAATATTGTTTATAAGTTATAACATATTGCAGTAATAACATCGGCATCTGGAATCTTGTTGATTTTTTCACGGCTTCCTTAATGTTACTTGTATCAGGAATGTAATAAGTTTCGTGGAGTAGTAGACTTTACTTAATTTTTGCAAATATTTAAAAACAATAACTAACATTGCAATTTAGGTGAAATTGCAGTGGTAAGTTTCCAATTTATAATTATTTCTATGTTAAATGTCTCTAAAAATAATATGTTAAAAGCCTAAAGCAGTAAAATGAATGTCGCGCTTAAGCGGTAAGAAGAGGGAAATTGTTATGTGCGTTACGTTGGGAATACTGAATGTGGTATTTCACACTTACCGCGTATTGGTTCTGTGCGGAAAACAAGCAAATACGCACGATCTCGCACAAAAGAATGTTCGAGAGGAAGAACTAACAATACTAATGAATCGTTCAATAACGTAGTTTGGTACAGAGTTCCAAAAAATGTGTTTGTTGATAGTTGGCGTTGAAACTTGGTGTACGAGAAGCTGTACTCACATTTATTGTTGCATACACCATAATAATACAGCTGTTGAAGGATTTAGGTATTCAAATAGGATAAAATAACTCGAAAAAACATGGCGAACTTCAATACATTGGTAATGAGATACCAAGCAAAGAGACAAGATCGAAGAGAAGGAGGGCAGTATTAGCACATTCTAGTATATACAGTCACGAAGCTTGAGTTTATGATGGTACTAGGAACAATAGACTGCGCAGGTACTATTTCGCATTGTCTGTGATGAGGCGATAGTAGCGATCCAAGTGGTTAGCTATAAGAATAATGGCCGGTGTGCATAAAAGGACCTCATGTAAAAATATTTTCCGAAACTTAGAAATCTTGACTTTACCTTGTGAATACATTCTTTCCCTAATGATGCTGTATATTAAGAACCAAGATAAATTCAGTACTAATCAAGACATTCATCATTTTAATACAAGACATAAATCAGATCTTCATCTACCCTCTGTTAGTCTAAGCTGTTTTAAAAAAGGAGTTCGCTATTCATGTATAACAGTCTTCAATGCACTGCCTAATAATCTTAAAGATTTGAAGAACAACGATAAAAGGTTCAGAAAAGAATTAACCAAATTTCTACATACTCATACCTTGTACACAATTGATGAATTGTTTATGCTTGTGAATTGAATTATTCTACTTAAATGACATGTACAATTTTATATAGCTCAACTAAAATATGTTTTATATTGACTTAATCTGTTTACTATGTATTGTATTTTTGTTTAGCATAACTGATGAATTGTTACTGTATACGTCAACTGATGAATTGTTTAAAATAAATTGAATTAATCTACTTCATATGAATTGTATAGCTCAACGAAAATAAGTTTGTAAATTGAACTAATTTGATTGTATATGTTTGTATAGTTTGGCTGATGAATTGTATATGTTCTTAAAATGATTACTAGTCTGTGTAGCTCTACTGATGAATTGTATATAGACCTACTGTAAATTGAATGGTAATATGTATAGCTCAACTGATGAATTGTTTATGATTATAAATTGAATTAATCTACTTGATATTAATTGCACAAATTTGTATAGCTTAATGAAAGTATGCTACTTTGTATTGTATATATTTGTATAGTTTTGGCCGATGAATTGTATATGCTTTAAATTGAATAGTAATCTATATAGCTCTACTGATAAATTGTTTGTGTTTGTAATTTGAAGTAGTTTGCATGATATGTATTATCAATTTCTGTATATCACAACTGGTTGAATTGTTTATACCTTAAATTTAATTAAATTGTTTTGTATTATAATATAGCTCAACTTATGAATGATCGTTTGCGTTTGTAAATTTAATAATCTGATTGGCTATGTATTGTATACTTTTAGTAGAGCCATCGATGTAGCTCAGTCGGCAGACTCGCTGGGCTGCTGTTCCGGAGCTGCGTTCGGGCTTGGGTTGGATCCCCTTTGGACTTTGGTTTCTTCCGAGGTTTTCCACAGCCGTGGGACTGAAGCCGGATGGTCTATGGCGAGTCCTTGGCATCAACACCTTTGATTTGATTATTTGATTTGATTACCTGGTTGGGTTTTTCCGAGGTTTCCCCCACCGAAAAGGCAAATGCCGGGTAATATTTTGGCGATCCTCGGACCTCATTTCATCTCACTACATCTCGCCAAAATGTAAAAAAAAAAAAATTGTACAACATTGTAAAAATTGTAGAAAATTACTAAATTGTAAAACTATAAAAATTTGTAAAAATTGTAATTGTAATATTGTAAAATGTTGACATGTTCCACATCTTAAAGCTTCATTGCTCATGTAAGATCTATGGAATAAAATAAATGAATGAATGAAATGAATCTATGGATGCATATTCATTACGTATTGAGCTTCGTGACTGTAGTATTAGGTGAGGAGGATAGATAAGAAGATAAGGACTACCAACCGGGAAGATTTTAAAACATTTTTTTCTGTAATAGGTGAGTTTTTATGTTAAATTTTACTTTAAACGTGATTTAATTAAAACTACATTTTTCAACATAAATGACCCGTTTTCCCAAAAACTACTAGGTCTATCTGCATGAAATTTTTGCCTTACATTTCAGATATCGCTGTGATGATGTGGAATTTCTTTTATTGAGTATGCTGTAATAATTTATTAAAACAAATAAAATATATATTTTTATTTTAGAAGTTTAAAAAATTATATATTTTTTCTATTAAATATTTTATCATCAAAACGAATCAGTGCAATCAAAAGGAATGCATAAACATCTTGTAAAAATATCACATTTCTACACCTACAGTAGTCATTAACATTGCTGTTTTAACAATAATGAGGTACAGCTTGACAACTCCTCTTAACCGCTATATATATGAGGAAATAAAATAAATACAAGTACAAATCTAACAAATTAAAATCGGTGACACCAGCATATTTTCAATTTAAAACATTAGGCCTACATGGTTAGAACCAGGTAATCATGGATAACACAATAATTTTTTAATTTGGTTGTTTAACGACACTATATCAATTACTAGGTTATTTAGAGTTGATGAGATTGGTGATAGTGAAATGGTATTTGGCGAGATGAGACCGAGGATTCGCCACAGATTACCTGGCATTCACCTTATGGTTCTGGAAAACCTCGGAAAAAAACACAACCAGGTAATCAGCCTAATCGGGGATCGAACCCGCGCCCGAGCGCAACTTCAGACTGGCAGGCAAGCGCCTTAACCGACTGAGCCACGCCGGTGGCTCTTATGATATATCACAAAGGAAAATTTAAATATAAAATTAGTTTTGAATAGCATTTTACAAACAAATTCAGGAACTGCAAAAGTGCAAAACAACTGCGAGATATTTAGATCGAGTGTGGGAGAAATGAAATATGACTAGATATAATTTTTAGTTTTTTTTTTAAATATATTTACATTTTACGAATAAATTCAGGAACTGGAAAACTCCAAAACGACTGCGTGTTATTTAGATCGAGTGTGGGAGAAATGAAATATGACTAGATATAATTTTTAGTTTTTTTTTAATATATTTACATTTTACAAACAAATTCAGGAACTGGAAAACTCCAAAACGACTGCGTGTTATTTAGATCGAGTGTGGGAGAAATGAAATATGACTAGATATAATTTTTAGCTATTTTTTAAATATATTTACAATTTACAAACAAATTCAGGAACTGGAAAAGTGCAAAACAACTGCGTGTTATTTAGATCGAGTTTGGAAGAAATGAAATATGAATAGATATAATTTTTAGTTTTTTTTTAATTAATTTATTTATTTTTACAAAATGTAGGCCCACTTTGTAAAGTGTGTACTTTCAACACCTCGGAGTTGTAAAACTTGTTGACATTAATAATAATAATAATAATAATAATAATAATAATAATAATAATAATAATAATAATGCCACCTTTTAAGCCTCTATCAGCCGGCAGCTTGTCTGACGTCCACATACTGAAGTGAACTATCATCCAACCAATAAGATCGGTATTGCGTGGTTAGCACTATGATCCTCCTAGCCGTACAGCCGATTTTCTGAACCGTACCTATCATGTATAGCTCCCCAAATTCATCACGATACTAGGTGGGCGTATTGCCTGAACTGAATGAAGATGGACGATCGCCCAGAACTGACGGGCTGGAGTTATGTTTTCAGATAAAACATCGGGCTAGTCGTTGAATTCAGAAGCACGTGCGTCTAAACTGAAGATTTTTCCTCAATCTTGCATCATCTCTCGATTAGCGCGGACAGAAAACTACGATACAGTTGACTCTATTAATTCCCAGGGTAAGGGGAAAACCCTCCCGCGACCATTGTCACTGTGATAGCTCTTTTCAATCTAGCGTCTTTTTTTTTTTTATATCTATGGAGTTACTAATGACAGGAGTTTAAAATAAGTATCTGTATCCATTCGCAAATAATTACGCCGACTTCCATATTCATTACGTAATTAACAACGCAAATTCAAATGGAAGAATTTACCCCTCTGCAGCAACCATCTTCTACACCACCGTGTACGATGAACCTTCCTTTTTCTCTTCTATTTTGCGAGAGACAATGAAAGACGAGAAAACGGGGCTACGCGCGGGACCATAGTATTTCATTCTGTACTCTGCAATCATCGGCGGAAGAAACATTACTGGCCTGCTGGGGGAAAAGGAACTGGTCATCCTACCCCACTTTCTCCTGGCCTAGTTGCCTCATAAGTGGTGCCTTGTTGGTATCACATGTGAGTTCAGACCTGTCTTCGGATATTGATTAAACAACTGGCTTGGAATTCCTCCGATAACTACGAGTAGTTGAATCTCGTATCCTAGCTTTCTATTTAATATTCCATAAGTTAAAATATACAGTGTTTCCATTTATCTTGTGTGCCTATTATAACTTTTTTGTTTGGATAGATATTGGAATTTTTGTTTATGAGCGTTATGTTAGAACGAGGGCTAACATGAGTGTGGAGATTTGGAGCATGTAACTACATTATGGAACAATATACATGTGACGTCATCAATTTTTCAAATAACACTACATACTTATTCATGTTACATTGATTACACACATTAAGACGAGTTCAAAAATGTATCACAATGTCAACTTCCTAATAAATAACAACAACAAAACGAAACAAAAACGTACTTCCAATGTGAAAATGTTATGCTTTGAGAGTCACAGAAGATGTTCCAAATGGTGACCATTCACATTAATGCACATTCGAAGGCGTTCTCCGAAAGACCGTATGACTGCCCAGCATGTTGCTGGCTGAATGGACACACAAGCCTGTCGAATGCGTTGCTGCATGTCGTCTGGTGTTGTCAGTATGTTCTGGTACACACTGTCCTTTACGGTTCCCCACAGGAAGAATCGAGTGGCGACAGGTCCGGAGAACGTGCAGGCCACTGTACGTGGATTGTGGCGGTGTGGTTTGTTTACGTGTTAAGACAGCAAACACACAACACAGGACGTGTACGGACGTCAGTCGTCTTTCGTTTTGTGTGAGTTAATGCACAAAATGAATGGGACACCACAACAAAGACCATTCTGATGGCATTCATTTTGCATTTTGTTGTTGTTATTGATTGGGAGGGTGACATTGTGATACATTTTTGAACTCGTCTTTATGTGTGTAATCAATGTGACATGATTAAAGTATGTAGTGCTATTTGAAAAATTTATGACGTCACGTGTGTCTTGCACTATATATAGTTACATGCACCAAATGTCTACACTCATGTTAGCCCTCGTTCTAACATAACTCTCAGAAACAAAAATTCCAATACCTATCCAAACAAAAAAGTTATAATAGGTGCACAAGATAAATGGGACATTTTGTATAATACTCGTCTAGCCCATAACGCGTGCAAAAAAGGTTTTCTCTTTACTCTCACCCTCCTACCCCAGGAATGACAGAACCCGTGCGTGGCTCAGACATGTAAGCGAACCTATTGGAGGACGTGCACATATTGCACACACACGATCTATCGTTCGTCTTTATAGAGAAAGTCTAAAATCTTACGTATATCGCCAGAATCTTTTGCAGGATAAAGGCAGGAGTGTTGCCAATCACCATCACCTCTTCGTATCGAAATCAGGAAGCATGAAACTTCTACTTTCTTGCTCCGATACAGACCTACTTTCATTAGCGGAAATGAGAATGAAAAGAGGAGACAGTGGGAGAGAGAGACAGAGATTGAACGCAAGAAGCTGTCATGTCCTTGGAAGGGGTATCGGTATTGATGAAATATCTGTATCAGATCCAAACTTGTCTTACAAGCAAACGTTCTGATGGGAGCAGATAAAAAGTTAATTTTTTTATTCCACCATGTTAATAATGTCAAAAGAAGTGCTTATACAAATTTTGGCCACTCTACCGCAATTACGTGGGCTGTAAAAATATAAGTTCGCCAGGGGCCGTTGACAGAAAAAAAAATACAATTTCATTGGACAAATTTATTGGAACAGACACAGCAATTATTGAGCTATTTTTCAATATATTTTCACCGGAATTGAGACATTTCTCATTTCATGAGATCGACAGAGAGAGGTGCAGACGCCAGTCAAACGCTGGTTCCGATCCCAGGCGGCTGACTCCTACGAAACAAAGCTGATCCCATGGTATGACAAATATATCAATTCCAGTGGTGGATATGTTTACAAATAGCGCAACAATTGCTGTATCTATTTCAATAAGTATTTCCCTGCAATTGTGCTTTTTTCTATAAACGGCCCCAGGGAAAATCACTTTCTGGACGGCTTTGTAATTACGGTCGAGTGGCCAAAATTCGTATAAGCACTTCTTTTGACATTTTAACATGGTGGAAGAAAAAATTACTTTTATCTGCCCCCATCAGAACGTTTGCTTGTTAGCTAAGATGGCATTCCATTAAAGAAACTTTCAAACATTTTAAAACGAAAACAGAAAGTAGCCTACAACAGCATACTTATAACAATGGAAACCTGTCGCTGAGCACTATGAAGGACAATTTTTCAGTCGTAGGAGGGGGCGTATCAACAGCGTCGACTATCCCAGTCAATGCTTTAAATCAGAAACTTGAATTCCGTTCTTCACAAGTTGGAATTCTAACGAGACTCTTAGACTCCACGCATTAAACAAATCGTATCTCCTTAAAAAAATGTTATATTATTTCTCCCTTTTTGACTATTATTTATTTTAGGTTAATGACTTACTGACCTTTTAAGGAACCCGGAGTTCATTGCCGCCCTCACATAAGCCCGTAAAAAACAGCTTGTTACGAAACCTTCAAATAAGCCTCGGAATGGGACTGATTCTCTGGCACGATCACAGCAATGGAATAAGGTTAATGACACTCCTGTACAATATTTCTCGTCTACCATTTTCACTTTCTGAAATATTGATAAATTACATCTAGTACCGCGGGGTCATCATTGACCCCAAAACGACATTTTGTGCGGTTTATAATGTATTGCGGACAAACCACTCGTAATTAATTCTTATGCTACCTAGTGGCAGATTATGACACTGTTTACACCAGTTCTTAATTTTTTCGGCCAGATTTCACTAATACTTCAGCGATTAACTACCTTTGTTTGCGGTCTGATGAGCGACTACACTATGGCTGCTGTAGGTCTAAATTAACTTTATACAGAATGTATTTTCTGACTAACAGTATTGAATCGGTCATTGTTGAAAGGCACTAAGACAATTCCTGACGAAAAGAACACTGTGATGATTTATTAAGTTTTTCTGGACGTACCGGTAACAGAGGATGAAACAAACCAATTATACTTTCTGTCTTACTACTGTGATGGTGAGTGATGTGTAAGAACGTCCATCGCTGTAAAGTGTCAGCACGTCTGACCGTGAAACGAGCGTGTCCGGTTAAAAATCATGGTTGAGACAAGTTACCTGGTTGAGGTTCTTTGCAAGGTTTTCCCTCAACCAACTGAAGCAGAATTTCTGGCAAACTTTCGGCGTTGGACTTCCGATTCATTTCGCCATCATAATTACTGTTTCCCCTTTCATCATAATCTCCGTTTCTTTCATAGGTTTTGGACTTGCTTTCGATGTAGAGTCGCCTGCGTGTCACCGTCGAACTTTGGACCCCGTGGATATGTGGTCATTAGTTACTGGTGGTAGTGCTATGCACCGTGGGCTCTCTACTGGGCTCGTGGTAATTCGTGGGACCGGGGTTGTGAGACCTCGGTAAGGCTTATACGGAAAGGTACAGGGTCATATAGGCTGTAGAGGAGTTCGGAAGCGGGCGGGAGGGGAGGTCTTACGGGATGCACATCACTGCATCCCGGGTAGTACAAGGAGCCAACCCGAGCGGCCTGCGTGCGAGAATAGTTCCAGTTCTAGGGCAGTAGATATGTCAAGTACTTTTTTAGTTTCACTATACATTTGAATCAGACGACTTATTGAATAAGTCTTCTGTCAATTATGAGCTTACTGTATATGACAAGTAAGTCATTGATGATAATTTACACCATTTATTAAATATAAAGTAGAACCTCTATTATCCGTAGTAATGAAGGGGAAGAACTGGACGGTTAATCGAAAAAATAGGATAATACGTACCATAAAATATTTTCATAAATTAAATGCATATTTGGCCTACAGTTTTGTAATTTCCTCCGTAATGTTATGTTTAACATGCTAGATAGTGGACCAGAAGTTCATTAATTTAATTCTGGTTATCAACGTGGGTTAATAAGTTCCAAGGAAATTCCTTGTGACGTATGTTCGCGGAAAGACAGGAATAGTAGAGGTCTCTTGTTGCAGATTTAGCCTACATATTTTATACACGTTATCCTTGTTTTTCCTGAAATCGCGCCAATCTCCTATTCTGGTCGAAATGAGTCGCGGTTTCTCTTTTCCCAAAACTCTCAATTATTTGCAGTTTTATTTCCATACCTAGCAAAACACTTCTGACACTCGTGGAAGATGTTTTGCTTTGAAAATATAAAGTACGGGCACTCGAACAGTAGGACATGGACTGAATGCTGTACGGGTTTGCTATAAATTGTGCGGAAATTCTTGAAACTATTTCTTTGAAGGCAGGTAGTGATTATTTTACAAGTTGGGAAAAGCACCTTCAAGTAACTGTTCTTATTGCCGGCAGTAGTACTATGTAAGGGTAAAGGCTTGTAATAATACACTTACTTACTTACTGGCTTTTAAGGAACACGGAGGTTCATTGCCGCCCTCACATAAGCCCGCCATTGGTCCCTATCCTGAGCAAGATTAATCCATTCTCTATCATCATATCCGACTTCCCTCAAATCCAGTTTAATATTATCTTCCCATCTACGTCTCGGCCTCCCCAAAGGTCTTTTCCCCTCCGGCCTCCCAACTAACACTCTATATGCATTTCTGGATTCGCCCATGCGTGCTACATTCCCTGCCCATCTCAAACGTCTGGATTTAATGTTCCTATTATGTCAGGTGAAGAATACAATGAGTGCAATTCTGTGTTGTGTAACTTTCTCCATTCTCCTGTAACTTCAAGCCTTTTAGCCCCAAATATTTTCCTAAGCACCTTATTCTCAAACACCCTTAACCTATGTTCCTGTCTCAAAGTGAGAGTCCAAGTTTCACAACCATAAAGAACAACCGGTAATATAACTGTTTTATAAATTCTAACTTTCAGAATTTTTGACAGCAGACTGGATGATTAAAGCTTCTCAACCGAATAATAACAGGCATTTCCCATATTTATTCTGTGTTTAATTTCCTCCCGAGTATCATTTATATTTGTTACTGCTGCACCAAGATACCTGAACTTCTCCACCTCTTCAAAAGATAAATTTCCAATTTTTATATTTCCATTTCGTACAATATTCTCGTCACGAGACATAATCATATACTTTGTCTTTTCGGGATTTACTTCCAAACCTATCTCTTTACTTGCTTCCAGTAAAATACAGTAATAATACACTGCAGAAAAAATAAGTAATAATATAAGTAATAGTACAACATTTTTTCGCAAAAAAAAAAAAAAGAAAAAGAGCAAGAGAAAGAGAATAGGATAATAGGGTGACGGATAATCGGGGTTCTACTGTATCTGGAACGTCACTGGTAGATGATTGCCATCTGAACCTAAATTTGTGGTTCAAAAGCAGTTAAAATCCATAAACTTGTTGGCTTCCCTTCCTTAAGAAGATTCTATGGTAACGGGAACTGACATCCTACACCTGCCAGATAAAATTTCGGCATAAGTGAGAGAACTATAGTTAAAAATTACCATCAAATACTCTGAGATGTCAAAATTCAGTTACTGCGATTACTGTCATCTTATGCTCTCACGTCTCGTTTGAGATTAATGTATCTTTATATAGATTAATGAGTTTTGCTCACTTCACAAGTGGAATTTCGTCACATTTTCATGACAGAGTAAAGTTGATGAAAGAACTTTAGCCATTCAATCAAGTATATGAAACACATTGAGATGTAGCCTATGTATAATCATTGCTATCCATTCCTATCTGAAAGTGTCTGTAAAAGCGATGTTGCTGGGTTCACGTTTATTGATATTTGGTAATTTAGAACTTTGGGCTTGTTATTTAACGCAATAAAGTTTCGTGACAATATAGAGTTCCCATGAGTTTTCATAACGAGCTTACACAATAATACCTACAACAGAATTCATCGGAGAATACTGCACTGTTCTCGTGTACAATGTATACAATCACACAAAAATGTTATTTGACTTTCGGTAACAATAACTGTATTACGTTCCGTTATTCATTTGGTCTTAGGAACAAACTCAACCAGGACGCCAAATGCTTAATTTCCAACGTTTTAAGCCGATTCTCCGTTGTGAGACCTCATATCAACCCTCCCAATAGACCAGCGTTTTTTTAACCTTTCTCAACATGTAACATACTAGATGTAATTTAAAAACCCATATAGACCTCTCTAAACCAATGGTTTCCAACCAGGGAGTGATTTTTAGGGTTTTGGGAGGAATATATTAACTGAATGTTGACTTGTACCGCGTTCGCTGAAAGTTGACTCGTGTGGACTCACTTTTTACCAGTCTTTTCATTTTTACTTTTCCAATTGTTACTTTATTGCTATGGCATTCTTTACTGTTTTCATATTCTCGCGGTAAAATAGGCTGCAACCTTGAAACACGTTCATGAGAACGGATGTATAGTAGTTCAACGCGTAACATTATGAATGCAGCAAATCGTCCATCTCAGTCAAGATATCCAGGAGGCCTTCAAGGGACGTGAGGGCACAGCAGCAGTTTTCATTGACTTTCAAAATGGATAATTATGATACTGTTTGGAGGAGCAATCTGTTAAGGGAGCTATAGAACCTTGGGGTTCATCGGCACATGTTTATGTGGATTTCATATTTCTCATTACAAAGATGTTGTGCAACTAATTATTGTGATGAAATCTCGAAATACAAATCAATCCATGTAGGAGTCCCAAGAGAGTCATCCTTGTACCATTCTTTGCAACATATATATTAATGATGTCCAGAAATCCATTCAAACAAAGAATGTAAAACTCATACTATTTGCAGATGATCTCGTTATTTGGTCGTCAGCACCACGTTAAAAGATCAACAGATTAAAACAGAACTTAGAAGATCCGGTTGCCAAACTGAAACTTGGACGCATTCACATTTGATGAAAGTAAACCTAAATAAAACAAATTTTCAGTATTTCACATTAGGATGGAAAGAAAAAGATTTGAGTGTACATACTCGTGTAAACCAATCCAAATAATTAATGAAGCTAAATATCTATGAAACACCTTCGATAATAAATTAGCCTGGAGCACACACACACAAAACATGTGAAAAAGCAATCCTCAAACTTACAATAGGAACCAAATGGGGTAGCTCTACAAGAACAGTTTCTACATCCGAATAATTCCAACGAAATTCTTCTACTACACGTGCATAAGAACTACTGCAAAAATAATGTTCAACAATGAAAACTCGTCGCTCTTGGGAAAACGACGTTTGCCGAGCAATAAACAAAGGACTACTGCAAGCGTCAGTGTATACATACACATCAAAATGACGTATAGGTTTGTTGCTGTTAATACCCATGATGCTATCTAGCGGTAGCCGATAGCAATTTCCAACTGCACTACTCATTATAAACACTATAATTTTAATGTGCGCGACTTTTGGATCGTTCTGTATTCATTGAGATAAGTCTGAGTATTCGCAGTGGAACTACCTGACATTGGCCTTACAGTTGAATAAAAACTTGGAAGAAACGCAATCAGGTAAGCAGGGCGAGCAGAATTGGGACCCGCGTCCGAGAGAAACCTAGGAACACGTCTAGCTCATACGCCCATGAGACTACGCCAGAGATCGGCGCGCGGGTACGTCAAGTGGGTAGTCATGGGAAGCAAGGGTTCTGTGAGAAGCAAGCGAACTTTTACGTCATCTGAAGACTAGCAGTGGCGGACCTGAGATCTTACAATGTTTTGATGAAGCGATAAATTTTGCAGAAATATGCAGTAACAGAAGATGTAATGAAGCGCACATTATGAAATCATTTTATTTCAATTTTGCAACCATTAATGAAACTACCTTCTTATACAGGGACATAATTTTATTTTTACTTCAATTTTTATTGTACCTGAGTTTTTTAATGTACTTCACTCCCACCCCTTCTACTAGTGAAGTTCAACCGTCCTGCACACAGATCTAAGACCGCATATACAGTCATAGTAGCCTTACGGTCATAGTAAACAGTACGTTCCAAAAATATGTTCGAGTTTTCCAGTGACAAAAGAGCTTTCAATATTGAATCATTTTCGCACAGGTACAGTCGTCCATTTGCCTACGTCGTATCCCGGTTTCCCTCACCAGATTTTATTCGCCAGCTAGTGGCTGGGCTGTCTTAGCTCTTTTCTGAGAACATTAATTTCTGTTAGGAATTGGACGTCTACGTAATATTATACAACTGTTTAAAATAACTTAAATAAAAGGGCCTCGTTAAGTAATTAACTGTCATGTGATTTCCTCCCTTTCTACAACTCTACGACATAACCACTTGGACGGACAGAGAGTATGTCTGAGTAATTTTATCTTTTCGGATCGGGCAGAAGTGAAGATTGAATTTACAGTACGTAAGGTACTCTTTTATAGAGTAGATACAGAATTATTTCAACATAAGTTACCTGGTAATTGGGATTAGGTACAATAGTCTACAGTGCGATAATATGCACATTAGAACTGAAACCTGTATCGAAATGAACGGCCACCATTTTAAAAAATGCGTTTAAATATCCATATTATGATTATTTTTCAATTTAACTTCATTCTCTATATTGTACACTAATGTGCTGTAGACAGTATAATATATACTGCATAATGAATACGTCGACATGGACAGCTCAGTTCGTGAGTAAAAACACTCACTGTTAATACTGTACTGTATTTCGATTAAACAAAAACCTAATGAAAATGATCAAACTCAAAAGCGCAATATTTCCTAGTTTACGTAAAGGGATGAACTATTTTCTTCCCTCCTATACCTAGTAAAGTGATTTGTTTGTATATTACGCCAGTATCATCAAACTTCAGTCGTGCAAGGGGGTAGCAAACGGCGTTGATCCAGAGGTATAGACAAGTTAATATTAAAAATGTTAGTAAAAATAAAATGATGCCCCTGTACAATAATGAAAACATAACTTATTAATAATATTGTTGATATCTAAAAATTCTAGTCACACAAAGATGAAAATAATTAATAGTTAAATACCAACAATATCCGTAGTTCATCGAAGAAGATATAAAATCCTACGAGTTCTTTCATCGTTAATGATAACTGCGGTAAGTAATAATAATAAATATGTTTTATTTAACGACGCTCGCAACTGCAGAGGTTATATCAGCGTCGCCGGATGTGCCGGAATTTTGTCCCGCAGGAGTTCTTTTACATGCCAGTAAATCTACTGACATGAGCCTGTCGCATTTAAGCACACTTAAATGCCATCGACCTGGCCCGGGATCGAACCCGCAACCTTGGGCATAGAAGGCCAGCGCTATACCAACTTGCCAACCAGGTCGACTAACTGCGGTAAGAGGATACAATGAATTCTTTTATACTTAATGGCAATTTCCGTTAGAAAATGCTATGACTTCTTTTATCCTTAATGATAACTGTCATTTGAAAATGCTACGACTTCTTTTATCCTTAATGATAATTGCCATTAGAAAATAATATGAATTCTTTTATCCTTAATGATAATTGCCATTAGAAAATAATAAGAATTCTTTAATTTTGAATGATAATTGCCGTTAGAAAATGTTATAAATTCATTCATTCTTAATGATAATTGCCATTAGAAAATCTATAAATTCTTTTATCCTAATTGCCGTTAGAAAATGTTATGAATTCATTCATCGTTAACGATAATTGCCATTAGAAATCTATTAATTCTTTTGTCCTGAATAATAATTGCCGTTAGAAAATGATGTGAGTTCTTTTATCCTTAATGATATTGCCTTTAGAAAATGTTATGAATTCATTCATCCTTAATGATAATTGCCATTAGGAAAACTACGAATTCTTTTATCCTTAACGATAATTGCCGTTAGAAAATGCTATGAACTTTTTCATTTAAATGATAATTGCCGTTCGACATCTGAATTAAGTTTTTCTATTCCGAGAGCCACAGTTCGAGCTCAGAAGTTGATCACGTTAAATTTGGCAGCTTCTCCTGGAATTACTAGCAGTTATTTGCAAGCACAGTTTCACGGAAGGTCCTTCTGAGATTTGTCGATATTCTCTCGTAATTAAGTACCGTACTTGATTTTGTAACTAGCTAGATCAGCAGCTTGATCCCGAATCTAGAAGTCCGTGTCCTGTTTGAAACGTTAAAAAATAATAAAGTACAAATGTCAACTGTAGAGATACTAAATCTACAGTTAAAAATAAATCAAAGTTAATTTAAATAAACATTTAAAAATCGATAAAATATAGCTAATGTATCAATAACATAAAATATAACGCATTATAAGAATATCACAATTCAAAAATTACCTCTTTCAGATGACTTTAGGTTTTCAATATCTATAAACGTTCTTTCTCTTTTAATTCATCATACGTGGCCGCATGTCTAACTTTGTAGTGTCTTAAATATTACACTTGCTTGATGTAATAATTGTGTTACACAGTAGACGTGTTGTACGGCCTTAATTATAGATGTAAAGAATTTATCATGGCACGGACTTCTTTTGGTAGATTCCACGTGCTCTGCAGTGATGAACTTGCCACTGATCCAGTATACCTGAGAGGTGGACTGATCGCCCGCCCGGTCAAGACACAGAGCAAGCAGCGGGTACGCACACACCTCTGAACTACACCTATATTCAACTAGCCCAGGCATGATCATAACTAGAGCATTCATTTTTAGCCCCATAACATGTTAATGTTAAGTTAACTGTACGGAGTATGGATGACGTCACTTGACCTTGCGTACGTACGGATCACATACAAAATAGTTGCGGAGTTGTAAGACAGACCGTTCACGTAAAGCACACAGCGAACGTGCCGTGTCAATTATCTTTAGTTGTATAGGGAAATCATTTTATTTTTACTTGCATTTTTATTGTACCTGCATTTCTGAATGTACTTCAATCTCACCCCTTCACTAATGTCCTTGCTCCCGTCAGACACACAAACTTACGGCCGCTGTTGCGTTCGAAGTCTTCAAGCAGTGAAGTAAACACTGCAGTGTATAGTGTGTTTCAGAAATATGGTTGCGTTTTCTATAGAAGAAAGAACCTATATTAATAATATCGTACTAAAAATTATATTGAAGAAACGATAAATTCAATTTCAGAGAATATGCTTCAAAATGTTTTTAATAATATGCGTAAAGAATTGAAGCCTGCATTGTAATGAACGGCAACCATTTTCAGCAACTTGTTTAAAAATTCAGATTAGCTTATTTTGAATTGAGGTGGCTAGAAGCAAAGGAATGCTAGTGACATTTGTAATAACATGAGTTAAGTGCATCCAGTGTAAGCTAAAGTATCTAAAATGTTAGTGGCAAAGGGATATTTTAATCGCATCACACATTAAAATTTAAATAAAAATTTCACCGGTTTTACGAAAGCTTAAATATTTAATCCCCATTTTCTCAAAAGTAACTTAAGTGCACCTACAGCCCTCACTTATGAGCCCCTCAATTTAAATGCACTCTCTATATTGTATGTTAACATCAATAATTAATATGCTAAATAAAGTAGACATTACATAACGAACATAGCCGCCTGAAAAGTTGAGTTAAAAAAAAATGTTACTACTCTACTGTATTTTGATAAATTCCGTAAAAGTGATAATCAAACTGAAAATCGTAATATCGTATTTCCCTACAACATAAATAGATACACTACTTTTCTCTCCTCCTATAGCTAGTAAAATGATTTGTTTACATATTGCACTAGTAAGATCAAACTCCTGTAATGGAAGGGGGCAACAGTGTTTTCGAGTATAGCCAGGTTAATGTTAAAAAAATTGGTAAAAATAAAGTGATGTCCCTGTACAAGATCAGTGCATTTACAATGCTGAAAGCAAAACGTTCTTTACAGAATCGTTTGAATAAGATTGTGGAGGACTTTGGAAATGAACATATAAAGTCACATTCCGACTCTAGAATATGTGTAAAACGTCAATAAGAGGAAGTAAAAGTAAGTACTTGAAACAACATTGTAATTCGAAGAAATACTCTTACCACGTAAATTTGTTCACCAGGGTAGACAATGAACAATCGTCCATCTCTACTGACAGTCAGGTTAAGGACTCGGAATTTTACAGAGATTTATGTAAAATGATGGTTAAATGTAATATACCTTTCACAAGCTCAAAAATAGTTAGACCTATTTTAAGGACTTTCTGGAAAAATATGCACAGCTAATCGTTCGCTAAGTGTTGCAGGTCTTGGTAGTTTCAGGGTTCTCGAAAACAATTACACGTTTAGAAACTCGCGATCTGAAAATGTCAGACGCCCTTAATTTAATAGAAGAACTTGAAACAAATGTGAATGTTCTAGATGTAAAAGGTAATACCGTTGGCGAAAAAGTTAAGAATAAACTTAAAGGCGTCCTACACAAGATCCCTGGTTATTCGGCATTTTGGCAAAAAAACTGACACAAGGTGGAGTAAAACACAGTAACGTTCCTTATTTCCTGTTTGCTCCAGTAACGTCATGTGATGTTGAGAGAAGTTTCTCTAAATACAAACTGTTGTTGAGTGATCGCAGGAGAAGCTTGAATTTCAATACTTTACGCGTGCACTTAGTTATAAATTACAACAGTTGAAGTTCATTTGTTTTGCTCAAGATTGATTAACAGAAGTGACTCATTTTTATATTAATGCGAGTGTACGTGTCCAGTGTGTCTCAGCGGGTACTCCACCCCTTGATCTGATGTCAACAAACAACGATATAAACTCCATGTGCACACAACTAAAAGATAAGGGGATAAAAATGAATGCTCTAATCATAACGGAGGGAAGGTTAATGTTAATGTTATATTTTATTTAACGACGCTCCAGTTCAAAGGTTATATCTCGCCGGATGTTGTACAATATTTCCAGTAAATCTACTGACGTGTCGCATTTAAGCACACTTAAATGCCATCGACCTCATCGAACCCGAACCTTGGGCACCAGCGCTTCTTTTCGACTGGAGGGAAGGTAAATGATCCAGTTCAAACAATATTTCGGACGTGTTTGCCATTTCTTTTCGCTTAGGGATGTACGAAACTATGCGGTATGCCATTACATTAAGAGTAGACGGATGTGAAATTTCAATTTTCTAAACTATTCTAGGTAGATCACTGAAATTTTATACATTTGTCCTGCTGTATATAAATAGTTTCTGTGCAAAGTTTCATAACATTTGAGGCAGAACTGTATGAATTATTAACAATATCCTATTGTAATTTTAAATTGTGTAAATTTAGCTTTTCGAAAATTGCTGCTTCTCTCACAAATTCAAATATTTTCGCTTGAAATTTTGTCTACCTACTTGTCAGATTCTCATAAACAAAACTTACTGTACAATTTTTCCTTTTTATTTTACTAAAAATATAATTAAAAATAGTTTATGCACTAAAGCGTAAAAACAGAAAAAATTCAACTCGAGCATAAATAAAAAAATAATATTAAATTAATATGAATGTTAGGTATAATCCTGATAGTAGGTTTTGTTAAGAAAACGTTAAAAATCCTCTACAAAAAATCATGCATGTAGGACAAAATTTGTATGAAGAGTAGCATTTTTAGTAAAGCAAAATTTATAGAAAATGAAAGTGAAAAAAATTAATTTATAAGTTTGGGATGATAATAATGAACCAGATCTCTATCTTCTTTATTTTCTAGGCATTTTGAAATATATAACTGTAGCTTATTATATGCAGAACTTACCCTTATTTACACTACCACGCAGTGCACACCTAACTTACACTAGTAAATAAAGATGACAACTGAAAAAAAAACTATGTAAACTTATGAAAACACTTTACTAGACAACTATTATTTACAAGTCACTATAGACTGTAGACACTATAACATTAACAATAAAAACTGGTAAACAATTGCAAATATTTCTTGTATCACAAAACAAAAAAAGCATCGAAAACACGTTGTTATGGCTACTAGCAACAAGTGGAATTTTCCTTTAGACAAGAGTTGTCTCCTTTGTAATTGATTACCTTTAAAGGAAAGCAGCCTTTGAAGTGACATCTGTTGGATTCTATGAAGAAATATTTCGAGAAGTCGAGAAGCTACACTGGCTCAATCGAAAATCTAATATAATAAATAATGTATGAAATACAATGTAATTTCCAAAATGGTCGCAGAATTCAGAGTGGAGGGCGTGGACGGGGCATTTAAATTAATTACCAGTCAGAGCGCGCAAACGTTAGAAATGTGGGCCTAAATAGCTGATAGACCGGTCGTATGGTCATGAAAATTGGCAGAGGGCAACTTTAGATCATAAACAATTTTTAAAGATAAAAAAATATTTTCTTTTATAAAAAATGATAAATTTCACATCAGTGTACCCTTAAACATTTAAAATCAAGCCAAATATGTACATACCTAATACAGACATCCATATGGTTACTATGCTTAGTACTCATAAATAATTAGAGAGGCCTACTTGTAAGCTCTAGATTGCATATACTGTTTGGTCAGGACGAGTCTGTCTATAATAGGATAAATGTTATTAGTATATAAACATAAAGCAGTTACGAGATGATAGGCTGTTCGACGAGTACACGCAATATTTTTCATCAGGTTCATTTTTGAAAAAAAAAAATTTCGCAGACATAGACTACATGAATTCAAAAGTTACCTGCATCTTAACTGCGAAATTACATAAGTTACGAGACTTGTCTGTCATTAGGTAATAATTCATGCAATTTCTAGCTGATTTACCTGACATTTGAAAAAGGGTATTGTTCTCTATGGATCGCCTATGTGTTTGAAATGCGATAACTTGATCGGACTGCATTTTCAACTAGTAGTGATTGTGGGTTGGCATTTCTATGAAAAATTATGCCAGTAGATTGTTGAAAATATTCTCTCTATTTTAATCTGCACAAAAATTAAATTTAAATAACACATTGCATTATTACGTGTAACAGTGATTTTATTAATATAAATTATTTTAACAATAATATGTTTAACTCTTACATGTAAGTTTATGTTCGCCAAAATCCGTCTCATGTTCAAGATCGAAGTGTCGTCTGATATATTGTAATGTTTTATATAAATCTCAACTGAACTGTTGAGGCATTGAACTTTACCTTTATTCATAATAACAAAATAGTCCTGTTATCATGTATCTTAGAAATTAAAACGGAACTTACAATTTATTCGCCAAATTCCACCACTTTACACATCCCTGATTAGCTATAACGCTTACTGTATCCTCAGACAGACAGGTAGAATATTTGAGGAGGGAGAAATGAATGGGTGGTGTATACAATTCCCGTGCCTAGTCTAGCCGAAGACTACGACTGTCCAAGAAACTTTGGCGAGAATAATGCAGATTTGATGCAGAAAATTAATGTAAAATTCATAAGAATGATGATGCAAAGTATCATTCCTGTTTGTAAAATTATGTTCCCATACTAAGCTTTTACTCGCAGCGACAGCATTGTATAAGTTGTTTACTTAGGTTTAAAGGTAATGTTATGCCCCAGGGCTAAAGAAAGCCCTGTAGCATGATTTCCTGTGGAGTATTAAATTAGAAACAGGAAAAGTGTCAGCGGAATACACGGTCTTAAGATGCTTAGCCAGCGTTATAGTCTTGTCGGGCGTGTGGTAAATCACTGCCTACAATGAAAGTATTCTTACGCCACAGATCATTGCTGGACTAATGGCATTGGTCCAGTAGAACAAAGCATGCATTTTAATTGGTTGAAATTATATCACGCATTGTTCGAACTCTTTTCTTGCGCGTATTCTCATTATAGCGACTTATCACTATAATGCATTGAATCAAATTAAATGTAAGAGATGTTTGATTAAGTCGACATCTGTAAGTACGTGAAATCAAAAGTGCTTTTAAGCCCATCTCACCTGGTGGATGGCGTGGTCGGTACCCCGGGCGGGAAACGGATAACGAAACATAAAAAGTGTTGGTTAGGAGATGATGCAGTTAGTTGAGATTGACGGAAGGCGTTAATCAAGTCTATTTTTTGGTAAAGAAGAGACGGTAGCGTGATGGCGTCGGCGGAAGAAAACGAAATACATTGTAAGTAGCTTTGTTTGTACATTTTTAAATATATAATAAATCAAGTAGAGTTTTCATTGTATTCAATTCAGACTAAGTTTAGTAATCATGTAATTTTCTATAGAATTCTGAGAGCTCCAGCAAAATAGTTTTCCATTGTTGAGTAAAATGGTGGTGTCAGAAATCCTGATGAGAAGGAGGAGAAGTCGAACGCAGTAGCCATCCGGCTAGCAACCAGTGCGACCTAAGTGACGGTCGCACAACAGAAGGAATGAATGTTTTGTCGTCATTCGGACATGTCTGGAAAAGGGGACATTCCGAGAGTTATTTCATGGGCGCTATGAAATTTACCCTTGCAACGTTCAACTAACTATTCGCATTAAAAGGTAGTCAGAAATTAAACCAAAGGAAACTCAGGCTTCGAAATTAATCTTCCAGAGTGTATTGAAAATAGTGGCACAGATACATAGATGACATACTAATACTATACAAAGCAAACAAAAGACAGATCCAAAACCTGCATCAACACATAAACAAAATACACCCAAAGCTACACTACACATAAGAAATTGAAAATAACAAATCCATAAATTTTCTAGACATCACAATAACAAACGTCGACAACAATCACACATTCAAAGTCTACAGAAAACTCACAACAACAACAACAACAACACACATACGCAACACATCCAACCACCCAACACAACACAAACAAACTGCATTCCGAACAATGGTACACAGACTACTCAACTTACCAATGAACCAACATGATTACAAAGAAGAGCTAAACACAATCAAATACATACACAAGAAAACGGATACAACCCCAACACAATATACAATATAATACAAAAGACAAAACATAATCGCAAAAAAAACATAACAATGCAACACAAACACAAGAATACAAAAAATACATCACACTAACATACGAAAACAAAATCACACACAAGATTGCAACCTCATTCAAGAAATTAAATTACAACATCGCATACAGAACAAATAACACGCTACAAAAACATCTCAACACACAAAAACAAACAAACAAATAAACAAACAAATACAACCACACAGGCGTATACAAACTCAAATGTAACACCTGCAACAACTTCTACATAGGACAGACTGGCAGATCATTTCAAACACGTTGCAAAGAACACAACACAGCCATAACAAAATTATAAAGCACTTCCACATATGCAGAACACATCAAAAATGCTAACCACACCAACAGAGACATCAACACAGACATGGAAATTCTACACATCGAACCAAAAAGCCAGAAACTAAACGCACTAGAACAATACAAAATATACAGATACACAAAAACACATCCAAATGAAATTCTCAACACACAACTCAATTTCAGAACACACACACTCTTTGACTTCACATTACACCAGGGGCGGCCCGTCCTTGTATGCTACAATACAATGATAATTTTTCGCTCAAATAATGTATTTGCAATTTTACGATTTCTCGTGGGTATGTTCATGACGCGTTATAGAGTGTTTAGTCTTCGCTCTTCGCTCTTTGGTTCCTCAGGGGGTACAATGTGCTACTCAAAACTCTACATGAGAATGTAGACAATTAATGCGCATGTGCGAAGCTGAAATCACTGCTCTGATTGGCTATTTTTACTTGGGGAAGTGCTGTAGTCAGCTTCAGCACGACACAGCTTGGAGATTGCAAAAGTAAAGAATAACGAAAGAATGCTTGTTTGTGGAAGAACTGGGAACTATGTACAATGTATTTGGTAATTCAAGTGTCCGACTGCTGCTGCCGCCATCTGCCTGTTTTTTGAGGTTCCTCCTGAATGAGTCTTTAAGCTACCTAGACGCAACAAAATTGTTAAACAGGCAAATTTTTTGACAATTTTTCACATAATTTTCCTGAACGCGAACTTGAAGTTGCTGTCAACAGCTATACTGTACTGAACAAAAGAGTGTTAAAGACACAACTTGGAGTTCTATACGGAAGACCCTACTTCCGAAATATAGATGGAGCTGTTCAATTGTTACAATACATAGTCTCCAACAATTTACAGTATTCATTCAATGAAGTAACGAAGTTGTTAAATATTTTGGTTACAACACCAATGATCATTGCTGAGCCAGAAAGATGTTTTTCTTCCTTGAAACGCATCAAAACTTTAAGGAACACTATGTCCCAGGATCGCCTCACTGCTCTTGCAATACTGTCAATAGAAAAGAGTATGATGTCCAAGATGGAGTGGTTTAACACCAGGGTAATTGATAAGTTCTCCAGTAGGAAGGAACATCGTATGGACTTCATATTTCGTCACTAGGCGAGTCTCAAATTAAGATAAATACATATAAGTATATACAGTAGGCCGATATAGAGACTGTAGCACACTCATTATTTTGACCACCAGCCGCTACTGCATTACACTTACACAATCACACCCCCACAGGAAACAAAACAAAAGGCGCCAAGACCAGCAACAACCAGTTCTGAAGAAGGTCAATAACACGCCGAAACATGTTAGTCAGGTACAGTAATATTTAACACGAGAAAGATAGAATACATATTGCGAAGTGATATAGTGTTAAAAGTTGTGTAATCACGATGTATGTATGAAAATAGCGCTTGAGTTGGGATTTTACAATGCCAGATCTCGTTATCAGGACCTAATTTCTTCCCCGAAGCTAGATAACCAAGCAGTTGATACAGTGTCGTTAAGTAACGTAATAATGAAGTGCGAGGCTGAAGAAAGCATGTCGGACAGGTAGCGTGGAAACGAACACGAGGAGCAAGCCCTTCGTCCCAGGAGGAATGAAGCAATGTTATGACAGGTTATGATAATACCTCTGTTTATAAAGTTGGGCTGTCGAGCCTGTCTGTTATTTTTCTGTCCGTCAGATTGGAAGCTCCATTTAACGACGTATTTTCCCTTTTTGAGATGCATGAGCTAGGGGCGGTGAATAGAAGTACAGCAAGATGAGGGTTCAAGCAATCTCTTTTGAAAGTATAAGGAAATTGTTTACTTTCCTGAGCTTATTTTGCTAGATGCTAGTTAAGTTTCGTTACCGCATCCGTTCTTCACTCAGTAATATGAAATGCCCACCGTTACAAAAAAAGTGATGTACGGTACATGTGAACAAACGAAATATAACCCTTAAGTGAAACCCCTAATTCAACTCCACAGAACTGGACATTGAATTTTAACAAATACATTATATTACAATGATACCTACATATACAAATTAAAATTTTCAAGGCAAAGATGGCTGACGGAGTGAACTCTCGTTTGAACTGCAATCTTAGGTTTCAGTTCTATAGAGACATGCAATGTCACCTACACTCAAGTAAGAGCAAGTTTAAACGTCATTTTCATAGTTTATAAAATTTATTTTAAAAATGACTTACTGGTTCAATGCTGGAGATGTAAAGAAGAAAACATATTTTAAAAACATAATGATAGAATGTTCCATGTATTGGTCCACACCTATGGAGTAACGGTCATCGCGTCTGGTCGCGAAACCAGGTGGCCCGGGTTCGAATCCCGGTCGGGACAAGCTACCTGGTTGAGGTTTTTTCCGGGGTTTTCCCTCAACCCAATACGAGCAAATGCTGGGTAACTTTCGGTGCTGGACCCCGGATTCATTTCACCGGTATTATCACCTTCATTTCATTCAGAAGCTAAATAACCTAGATGTTGATAAAGCGTCGTAAAATAACCCAATAAAATAAAAAAATAAATCCATGTATTGTGGGTCCCTATCACCACGGCATGGCGCGTCCTCAGGTTGCGGATAGAGGAGACGGCCTCCAGATATGGAGGGTAGCTGCGATTCAAATATCTTGGAGCAACAGTAACAAACATAAATGACACTCAGGAGGAAATTAAACGCAGAATAAATATGGGAAATGCCTGTTATTATTCGGTTGTGAAGCTTTTGTCATCTAGTCTTCTGTCAAAAAATCTGAAAGTTAGAATTTATAAAACAGTTATATTACCGGTTGTTCTGTATGGTTGTGGAACTTGGACTCTCACTTTGAGAGAGGAACAGATATTAAGGGTGTTTGAGAATAAGGTTCTTAGGAAAATATTTGGGGCTAAGAGGGATGAAGTTACAGGAGAATGGAGAAAGTTACACAACACAGAGCTTCACGCATTGTATACTTCACCTGACATAATTAGGACCATAAAATCCAGACGTTTGAGATGGGCAGGACATGTAGCACGTATGGGCGAATCCAGAAATGCATATAGAGTGTTAGTTGGGAGGCCGGAGGGCAAAAGACCTTTGGGGAGGCCGAGACATAGATGGGAAGATAATATTAAAATGGATTTGAGGGAGGTAGGATATGATGGTAGGGGCTGGATTAATCTTGCTCAGGATAGGGACCAATGGCGGGCTTATGTGAGAGCGGCAATAAACTTCCGGGTTCCTTAAAAGCCAAGTAAGTAAGTAAGTAATGATAGAATGTTACGAGTAGTTAGGTACGATACAGAAATTTCAAGAAGTCGTATTCTACTTTAAATTGGTTTTTTATAACTTCTCTGACAAAGTAACTTAACATTTATTTTCGTGTCTTAAACTTGCCAATATATATGGGTTGATTCACAAGGATTTACCGTCCCTTACGGAGCTTATTTCCAAAGACATTCTGAGCAAAGTAAAGTCATATAAACATTTATCCTAATTTCAATATTTTCAGAATTACACAAATTTGAAGTTGTTTGTAAAATACCATTATTCTTGAGTTGTAAGGGTAAAGAATATTACAGATAAAGAATGAACTATTCAGCAGTATCATTTCCTTAATTAATTAGGATTCTGAAGCTAAAAATGCGTTGTGAATTCCATAGTTGCTTCGTTTTTTTTTTTCGATTTTTAATTAAAGAAATTATATTTTCTTACGCAATTATAACAACAATTGTTACAAATCACGCACCTTGTAAATTCTTTAAGACTGTACATTAGGGTGCATAATTAAACTGTAAAGAATCAAAGTCCTAAAGTTGTATGCTTTGTAACAATTTTTTGATAAGTGCGTAAGAATTATGTAATTTTTAGTTAAAAATTGAAAACTATAATCTGTACAAGGAAATAACAACACATTTTTAGCTTCAGAAGACTAGGCAATTAAATAAATGACATTTGTGAATAGTTGATTTTCTATTTATACTATCTTTTTACCCGTAAAACTAAAGAAAAATGGTATTTTAATAACAACTTCAAATTAATGTAACTTTGAAAATATTGCGATTAGAGCAAATGTTTATATGACTTTTTTTGCTCAGAACGACTTCGAAAATAAGCTCCGTAAGTGACTGTAAATCCTCGTGAATCACCCTGTATACACACCGTGGTTACAAATTATTATTGGAAGATTTCAGAAGGCTTTATTTTCAGCAATATTGAACATAAATACATGATCTTACCACCATTTGAAAGAGGGAAGATGAAGTTTTATACTGATCTTAGATGCACTCGATGTGAATCCACGTTTAATACAGCAAACGTCCATGCGGTGATCTCATTCTTGCCAAACCCTCTCAAGCATGCTTTGTGTGATGTTCCTAAGTGATGTGTTAATACGCCTTCTCAATTCGGCTAACGTCGCTGGAAGTGGAGATATGTAAACATTGTTCTTGACGAAACCCCACAGATGGAAATCATTGTGAAATCCGGAGAACGGGGTGGCCATGTGGAGAAGGTGCTGTCTGCGTCCGTTGCACGACCTATCCATCGACCTGGTAGGTATTGATTTAGGTACCCTTCTGGACCTTCTTATGCCAATGTGGAGGGGCTCCATCTCTTGTTGGAAAATGAACTCCTATTTATCCTCGTCCGTGAGTTGTGGCATTAGCCAATTTTCCTAAATGAACACCTAAATTAACACAGCAATCAGGAATGCCAAAGAATACATGCTTGAGAGGGTCTGGCAAGAATGGGATCACTGTCTGGACATGTGTCGTATTACATGTGGGGCTCACATCGAGTGCAACTAAGGTCAGTACAAAACTTCAAACTTCCCTCTTTCAAATGGTGGTAAGATCAGGTATTTATGTTCAATATTGGTGAAAATATAGCTTTCTGAAATCGTTCAATAATTTGTAACCAAGGTAAATGTATGTGTGTATGTAAGTGTGGTACAAGCCTACTTCTGTAATATGTGATCACCACTATATCAGATATTTAAATACCTGTAATAGAAAATACAAACTCCCATGTTACTGCCCTCAACAAAAATATGCATCATGACCCTGAAAAGAAAAGACGAAAGGAACGAGCATACGAAATAACTCAATGTGAATGAAAATAAATTCCATCTTCAAAAAAACATATATAATTTTCGAATAGTATTTGTTGAATAGAAACCGTTTTTATAATAGTACCTGACTTAATTAAAAATAATACTAAACATTTGCCTAAAGAAGGCCATGAAAACTCTGTACAGAAATTTTGTTATCGGAGACAAATGTCTCAACATTCTGTTCAATAGCTTAGTACAAATTCATTTTTTTTTTCACAAAATATTGACTACAGATATTTTGAGTCTATATATCACACAAATAATTTGTAATGAAAATCAAAATAAAAACATAAAGATATTCAAACGATTTTTGTCGTGCACTTCGAGTACTGTACTTGTTTAGTCCTCTTTTTTGCAGAATTTTTAAGCAGCAACAGATATTTACAAGTGGGATACTGTCTGGTCAGGTGATTACTAATTTATTATAATTCCATCCAACCTCTGCAGTAACGGTTAGCATGTCTGACCGTGGAACGAGCGGGCCCAGGCTCAAAGCCTGATTGAGACAAGTTACCTGATTAAGGTATTTTCCTGATTATTCCCTGAATATTTTAAGTGTAAATACTGGGCAACTTTAGGTGTTCGTCCCTACAATCTTGAAATCATTTCGCCAGCATTATCACCTTCATTCCACGCAGACGCTAGATAAACATCACATTCGATAAAGCGTCGTAAATAAACCAATTAAAATATTAATTTATGGATGTATTACAATAATTAA
This sequence comes from Periplaneta americana, assembly GCA_025594305.2. Lineage (NCBI taxonomy): Eukaryota > Metazoa > Arthropoda > Insecta > Blattodea > Blattidae > Periplaneta > Periplaneta americana. The sequence goes on from JAJSOF020000015.1 coordinate 51,236,830, forward strand.
AATGTTATACTAGTAACTAATATGTTACTTGTAACCAGGAATTAAATTCTTGATTATAAATACATCAGACCACGTTTTCACAGAACAATGTTTCAAACGGGCACTCTTCTGTAGGCGTAACATGGAAACTGAAGGACCACGCTGTGAAGATTGAACTCGCTATTATATAGTATATCTTAGAAACTTCTCCGAATCTCTTCCCACAGCCACATCAATTTAAACACATTGTTTTCTTCCAGGAAACATTGACATGTACCGGTATTATATTTGGTTTACTCGACCTAAACTACTTTACCAAATACGTCAATTATACTTTATTAGGCGTTCTAATTGATATCGGTTATATAGTGGCAGCACTCATATCATTGATTCTTAACAAACCAAGACAGTTTACGTATAAATAACTGAAATGAAATCATTGAGAGCAGTAGCCATATATAGATTAACGGATATAAACGGAGAAACTATATTTCATTTCAAAGTGTGTCATGACGTCACTGTTGTTGGGTCATAATTTGAAGCGAGTTTCAGCTTAAATGTTATTAATTTAAGGCGTTCTTCAATCTGAACTTGAGAACGTGTACGGTATAACTTGAACGTCGTAGCAACAGATGGCGGTCTGTAAACTGTGTTTTGCGCCGGCAATTCGTACGCAGGGTATTTGTTATCATCGGTTGCGTACGGTAACATTCCACAACACAAATCAAATGCTCCGTGTCCATGTTGACCGTCGAAGTTAATGTAAACAAATACGTAAAATCGAACCCTCTCCCCATATCCCGACAGTACGTATTTCCAAACAGTTCACATTCCTGCCACTACTGGCGTTACCGTACGTATCGGCACGTACTCTTCAGAATGAACGCCGTACTTGCTAGCCAACTTCTCTGCCTCTTACATTATACACCTGAGCTGCGGAAGTGTAGGAAGATTGAATTCTCTAGGCTCATCAGCTAGCCACATGAAGGCATACAGCGAGCCAAGACACATTTTGAACTGAACACCCAGTATATTCATCCTCATCAAACAGAAGATAACAGTGCCAAATATTAACTTACAAAATCCGAAAGAAGAGAGATCCAAATTAAAATTTACCGATTATAAAGATCGGACAACCAGATCAGCCCGACCTTTGCTCGAAGGAGAAGATTATGAAAATATGACCAGGTTCGAGCACAATCATATTGTGATGAATGTTCTTTTGGGGGGTCACCCTGTTTTTCCTTTCTATTTCTTATTTAATGTTTTTTTTTCCTGTTGATTCTTTGTGGTTATATTTCTATTATATTTAGTTCGCTTCTTTCTTATAGATGCGGCGTTTTGGTTCTTATGTTCACCGCTGGGTTCCGTTTAAGTATTCTGCATTATGTATATTTAGAGTCCTTGGCGTGGAGGCTTTGATTTTTGATTGGTTCTTTTAAAAGTAACGTCATGGATAAATATATAATAGGATGCGAAACTGAGTTTCCCATAACACATACTAGAGGCGCTGTTGTAGAAATTGATCTTGCTGCCACCTGTTGGGAGGAGGGGCGTCATTACATCTAGCAGCGCACCAAGAAGCGAAAAGAGTAACTAATTACTCCATGCATTTAGCAGCGCATCTGGTGACGAAAATGTTAAACTGTGCAGAAACTATTCCCTCCCACCCTCATCGATATTTAAAACCAACCCAATTTAAAATAAAATATTTACATTTTTATTCCTCACAGCATCTTATACTGAAAATTCTTACCGTAGTCAACAGGAAGATAAAAGAGACGATCTATTTTACACTACCCAATTAAAATATAACCAGACAGGGACAAAAAATAAAGCAAAAGGTTAGATAATTGGGATTGTATTCTTTGGGTATTTATTGTACAGCGCAATGGAAAAGTCTGCAAGAACTACTTAGATAGTTCAATTTATTATATTACTATTACTTTACAATGCATTCAACAACACTATTTTTACAACGTCCATAAACATCACTGTTTAACATACACTGCTTATACACACGTAGTATCATTTTATGTTCACTTATTAGCAAGTTTCTGTCTGCTATCTTGTCTCCTCGAGCAATATCTCGAACGGATAAATAGAGAACTCTGGGTAATGTACCCAACACGTAGTTCTAATGTTCACCACCCACGACATTGGGCGCTGATCATCTTATTTGAGCCCCCTGCCGCCAGATGGTGCTGACTGCATTTTCGCATCCTATTATATATTTATCCATGGTAACGTCTTCTGGTGTTTTCCTGTTTGATTCTGTCATCGTTGGAAAGGACTCTCGCCCTGAAAGGCACGGAGTGAAGATTGTATGAGCGCAGGGGACTCTCGCCCTGCGTGCGGTACAGTGAATATAATCGGAACGGAATGGACTCTCGCCCTGAGTGCGGTACAGTGAATACAATCGGAACGGAATGGACTCTCGCCCTGCGTGCGGTACAGTGAATATAATCGGAACGGAATGGACTCTCGCCCTGCGTGCGGTACAGTGAATATAATCGGAACGGAATGGACTCTCGCCCTGAGTGCGGTACAGTGAATATAATCGGAACGGAATGGACTCTCGCCCTGAGTGCGGTATAGTGAATATAATCGGAACGGAATGGACTCTCGCCCTGAGTGCGCACTGAATATAATCGGAACGGAATGGACTCTCGCCCTGAGTGCGGTACAGTGAATATAATCGGAACGGAATGGACTCTCGCCCTGAGTGCGGTACAGTGAATATAATCGGAACGGAATGGACTCTCGCCCTGAGTGCGGTACAGTGAATATAATCGGAACGGAATGGACTCTCGCCCTGAGTGCGGTACAGTGAATATAATCGGAACGGAATGGACTCTCGCCCTGAGTGCGGTACAGTGAATATAATCGGAACGGAATGGACTCTCGCCCTGAGTGCGGTACAGTGAATATAATCTTAACGGAATGGACTCTCGCCCTGAGTGCGGTACAGTGAATATAATCGGAACGGAATGGACTCTCGCCCTGAGTGCGTTACAGTGAATATAATCGGAACGGAATGGACTTGTGCGGTACAGTGAATATAATCGGAACGGAATGGACTCTCGCCCTGAGTGCGGTACAGTGAATATAATCTTAACGGAATGGACTCTCGCCCTGAGTGCGGTACAGTGAATATAATCGGAACGGAATGGACTCTCGCCCTGAGTGCGGTACAGTGAATATAATCGGAACGGAATGGACTCTCGCCCTGAGTGCGGTACAATGAATATAATCGGAACGGAATGGACTCTAGCCCTGAGTGCGGTACAGTAAATATAATCGGAACGGAACGGACTCTCGCCCTGAGTGCAGTACAATGTATATAATCGGAACGGAATGGACTCTCGCCCTGAGTGCGGTACAATGAATATAATCTTAACGGAATGGACTCTCGCCCTGAGTGCGGTACAGTGAATATAATCGGAATGGAATGGACTCTCGCCCTGAGTGCGTTACAGTGAATATAATCGGAACGGAATGGACTCTCGCCCTGAGTGCGGTACAGTGAATATAATCGGAACGGAATGGACTCTCGCCCTGAGTGCGGTATAGTGAATATAATCGGAACGGAATGGACTCTCGCCCTGAGTGCGGTACACTGAATATAATCGGAACGGAATGGACTCTCGCCCTGAGCGCCATGAACATCGTCGGAGTCCAGGGGACTCTCACCCTGATGGCGAGACAGTTAACATTGTCGCAGCGAGTAGGAAGCTCGCCATGTGCTCTTAAGGAATTAATCCTGGCAGAGATATTGAGAAAGGCTGGAAACGCAGGAATGGTTGCGGAGAGGACGCCCTCTCCCGTAAGCGGACGAAGACATGCTTCTTTACCTCAATTAGTCTATGGAATGAGATGAAGAAGATGAATGATATGAAACATAAATTTTTTTGTAACAGGGAGCGAAAGGGAAATGGACAGTGGCAATGAAAATTCCAACCCTGCATTTGCCTAAGTAACCGTGGAAAACCCAGGAAAAACCACAGTCGGATTGGTCGGTCCGGGAATCGAAAAGATGTATATAAATATTATGTAGACCAATGGTGGGCATTCCTGCGGCATTGCCGCAGTGACGTCAGACTGAGCAAAGCATCAAACGTACCCTCTACCTTCCCCTTTCCCCACTCCATGAAAATACTGCGCGTGTACGTGGCTGATTATACTGGACTGCTGTACTTTGGAGCTTCATTAGTGATACAATGAATTTCGCAGAATCATATGAATCGAGAGGATATCACACACAAGAAATGTGGTTCTTTCATTTCTCATGTTTAGGATTAGTTACAAATATTCAGGACGCGAACTTAAAAAAAAATATATATTCTTAAAATAGATCACCTGTTATACGAGTTCAAAGAACACAGATTCAGTGATTTTCAAAGGATGGAGAAAGATTTAAATATTTTTGCCACTCCTTTTCTTGTTTAAATTGAAAATGTTATCCCAGAATTGCAGTTAGAGGTACTGGATTTGCAGAATGATAGCTTCTTGAAATCAGAATGTGAAGGTCTACTGGGGGCTAAAATTGTTTAAAAGATGTCCAGTACTACATATCCACTGCTTAGACAGTTTGCTTCAAGAATAATGAGTACCGCCATTTCCAATAAATATGGTCCTGGAACATAACTATTGTCAACGATACAACTATTCAAATTTTGTACTCCATAACGTAGTACCTCGTTTATCTGTATTCTTGCTGTACTGTAGTTTGAATTCAAATCACTGCAGCTATCTATGAACGGTCTATGTTACTTCTACAATGATCTTTGAATAGTTGTATCGTGGACCATAGTTGTGTTCCAGGACCATAGTTATGGGAAATGACGGTATGTATTCATCAACCTACCAGTGCGAACAGGTGTTTTCTAAAATGAAATTTATAAAGTCCAGCCACAGATCCCGCTTAAGCGATGCTCATCTCCTTGCGCAACTTAAAATAGCATGCACAGATATAAATCTCAATTTCGAAGAAATTTCTTTGAAAAATTATTAACTAAATGTCACGTGAATGGACTATTCTAATTACATATGGTAGGTAGGAGTGTAGTGGCGCAACTGTCTGTAAATCCGTTACTGCACTGTAGGGTGCAACCCCTCCCACAGTTTTTTTTTTTAATTTTATTGAGAACGTCAACTGCATGCCCCATTACATAGTAATATTACATGCATTATACTGAACAATTTACACGTGGTATTAAAATAATATGCTACAATTTCCATATTTTCATAATATGAGAGTTGAATTTGCCCATCACATTAACTAATTTTAATACTCTAATTATAAGCTTGAAATTTATATATATATATATATATATATATATATATATATATATATATATATATATATATGCCTTGGGTTATTTACATTTAAAATTACAATATTCCTGATAATAATCTTACATGTTTCCATAATATGAAAATGAGTACATCTTATCTTTGCCAATTTTTATCATTTATAGCCTACCTAAAAAAAAAAACTTGAAATGTCTACATTATATCTAAAGTGAGCCATATGTACAATTTTATTATTCTTTTACCCATTGATTATATTTGTTTGTAAGACCGACTACCTGAATTTTATATCTGCTTAACCATCTGTTTTCTTATATTCTATATTTACAGTTTGTTTGTCTTATTGTTATTTTATAATTGATTCCATTATTGTGTATCTACAAGTTAATTGAGTATATATATATATATATATATATATATATATATACAAAATGATCTCAAATGAAATGTTATGACAAAATGTACAATTTTATATTTATGTACAATAGGGATCATATAATAAATACATACGTTTGTGACGCTAAAGTAGGACGGGAGGATATTTTTAGACCAACTATTGGAAAAGAGAGCCTACACGCAATTAGTAGTGACAATGGAGTTAGATTAGTTAACTTTGCCACATCGGAAAATTTAATTGTCAAAAGTACAACATTCCCCCATAAGGATATACATAAATATACTTGGACTTCTCCAGATGGATTGACACACAACCAAATAGATAACATCTTGATAGATAAACGGAGACATACTAGTATAGTAGATATTCGAACTTTCAGGGGTGCAGACTGTAATTCTGACCATTATTTGGTGATTGGAGAATTAAGAGAAAGATTATCAGTAGCCAAGCCAACAAGTTAATATTGCTAAATTCAATATTTTGAAATTAAAGGACGAGGAAGCTAAGCAAAATTATCAGGTCGAAATTTCGAATAGGTTTGCCACTTTAGAAAGTTCCGACGAAGTTGAGAAAGAATTAGTTGTTAATAGCGTGTGGGAAAATATCAGAGATAGTATCAAAATTGCAGCTGAGCAGAGCATAGGTTATTATGAAACTAAGAAAAAGAAACCGTGGTTTGATGAAGATTGTTGCATGGTAGTAGAAAGAAGGAAACAGGCAAAATTGAAATTCTTACAGGATCCAGTTGAGGAGAAGAGAGATAATTATTTCAATGAAAGACGGGAAGCAAGTCGTACACTTAGGAATAAAAAGAGAGGTTACTTGAAGGAAAAACTGAATGAGGTAGAAACAAATAGTAAGAATAAAAACATTCGAGATTTATATAAGGGTATAAAGGAATTTAAGAACGGATATCAGCCAAGGGTAAACGTGATCAAGGATGAGAATGGTGACTTGCTTGCAGACTCTCCATCAATCCTAAACAGATGGAAAAACTATTTTGCGCAACTACTAAATGTACATAGGCCAAATAGAAATGTTCGGGACGATATTGAAATACAAACTGCTGAGCCATTTATACCCGAACCCACGCTTTCAGAAGTCGAAATTGCGATAGAAAATCTGAAAAAGTACAAGTCTCCAGGTATCGATCAAATTCCAGCAGAATTAATACAAGAGGGTGGAAGTGCATTATATAGCGAAATTTATAAACTTGTACTTGCTATTTGGGAAAAGGAAATTGTAAAGATCAATGGAAGGAGTCCATAATTGTACCTATTTTTAAAAAGGGGGACAAAACCAACTGTGGTAACTTTCGAGGAATATCACTTTTGTTGACGTCGTACAAAATTTTGTCCAATATTCTTTTGAGGAGATTAACTCCGTACGTAGATGAAATTATTGGGGATCATCAGTGCGGTTTTCGGCGTAATAGATCGACTATTGATCAGATTTTTTGTATTCGGCAGATAATGGAGAAACAATGGGAGTATAAGGGTACAGTACATCAGTTATTCATAGATTTCAAAAAGGCATATGACTCGGTTAAGAGGGAAGTATTATATCATATTCTTATTGAATTTGGTATTCCCAAGAAACTAGTTCGATTAATTAAAATGTGTCTCAGTGAAACATACAGCAGAGTCCGTATAGGTCAGTTTCTATCTGATCCTTTTCCAATTCACTGCGGGCTAAAGCAGGGAGATGCACTATCACCTTTACTTTTTAACTTCGCTCTAGAATATGCCATTAGGAAAGTTCAGGATAACAGGCAGGGTTTGGAATTGAACGGGCTACATCAGCTTCTTGTCTATGCGGATGACGTGAATATGTTAGGAGAAAATACACAAACGGTTAGGGAAAACACGGAAATTTTACTTGAAGCAAGTAAAGCGATCGGTTTGGAAGTAAATCCCGAAAAGACAAAGTATATGATTATGTCTCGTGACGGGAATATTGTACGAAATGGAAATATAAATATTGGAGATTTATCCTTCGAAGAGGTGGAAAAATTCAAATACCTTGAAGCAACAGTAACAAATATAAATGACACTCGGGAGGAAATTAAACGCAGAATAAATATGGGAAATGCGTGTTATTATTCGGTTGAGAAGCTCTTATCATCCAATCTGCTGTCCAAAAATCTGAAAGTTAGAATTTATAAAACAGTTATATTACCGGTTCTTCTATGTGGCTGTGAAACTTGGACTCTCACTCTGAGAGAGGAACATAGGTTAAGGGTGTTTGAGAATAAGGTGCTTAGGAAAATATTTGGGGCTAAGCGGGATGAAGTTACAGGAGAATGGAGAAAGTTACACAACACAGAACTGCACGTATTGTATTCTTCACCTGACAATTAGGAACTTGAAATCCAGACGTTTGAGATGAGCAGGGCATGTAGCACGTATGGGCGAATCCAGAAATGCATATAGAGTGTTAGTTGGGAGACCGGAGGGAAAAAGACCTTTAGGGAGGCCGAGACGTAGATGGGAGGATAATATTAAAATGGATTTGAGGGAGGTGGGATATGATGATAGAGACTGGCTTAATCTTGCACAGGATAGGGACCGATGGCGGGCTTATGTGAGGGCGGCAATGAACCTTCGGGTTCCTTAAAAGCCATTTGTAAGTAAGTAAGTATTTATAGAATACAATTGTTTTTGGAATACTTATTATTTTATTGTTCTGTTTTTTTTTTTTTTTTTTTTTTTTTGAGAGTTATTATGTGCTGAGTTATTTAGTGATGGTGTGATGGTTTGTTCTAGATTTCATGGATTGAATATATTTCCGAAATGCTCGTAGGTGCCTGGATGTTAATTGCTGATTAGTGTGTAGTTGCCATTTAAATCCTGTCTTGTGGGTTGCGTTCATTTTGCCCACCACTGATGTAGACGGAAAACTCTTTTTATATTGGGCTGCGAAGATGAAACTTTCGTTCTCTCCAATAAATTCACAAGACTTTAAGTTATGTACATAAATGAAAACTGCAAAATAAAATTCCCAATTCCCTAGTATATGAACACATTAGGGCCTGCATATTACTAATTATGCGCTTCTCACTCCCTTTCAATTCAACTGTTATCTGTAATAATTGACATGAATGAAAATAATTCTGGCTCGCGGGTATTGACTTCAATGCGGGGCGAAAGAGTCACAGGCGAGCTGTTAATTGTGATTAACCTTTTGCATAGCGGAGGCGTCAGTTTGTTAAGTGAAAACTTTGTGATAAATAATTACTATATATGTTACTCCCCACATATGTATCATCGCAGCAGCGCTCCACTCTGATAGTACATTCTGTAGCAAAATTATCTATCAATTTTCGTAAAAATAAAGCATCCCAATAAATGTATGCATTTTAATCCTGATTTATAAACACTTAAGAGAATGTACAGAAATCTTGATACATTAGTTTTCACCAGAGGAAGGAAGTTCGTACCGAAACTGTTAAGTTGTGTGAGCTTGGACTATAAATCTATCGATTGAACAGTAGCAACGCAGATCTCAACGTCAACCCATGAAACAAACCTGTACAGACGGGTAATAATCAAACTTATGTTCGTGCCAATGATCCGTGATCTTAGAAGAAGAAACACAACGAACAAATAATACTGTATAAAAAGGCAATAATTAGAAATTAAAATCTTCGTAATTTTCAATATAAAATAATGTACCTTTGTGTGAGATCGTGCGTATTTGTTTGTTTTCCGCACTGAACCAATACGCGGTAAGTGTGAAATACCACATTCAGTATTCCCAACGTAACACACATAACAATTTCCCTCTCCTTACCGTTTAAGCGCGACATTCATTTTACTGCTTTAGGCTTTTAACATATTATTTTTAGAGACGTTTCATTTTACTGCTTCAGGCTTTTAACATATTATTTTTAGAGACGTTTAACATAGCAATAATTATAAATTGGAAACTTACCACTGCAATTTCACCTAAATTGCAATGTTAATTATTGTTTTTAAATATTTGCAAAAATTAAGTAAAGTCTACTACTCCACGAAACTTATTGCATTCCTGATACAAGTAACATTAAGGAAGCCGTGAAAAAATCAACAAGATTCCAGATGCCGATGTTATTACTGCAATATGTTATATAAATAATATTGTTAAAATATTAAAATGAAAAATAAATCATTACATAACCTTACCGTTTGTTTTAAGTTCGTATTTATAGACTAGGGGAAAAAAGACAGACGTATATCACGGCCTGCTGGAGTATAGTAAACACAGAAAACATTTTATAGCAACAATGTTGAAGAAAGATATTTTGGTTTTCCGAAGTTACCGTCATTAAACAGAAACCAACATGGAGATTTCATTGCAACTAATTAGAAATTCGTCTTTCAGGTATGTAATAAACGATCTTCGCACAAAATAATGTACGATACACGAGCGGTATGTTTGTTTTCATGTTCTCGGAAATTAAAAAAGCTCAACTACGTTTCGCTTTTTCAATCTTTTCCTCGAACATGAAAACGTCAACATACCGCTCTTGTAACGTATATTACTATTGCATATAAGAATAACAAATTATATTATCGAGTCTTGTTATATTCATAATGATACAGATTTTCAGTTTATCAAAAGAAATACTCTTCTATGTCCAGAAAAAAAAATTATACCCTGAAAATGTTCCTTATACGTCACAAGACGTAACTGGAGAAAATCGGAAATATTATACAGTAACCCTTACTGTATTAGCAAGTGAACAAACACAGCTTTGTGAATCTTACAGAGCATTTCTTATATGGCATATCACATTAAACCCATTAATTCGTTTCAAGAATTTTTCATTTTTCCTTTAATGACTATTGGGACCTCTGTGGATTGCTATATATATATATATATATATATATATATATATATATATATATATATATATATTTGAACAATAATTATTCACCTACATTTCGCGGCGTCAGTCATTCCTATATTCCTGGAATGCAGCAGAGATTGATGCTGAAATTGTTAGGAGGGATATTGAAACATACTAACGTTATACGTACGTCGAGAAAGAATAAATCACTGATATATCTGTGCTTGAGTCAGATTTTGAAGTAGAATGTTTCTCTTTATTGTTGCATTTACCACGGACAAAAGGTTTTCCGTACTATATAATGTTCCTGAACTGATATTGGTTTTGTAGATTATATTTCCACAGTACATAATTTCCAGTAAAATTTTTCTTCATTTATTGATATATGATTATCAGCAAACCTTGAAGTATTGCATCCAACTTCGTGTGATTGAAGATTTAATTTCTGCCACGATCAAAACCACCCACTAAACTGTAGCATTCCACTGCGAACGTCAACACGTAATGAAACTGCTTCTTTACTGTGCATATTGCTGTAATGTAGTTACGAAAGTCATCCTTCCACACTTGCGGATACAGTTTTGTATTTTTTTATGTGAAAAGAGTATAGTACACACAGAAGACAGTGCAATAGATCGTGATCTACTCATATATGCGTGGCTGCAGTCAACCTGAAAACTGTGTTTTGGTACGAAATTCCTAGTCCTAGTCACCATCGCCATCGTTATTGTAACCGCCATAATCATCATCAGAAGCAGCAGAAGCAACAAAAACAACAATATAATGAAATTGTTGAGTTTTGACCGACCCGGCTTCACATCATCTCAAATCATATTTATATTACACAAATTCTAGGAATAATAAACAATACATTAAAAGCTAAATTAGTACAAAATATACAAGAATAAAAATATATAATACACTAGCATTACCCTCCCTTTTATACGGAAGCGAGATTTGGACATTAAAGAAAAAAGACATGAACAGAATCATAGCAACGGAAATGAAATTTTTCAGGAGGACAGCAGGATATACTCTTTTAGACCGAAAAAGGAATGAAGAAATTTTAGAACAATTAGAAGTAGAGTCAGTAGAAGAAAAAATCAACAGATATAAATTAAATTGGCTAGAACATGTAAGAAGAATGGAAAATTCAGGAATCCCAAAAATTAAGATGCAGTATAAACCTAGAGGACATCGTCGACCAGGAAGACCTTTTAGAAGACTGCCCATTAAAGAAAAAAGTCATGAACAGAATCATAGAAACGGAAATGAAATTTTTCAGGAGGACAGCAGGATATACTCTTTTAGACCGAAAAAGGAATGAAGAAATTTTAGAACAATTAGAAGTAGAGTCATTTAGAAGACTGCCCATTAAAGAAAAAAAAAAGACATGAACAGAATCATAGCAACGGAAATTAAATTTTTCAGGAGGACAGCAGGATATACTATTTTTAGACCGAAAAAGGAATGAAGAAATTTTAGAACAATCAGAAGTAGAGTCAGTAGAAGAAAAAAATCAACAGATATAAATTAAATTGGCTAGAACATGTAAGAAGAATGGAAAATTCAGGAATCCTAAAAATTATGATGCAGTATAAACCTAGAGGACATCGTCGACCAGGAAGACCTTTTAGAAGACTGCCCATTAAAGAAAAAAGACATGAACAGAATCATAGAAACGGAAATGAAATTTTTCAGGAGGACAGCAGGATATACTCTTTTAGACCGAAAAAGGAATGAAGAAATTTTAGAAGAATTAGAAGTAGAGTCATTTAGAAGACTGCCCATTAAAGAAAAAAGACATGAACAGAATCATAGCAACGGAAATGAAATTTTTCAGGAGGACAGCAGGATATACTCTTTTTAGACCGAAAAAGGAATGAAGAAATTTTAGAACAATTAGAAGTAGAGTCAGTAGAAGAAAAAATCAACAGATATAAATTAAATAGGCTAGAACATGTAAGAAGAATGGAAAATTCAGGAATCCTAAAATTATGATGCAGTATAAACCTAGAGGACATCGTCGACCAGGAAGACCTTTTAGAAGACTGCCCATTAAAGAAAAAAGTCATGAAGAGAATCATAGAAACGGAAATTAAATTTTTCAGGAGGACAGCAGGATATAGTCTTTTTAGACCGAAAAAGGAATGGAGAAATTTTAGAACAATTAGAAGTAGAGTCAATAGAAGAAAAAATCAACAGATATAAATTAAATTGGCTAGAACATGTAAGAAGAATGGAAAATTCAGGAATCCTAAAAATTATGATGCAGTATAAACCTAGAGGACATCGTCGACCAGGAAGACCTTTTAGAAGACTGCCCATTAAAGAAAAAAAGACATGAACAGAATCATAGAAACGGAAATGAAATTTTTCAGGAGGACAGCAGGATATACTCTTTTTAGACCGAAAAAGGAATGAAGAAATTTTAGAACAATTAGAAGTAGAGTCATTTAGAAGACTGCCCATTAAAGAAAAAAGACATTAACAGAATCATAGCAACGGAAATGAAATTTTTCAGGAGGACAGCAGGATATACTCTTTTTAGACCGAAAAAGGAATGAAGAAATTTTAGAACAATTAGAAGTAGAGTCAGTAGAAGAAAAAATCAACAGATATAAACTAAATTGGCTAGAACATGTAAGAAGAATGGAAAATTCAGGAATCCTAAAAATTATGATGCAGTATAAACCTAGAGGACATCGTCGACCAGGAAGACCTTTTAGAAGACTGCCCATTAAAGAAAAAAGTCATGAAGAGAATCATAGAAACGGAAATGAAATTTTTCAGGAGGACAGCAGGATATAGTCTTTTTAGACCGAAAAAGGAATGAAGAAATTTTAGAACAATTAGAAGTAGAGTCAATAGAAGAAAAAATCAACAGATATAAATTAAATTGGCTAGAACATGTAAGAAGAATGGAAAATTCAGGAATCACAAAAATTATGATGCAGTATAAACCTAGAGGACATCGTCGACCAGGAAGACCTTTTAGAAGACTGCCCATTAAAGAAAAAAGACATGAACAGAATCATAGAAACGGAAATGAAATTTTTCAGGAGGACAGCAGGATATACTCTTTTTAGACCGAAAAAGGAATGAAGAAATTTTAGAACAATTAGAAGTAGAGTCATTTAGAAGACTGCCCATTAAAGAAAAAAGACATGAACAGAATCATAGCAACGCAAATTAAATTTTTCAGGAGGACAGCAGGATATACTCTTTTTAGACCGAAAAAGGAATGAAGAAATTTTAGAACAATTAGAAGTAGAGTCATTTAGAAGACTGCCCATTAAAGAAAAAAGACATGAACAGAATCATAGCAACGGAAATTAAATTTTTCAGGAGGACAGCAGGATATACTCTTTTTAGACCGAAAAAGGAATGAAGAAATTTTAGAACAATTAGAAGTAGAGTCATTTAGAAGACTGCCCATTAAAGAAAAAAAGACATGAACAGAATCATAGAAACGGAAATGAAATTTTTCAGGAGGACAGCAGGATATACTCTTTTAGACCGAAAAAGGAATGAAGAAATTTTAGAACAATTAGAAGTAGAGTCATTTAGAAGACTGCCCATTAAAGAAAAAAGACATGAACAGAATCATAGCAACGGAAATTAAATTTTTCAGGAGGACAGCAGCATATACTCTTTTTAGACCGAAAAAGGAATGAAGAAATTTTAGAACAATTAGAAGTAGAGTCATTTAGAAGACTGCCCATTAAAGAAAAAAGACATGAACAGAATCATAGAAACGGAAATGAAATGTTTCAGGAGGACAGCAGGATATACTCTTTTTAGACCGAAAAAGGAATGAAGAAATTTTAGAACAATTAGAAATAGAGTCATTTAGAAGACTGCCCATTAAAGAAAAAAACATGAACAGAATCATAGCAACGGAAATTAAATTTTTCAGGAGGACAGCAGGATATACTCTTTTTAGACCGAAAAAGGAATGAAGAAATTTTAGAACAATTAGAAGTAGAGTCATTTAGAAGACTGCCCATTAAAGAAAAAAGACATGAACAGAATCATAGAAACGGAAATGAAATTTTTCAGGAGGACAGCAGGATATACTCTTTTTAGACCGAAAAAGGAATGAAGAAATTTTAGAACAATTAGAAATAGAGTCATTTAGAAGACTGCCCATTAAAGAAAAAAGACATGAACAGAATCATAGCAACGGAAATTAAATTTTTCAGGAGGACAGCAGGATATACTCTTTTTAGACCGAAAAAGGAATGAAGAAATTTTAGAACAATCAGAAGTAGAGTCAGTAGAAGAAAAAATCAACAGATATAAATTAAATTGGCTAGAACATGTAAGAAGAATGGAAAATTCAGGAATCCCAAAAATTATGATGCAGTATAAACCTAGAGGACATCGTCGACCAGGAAGACCTTTCAGAAGACTGCCCATTAAAGAAAAAAGACATGAACAGAATCATAGAAACGGAAATGAAATTTTTCAGGAGGACAGCAGGATATACTCTTTTTAGACCGAAAAAGGAATGAAGAAATTTTAGAACAATTAGAAGTAGAGTCATTTAGAAGACTGCCCATTAAAGAAAAAAGACATGAACAGAATCATAGCAACGGAAATGAAATTTTTCAGGAGGACAGCAGGATATACTCTTTTTAGACCGAAAAAGGAATGAAGAAATTTTAGAACAATTAGAAGTTGAGTCAGTAGAAGAAAAAATCAACAGATATAAATTAAATAGGCTAGAACATGTAAGAAGAATGGAAAATTCAGGAATCCTAAAAATTATGATGCAGTATAAACCTAGAGGACATCGTCGACCAGGAAGACCTTTAAGAAGACTGCTAGATGGGACCGAAACAGGTCTACAGAGGCCTAATTCGTGAAGGATGATGACGACGACGACGATGATGATGATGATGATATTGAAAGGTCAGTTTCGAAAATTTTTAATTACCCGTTTATATACTACAGTTGTTTAATTATCTCAATTTATTAATTAATACTTATTACACTTATTGCCCTTAACTTCTCTGCGATATTGGTTGAGCTTAGTGAATTCTTTACTATGTAAACCGAAGTAAACTGTATACATGTCACAGTCGGAACTATGAATTAGAAGTATTCCTACACGTCAATGCCAGAATAGCTAGGCTATCATTTCTCTGCCGCACACACCTACAATGTTGTGCGTGTTTTTATGACGTGTATCGTCCATTCCAGATAGGAGTGCCTGCTGATGGTAATGAAGCTATACATATTTCATAATCATTATAGCCGTTATGAAATAATAAAATGGTGCTGGGATTACGCCGCCGTCCTATTCCATCTGCAATGACTCTCTTGTCATTTCGGTGCTTTCATTTAATTTTTCAAATGGAATTTCATTATTAATAGAGTTCGGCTATTAGTGTGCATTTGTCAGTGAAAATAATTTGTGAAATATTTTTCTACAATTCGCGATGCAAAGTTGGCAAATTTGTGACAAAATAAAGTGAGCCGCCTACATCCGGTGAAATGGTAATTAAAAATATGAGATTATGCAGCAATATTTATTTACAAAAAAATATAGATTCATTTCATCGGGGTAGTAAGCCATAATCTGTTCGATTTCAAATCCTATCCTTCGAAAGTATGAAGCCGCCTTTAAAGTTGGTTCGGCATTTCGTTACCTCAGAACAACAGTGGGATATCTTGCAAAAATCATATTTCAAATAATGAGGATAAAAATTGCTATTGAACATCGAGTGCAATATGTAAACAAACTTTTGATTTAATATCAAGCTAAAACAACAAGAAACTGACAAGCACCACTGATTTACAAAATGAAGCTAGCTTAAAACTTAGTTTATCTCGAAACAACAGTTTGTCAAGATAACCCACTGTAGTTCTGATGCAGCGATTTGGAAACCAAACTCCGTCACTTAAAACAAAATGTTCGAAGCTTTTCGAAAGAAAATATCTATATCAGAGTGCTGCATTGGAGTTAAATCGCTCGTTTGAACTAGGTCGAGTGTCGCACCCTCGAGTGAGATACGATCGATCGTGATATGCTGGTAATAAATAGAAGCATAGTACAAGGTCATCTCACCGACATGTCTTATCTTGTATGGAAGGCAACAGATAAGATACACATATGTTTTGCTCACACGGTAAAAATAAGGCTTTATTTTCTGCGTTTATGACAAACGTTTAATGGAGCAGTCAATGAAACGTACCAAAACAGGAATATGAAGTTATAAATAAAATAATATGAAAAACTTCCATATAAAATTATTATTGCTAATTAATAATTATTCAATATTTGATTTACCACATATACAATATGATAAGTCCATACATACTGTTCCGCCTTTATAATATTGCGACAATGTAGAAACGTTTTACAAAATATTATTGATATAGCAGTACATTAATAACAATATTAGTACAGAGATAACGTCACAGAAAATATAATAAAACGAATAATCATGCTGCAGAACTGTTACATGCGCAAAGATTGATGCACTAACTATTAGAGATTATTATGATTATTATTATTATTATTATTATTATTATTATTAATAGAAAACTTGATACAATTCTTGCATTATCGTGATTGTGTTCTCCGTTTATAATAATTACATTTACATCCAATAACATCTATCAGATGTGGCAAAAACAAAATCACTCCTGTGTGGAAAAAAAAAAAAAAAAAATATATATATATATATATATATATATTTTTACCTACAACTTTTATATTATATTTTAAAGCAAGTTTTGTAGTTGTACTATGGAGAGGTTAGTTAAACACTGCAAAGTTTTGAAATGATAAACAACTATGATGTTACTACACAGTTCATCACTGTAACAAGAACGAATGTCTAACGCTCGGCTTATACCGTTCGAGGATTTATCGCTCGTGACAATTTTACCCATCATGCATGTGCGCTATCTATCGGATTATGCTATGAACTACTTGGTGCTTGAGCGAAAACGTCCGATGATCTATATATATAATTTGAATTGGTAATGGAAATTACGGAAAAACAGCTCAAAGAATTTTAATGAATGACCCATCATTTTCAAGCTTGATATCTAAGGATATACGGAAAAATAGTAGTTTTCAGAGAAATAGCAATTTTTCTACATAATTTTCCTATTTCTCAAAACCCATCTGTCGTCAATTTTGAGAACTAATGGTTTTTCAAATTCAAACAAAACATACATAAAAAATATTGTCATGTAGGCGATGACCTGCAGGTTTGTCAACATACGTATTTTCATCTCAGATTCTGTAACATCATAATGCCAATAGGTCGATCTTCATTTGCGTAATTTTCTGAGCACGTCTCCATATTACTTACTTACTTACTGACTTTTAAGGAACCGGAGGTTCTATTGCCGCCCTCACATAAGCCCGCCATTGGTCCCTACCTTAAGCAAGATTAATCCAGTCTCTATCATCATATTCCACCTCCCTCAAATCCATTTTAATATTATCTCGGCCTCCCCAAAGGTCTTTTACCCTCCGGCCTCCCAACTAAGACTCTATATGCATTTCTGGATTCGCCCATTCCTTTGCTGTGGTCGTGCCGAAGAATCAGTCCCATTCCGAGGCTTATTTGAAGGTTTCGTAACAAGCTGTTTTTTACGGTGATGGGTTGTTAGCCCTTCGCCCAACCCCCAAGCTGGAGGACCAACCCTCATCGGCTGTCACCGACTGCTTATTCAATATATTCACAGCTACCCTCCATATCTGGAGGCCTCTCCTCGATCCGCAACCTGAGGACGCGCCATGCCGTGGTGATAGGGACCTACAATACATGGACGTCTCAATATTAGTTATTAAGAACTTTAAAACATATTAAGGAGGTTATAAGCATGAAATTACAGCTCTGATTCTCTGCTATGTAATTTTCTGAGTACATCTGTGTATTGGTTATTAAAAACTATAAAACGTAGGAAGGTTTGATAACAATGTTACAATTAAAATTGCAATATTATATCTAATGCCATGGTGTCAGAGTCTTTGTCACTAATGATACACATTAATGCTATTATAGGTGAAATAAAAATGAAACTTTTGGGGTTATATAAATAGACGTAGAGAATGTCTCAATTTAGAACTTCATTTCTATAATTTTCTGATGTAACGGATATACACATATGTTATTAGAAGCTTAGGCCTACTTACTTACTTACAGATGCCTTTTAAGGAACCCGCAGGTTCATTGCCGCCCTCATATAGGTCCGCCATCGGTCCCTATTCTGTGCAAGATTAATCCACTCTCTATCATCAAATGCCACCTCACTCAAATTCATTATAATATCTTCCCATCTACATCTCGACCTCCCCAAAGGTCTTTTTCCCTCCGGCCTCCCAACAAACACACTATATGCGTTTACGGATTCGCCCTTACGTGCTACATGCCCTGCCCACCTCAAACGTCTGGATTTAATGTTCCTAATTATATCAGGTGAAGAATACAATGCGTGCGGTTCTGCGTTGTGTAACTTTCTCCATTCTCCTGTAACTTCATCCCTCTTAGCCCCAAATATTTTCCTAAGAATCTTATTCTCAAACACCCTTAATCTCTGTTCCTCTCTCAAAGTGAGAGTCCAAGTTTCACAACCATACAGAACAACTGGTAATATAACTGTTTTATAAATTCTAACTTTCGGATTTTTTGACAGCAGACTAGATGACAAAAGCTTCTCAACCGAATAATAAGAGGCATTTCCCATATTTATTGAGCGTTTAATTTCATCCCGAGTGTCATTTATATTTGTTACTGTTGCTCCAAGATATTTGAATTTTTCCACCAGTACGAAGGATAAATCTCCAATTTTTATATTTCCATTTCGTACAATATTCTGGTCATAATCATATACTTTGTCTTTTCGTGATTTATTTCCAAACCTATCGCTTTACTTGCTTCAAGTAAAATTTCCGTGTTTTCCCTAATCATTTGTGGATTTTCTCCTAAGATATTCACCTCATCCGCATAGACAAGAAGCTAATGTAACCATTAAAATTGCAATATTATATGTAATGCCATGGAGTGAGTATCTGTCACTAATTATACACAGTAATGCTATTATTAATGAAATGATGAGATTTTATAAATTGACGTAGAGAATGTCTTAAATTAGAACTTCATTTCCATAATTTCCTGATGTAACGGCTATACATATGTGTTATTAGAAGCTACAAAAATTATGTTAGATAATACTGTTATTAAAATGAGATAGTTTTATAGTTATTACTCAAATGGTGTGGTTTTTTGGGTATATAATGGCGGTGCTGTGTAGATATTTATATTTGTGATTCTCTAATCCTCCTAGGTAGGAGTATAGTACTATGGAAGAGGCATTAGTAATTGGGCTATGGTTCCTATTTAACTGCGTCTTTAATGGAAGTAAATTACTTTCAAAATGTGAGGTATTCTTTCTGGAAAATACATCTGGAAAATACATCTGAAAAATAAATGTGAAAAATATTTAATTTGAATTTATAATAAACTTAGATTGCTGCGCAAGCCACTAGTCATTCTACATTTTGAAATATCATACTACCATATTTTTAAAGCAATCCAGATTAACGACACAACCCTAATGGGTAGAATTTAGAGTAGTTAAGATGTGTACATTCCATACGATTGCGGAAAGCCTCATACTGCCTGCTGTTATCGCTAAGTTCAATATTTTAGTAGGTCCGAAAGAAGCAAAAAATTGAAAAGTCAGTTTCCAAAGACACTGAGTCAAGACAAATAAATGATTTGGCTGCCAATGAGGTAATTCAGAAGGTAAAATGAAGTGAATTTTTTGCTAATGAGTTTGATAGATCAACGGATGTGTCGAACATTTCTCAGTTCAATGTGATGGATCACATTCTAGAAATCAAAGTCTGATATTACAACAGGACAAGGATTTTTAATGTTTTATGAGGCTGTAAAAAGCAATAATATGGACTTTACACCATGTAAGTACAGCAATGCGTAGGGATGGTTAAAAAGGGATAACAGGAAAGAGCAGTGGATTGGTATTATTTTGAATTTTATTCAGCTTCCTCCAAGTGAAGGCTGCCTAGAAGACAAAGCTTAACAAAAATTGTTGTTCTTTTATTAAACGGTAGGTACACAATTGTAATGAAAAAACAATGGAGAAGGAAAAGAAAAAGAAATAACACAATTATAAATAAATGAAGACCACTAAACAAGAGATCATTAATTCAAGAAGAAACATAAAATTTCCTATTACGGTATATATTTGCTATCAGGTGATCACAGTCGTCTATTTAGCACTAGTTGCAGGACCCAACTTAAGTGAGCAGATCGCCATAGGAAAGAGATCAATCTATTTACGTGTAGAGATGGTTTCTTACGATTTTTGTAGATCCCTTCACTGCAGACAGAGATACTTCAGTCACAAGAGTTTGTCCTAGACCAAACTGCTTGCAAAAATGCGCGAATCTTTTTGTGATGGTCCCTCTAGCCCCAATCAGTAATCCAATAACTTCGATCGATGTTAGATGATATTTTTCCTTATAATATGATATAGTGGGGTCGTATAGAGTAAACATTGGTAATTTCGTGGCAGTGGTTATTTCGTGATACTTTTTCTTTGCTCTTTTGTGAACTAACCAATGGTGTTACGAGATCCAAATTTCCGCCAAGAGATTGCATATGTTGTCCAGTTACCAGAAACAAACAGCTACGCTTTGTGTGACTATTGTAGTTGCTTCAGTGAGCTTTTATGTTTGGAGAGAGCAAGTTTGCGTCGACGTCTCAGACATACAAATTCTGTGGATGTTTGTAATTACATTACAGGCTTATTACTAAAGGTAAGCATATGATATTTGGTACAAAGATTTATTGTATCTTCATGAAATTTTGGGAAATGTTTTTGGAATTTTAGATACAGCTGTAGTCGCCATATAGGCTTAGCTTTACTGATAGAAATCTTAGCTAATTCAGGCGAAGTTTTGTTGAGCATTAAGCGTTACATTTTATACTATTTTAAAAATTGTATTACAATACGAATTTTAGAAATCTGAAGACAAGATGTGATAACAAAAAAGAAAACGGAGACGCAATGGGTTCAGTGTAGCTACTGTTTGATTTGTTATCATGCTAATTGTCAATGATAGTGCTAGATGATTTACTTGCAAGAATTGTGACAGAAGATGGAATATGGCTCCACCATTTTGGACCGGAGACAGAGGCAGGCAATGGAGTGGCATCATGCAAATTCACCAAAGAAATAGAAATTCAAAAGTACACCTTCGGCAGGAAACGTTATGGCTACTGAGTTTTTCGATTCAGAAGGACTCTTGCTTGTGGACATCATGCCACACGGAACCACCATTAATTCTGACGGGTATGTTGCAACTCTCAAGAAACTTCAAGTTCGACTGAGTCGTGTTCGACGACATGGGGAGAAGCAGGATGTTCTGCTATTGCACGACAACGCACAACCATATGTCAGTCACAAGACCACAGACCAGATCAAAAAATTCGGATAGAAAACACTGAAACACCCGCCTTACAGTCCTGATCTGGTGATTACCATCTCTTTGGTAAACTGAAGGATCCCTTCGCGGAACAAGGTTAGAAGATGACTCCCTTGTGCACGCTGCTAAAGAGTGGCTCAGACGTGTTGGTCCAGACTTTTACCGTGCTGGTCTACAGGCCCTCATTCCTAGGTTACGTAAGGCAGTTGAAAGGGACGGCGATTATGTGGAAAAGTGACATTTTGTTCCTTAAGGATGCATCTACATTCTGTGAAAATAGCAAAGCTGTAGGATAAAAATATAATTTTTAAACAAACGTTATGCATTACTTTTGGAGTTACCCTAGTAATATAGGCTACGGGTATATAAAGTCCGTAATAAAAGTGTTCACCCTTTCAGGGCAAAGAAAATCCCTTTTCAATTTCAATTTTGACTTTTATTTCATTCTTATTATGTGTTGATATGTATTTCTATGTTTTCTTGCTATGAATATTAAACGGAATTACTATGTTTAAAGTCTTGTAACAATAAATGAGAACTTCATTTGACTTTAATAAATTTTTCCACAATTCTTCTACCTCTCATGAAATTATCAATGCAATATCACGAAATTACCAAGGTTATCAAGAAATAACCAACCTTTCAGCTTAAGTTGTAAAAGTGGTTTTTGGCACATATTCAAGAACGTATCCAATCTTTTATGTCTCCAGATTTGTACACCACGTTATCGTCTTTTAGATGAAAAAATCGGAATAAGGATATATATACACATTTGCATTTTAAATTAGTTTTCATGAAATTATCACGAAATTACCTATGTTTACCCTATATCTCAGAGTAAGATCTTACTTTAACCCGTAAATTGGCAAAACTTCATTTCCCACATTAGTTTATTAAACCGTGCCGGACTGTAAAGAAAACAACTATCGCAATGTCCATATTTTATATGTTGTACAATATTATAGTATTGTGAACACACAAATTCCACAATTTGGGACATCTGGCCGAAATCTACGGCTGACACTAGGATCCAGAATACAAAGCAGAGGTTAAATTAAAAATACAATATGATTGTGGAGAGAATACGGAACAATGATAAATTTAAAAATAAAGTACAATTTGATTTCGGAGAAACATGAGATGAAAATACATTGAAGAGTTATGAAATGAAGTAAAAAAAATTACATAGTATTATACAAGTGAATGTGTAAAATGGATAATGAATCTCTCAATACCATTAGACAAATTTTGTTAATGTCCTCATTTTTTTCTATTGTTCTATTAAAATTATAGTATATAGCCTATTAACCTGTTGCATCCTATAGAATACTTTGCGTATTTAAGGGTTAAAGGCGAAATACATAATCAGCTTGCATTATAGACATACACTTGTCAAAAAATCATCCCAGAGAATCTAAAAAATATAGCTTCTTTCTTAAGTTAATTTGATTAAAAGTCAATTGATGCAGAATAGGCAGTTTGCTAGACTGGCGACGAATTTCAGATCACCAGTGAAAAGCGGTCATATTTAACTGCTAAAGAAGAACTGTTCACAAAACGCTTCACCTTGTCAAGGATATTTTCCATTTTCGACGTATTGGGCCTCTTGTCTCTTATTGTTATCCAGTTGAAATCGTTCACGCAAATATCATGGCAGCGAATTCTAATTGGGCGATCCTTTGCCGCCTTCGCCATTGAATGACAACGCACAGTTTCCCAATTGAAACGCTCTAATTTCGTGAGTTTGTATCTGCAGACATAATGTGACATTCAAAATAAAACTTACTCGCATTGAAGACCAGAATCACCAAGTTTTTTATAAAATAAAATCATAGCACCTCCATATGCTAGCTAAATAGAAGGCCCTATAACCTTATCCTGCATTAAAGCATATCACACATTAAGTTTTGGACTGTCTCTCTCAAATTCCTGTACCTCAGCAAGGGGCTCCGAATCCACAAATTCAGACTTCATGACGATTAACTTTCCCCCATAAGTGGAAAGTCAGCTCATCCGAAAACAAACTTGGAGATGAGGCTGTTATCGTTATAGATGCTTTCCATGTCTTCCTCAAATGCTATTTAGGTTTGTCGTCGGATCGCAATGCGTGTAGTAATTGAACTTTGTAGGCATACAGCCTCAGTCGCTTATGGACAACCCTGTGCACAGTTGACTTTGGTATGTCGAGTTCCTGCAAAAGGATTTTCGAGAGCTTCTTTCAAACTCGTCGGCGATGCTCTGGACGTTTTTTTTTTTATTATTATTTACTTGCTATTTTACAACCTGTGTTTTGCCATAGGCATATCACAAGATATTTACATTAGTGGTGACTACAATTGCTTGTTTAGCGTCTATTCTTGAAGTGTGCGGAAGATGTTGCTGATGAAGTTTGTGACGGCGACAGTGTTGATGTAGAACTTCAATATCTGGGGCAGCGTTTGGGTTGTTAGAACACGAGGCCGGTCTCTTGAGTACAAGGAGCATTCTGTCAGAAGGTGTCTTGCTGTCTGAGGTGACTTTTCTGGGCAGTTATACAGGGGGGATGGTGCCTTGTTGATCCTGTGAAGAAATGTACGGAAACAACCGTGGTTGGTCAGGAATTGGGTGATAATGTAATTAGGCCATAGGGATAGAGAGAGCCTGTGGTGGATAGAGGGGATGAACTGTTTGGTGTTATGTGCTACCTCGGAGTTAATGTAAGTTGCATTCCAAATGTTTATGTAGTAATTTTCCAGAAGTTGCTTTGCTCGAGACATGGATATGGAGTTGTAGGCTATACTACTTTTATAAATGGCAGCTATCTTTGCTAGGTAGTCGGCTCGTTCATTACCTCTGATTCCTGTATGTCCTCTGACCCAGTTTAGTGAGATATTAGTTGACTTCTTGAGAGTGATAATTTTCTTTCTATTGTAGACTGCTATTGGTTGTGTAGTTCTTTTGTTTGCGATAGCAAAGAGTGCTGCTTGCGAGTCTACATGTATTGCATATGAGATTTTATCTTTACTTTGCTGTTGAATCCAGTCTACTGCCATTTGGATGCCTAGAAGTTCTGCTTGGAATACCGAGCATTCGTTGTCCAGTCTACGTGCCTCGGTGTAGATCTCCATTGAATTTTCTTCTCTTCAGACGTTTTCGGTCGACCATCATCATGCCTCTCAGCTACTGATCCCTTCTCCATACCTTAATTGAGGGGTAAGAAGCAAAGAGGGTACAAGTGACATTTCTAAGAACATGAGTTAAGTGCATCTAGGGCAAGCTAAAACTTTTACAATTTTATTGGCAAAGGGATACATCTTTTAACCACACCACACACTAAAATTGAAATAAAAAAATGTCATGGAATTTACTAAATCTTAAGTAGGCTACTTTCAACCACGTTGTCACAAATGATTTAAGTGCACTTTTACCACTTTGCTTCTGACACCCTCAAGTCTCTTCGCATGAGGTGCATTTCTATTGTACACCACACTGAAGCGTCGTTGCACCGTAATGATGGAATCATATTCCGCATACCACCACACAACTTGAGTTTTCTCTGCATTAGACGTAATTCTCTCTGCATTTGTTTCTTGTATATATCTATTTTTATTCTAGTGGTGTCGTAGAGAAGGACTGATGGCCTTAACTCCTCCAGATTAAATGAATGAATGAATGAATGAAATGAAGTGAAATAAATAAATTAATTAATTAATTAATCAACAAAAAAACGAATAAATGAATGAATAAATGAATAATTACTTCATTAATGGATAAATGAATAAATAAATAAAATTAATTAATTAATTAATCAATGAATAAATGAATGAATAAATGAATTAATAAATATAATAAATAAATAAATGATTAAATAAAGGAATACATGAATGAATGGATGAATGAATAAATAAATAAATAAATAAATAAATAAGTAAATAAATAAATGAAATAAAATAAATAAATAAATCAAACAATGAATGAATGATAAATGAATGAGTCAATCAATCAATGAAACACTCAATTAATTAATCAATCAATCAGTAAATTAATAAATAAATAATAAATTTTAACACTTCCTACTGCCAATACCGCTATGTGCCATTATTCATGAAGTAAAAAGAAATCACTAAAATTTGGAGAGATACCTAAGAAATTGCTACCCGAGAAAAACAACAACTATCGTTCCATTAATTTATCAGAATTTGAAATTAGGTCGTTTCTATTGCGACGCTCTGTATTTCAAATACGCTTCCTGCAATCAAGGTAATCCACATACCTCGATATTTACTTGTTCAAGGACCACTCAAAAATAGTCAAATTCAAGGATTTTCTTATGCATCGAGAAGACATATAACGTCTGCATCTAAAAAAGGTGTATGAAGATGGAAAAACAACTGTCAAACATCTCGCGCTTAATCAAGTGTTGGTTCTTAATTTTTTTTTTTAATTTACACATTTGAAACTTTGTGAAGCTGTATTACTTGCACAATTACTCAAAAGGACACTTGAATCAATACAATGAATTGATGTAGACAGAACTCTGTGGACGGATTCAGCAATGTTACTGGCATGGATCTCTGCAAGTCGCACAAACTGGAATAAGCCTATATTCTTTGCATATCGTTTTGCTGAAATTATGGAAATTACATCCATTCGAACATGGAGACATGTACTCTCTCAGGGTAATCCAGAAGCCTTTGTATCAAGAGAACTCGAACCTAAATTTCTTATCGATAATTAACTCTGATGACTCTTTCCACATCGGTTGAGTGGAGATTTTCGGTTTGGCTTCATAAGGGTAGTCCAGACAACAAAGTTAATGTTCCTGAACAGGAAACGTCATCGATATTTGTAGCAGTAATACACGAAGACAAATTCATTGAGAATTTCTCGCGACTTCATAAACTGACACGAGTAATTGCCTGTTGTCTAAGATACAGCAGTAAGTGTCGCAAGATATCTCAAGAAAGTTGCTCTTTTCCCAACTATTGAACTCAGCAATGCTATGAATGGGCTCCGTATTCCAGCTACCTATAAACTGGAATGAAGTTGCCTGATTCGAAGTATATATGGCGTACAGATACGTTCATATACAAAATAGTTACGCATCATCTACTCTCTTCCTCCAGAAAGTCAAAACCGGGACA
This sequence comes from Periplaneta americana, assembly GCA_025594305.2. Lineage (NCBI taxonomy): Eukaryota > Metazoa > Arthropoda > Insecta > Blattodea > Blattidae > Periplaneta > Periplaneta americana. The sequence continues at coordinate 51,263,955 of JAJSOF020000015.1, forward strand.
AAGTCAAAACCGGGACGCAGTCATAGTGAGTAGTTTATCGATCACTGCTCTTACTAGTCGTATTATTTAAATATGTAACTACATCTTTGTGGCTGATTGAAAGTTCATTGCAGAGGTAAATTGTCGTAGGTAAGACGCTCAAGAGTGTAATATTACTTAGTTACTTAATTACTTACTGGCTTTTTTAAGGAACCCGGAGGTTCATTGCCGCCCTCACATAAGCCCGCCATTGGTCCCTATCCTGAGCAAAATTAATCCATTCTCTATCATATCCCACCTCCCCCTCCCTAAAGGTCTTTTTCCTTCCGGCCTCCCAACTAACCGAGAGTGTAATATTGCAGGGCATAATTGGGGATATTTGGACTAGTATTTTCACTGTCAATGTAGACAACATTACATATAAATCGTGTAAAATAAACGTAAAAGTAACAAAAACAGTGCACTGAAAGACACTGCAATACCAAAAGGCACAAAAGTGTGTTGAACGTAATCCAAAAAACAGTACGGTAACATCAAAATCTGAAAATTATGAAGATATTAACTCGAGCGACGTTTAACATGGATTTGTGTAGCCTACCATGATGTTCAACGCCAACATCCCAATTAATAAATACCATAATCTACATTTTAGGGAATTTCTAGAAAAGTACATAGAAAATTATGTTTTTTTTTTTCAGTGATGAGCGACATGCAATATCCTAATGAAACACGAAAAAAATATTAGAGTATCTTGTACTACATCATGCACCAATAACATCAAATGCTATTAATAATAATAATAAAGCGCACAAATTGTGCATAAATGAAAGTCACTTGGATTGAACAAAGTTAATGACTGATAGCTGCCGATTCCCACAGACTAGGATATGGTATCTATCACATGTCTTGTTGCATAGGACACACCCACAGTTGTCGTCCGGTTCGTGGAAACACTGAATTCTGCATATCTTGTGGTGGTATCCATGAACCGCCAGCGATGTCACGAAGTGGCGGAGCTTCTGGTTCGTGTCTGTCCAGGTCCGGTTTATCATGGCATCCGTTGTGTAGAAATCCTCCCAGATGTCTTCCCTCTTCCTTATCCTCTCGTCTAGAGCTTTCTTCCAGTTGGAAGTGGAGGGCAGATCGAGTTTTGTTCTGAGTTCTTCTATCAAGAAGGTCTCGTGGGCGAGCACGTACACCAGCCTGGATAGAGTGTGTTTTGATACTCCTAGTGCAGCCTTCAAGAAGCGAGCCTTGACGTTCTCTAGGGTATGGAGGTCTTTCGTGCGCAGTTTGTCCCACGTTAGATCTAGTCCGTATGTAAGAATCAAATGCTATTGAAAGGATATATTAGTCGACCTGGTTGGCGAGTTGGTATAGCGCTGGCCTTCTATGCCAAGGTTGCGGGTTCGATCCCGGGCCAGGTCAATGGCATTTAAGTGTGCTTAAATGCGACAGGCTCATGTCAGTAGATTTACTGGCATGTAAAAGAACTCCTGCAGGACAAAATTCCGGCACATCCGGGGACGCTGATATAACCTCTGCAGTTGCGAGAGTCGTTAAATAAAACATAACATTGAAAGGATATTTCTTGTAATATGAAATTATTTCAATTTCTGTAACTTACTAATGCACGTTATTATTCACTTCAAAGATCACGACGAAAATGAACATCACGGCTCAAGCATGTGTTTACTAGTATAGCTTCAGAATGTCGGGAGTTGACTGTACTCCACGAACACGCAGCGACGATCTGTTTGATTATATCCTTACCCGATGCATGAAGTGTGTTCGGCGTACTATATACCCAATGTATCTTTAACTTCTGTCTTTAGGTATTAGGTAGCTGAAATACGAAGCCTAGCTATGAATAATGGTATAATTATGCACATAACTATTTCAAAGAGTTCTCTGTCCGAAGGAGAGATCAGACTTAATCGACAAGACGTAGGTGAGCTGTAAAAACAAAGTTACGAATTTTAACCCCATAATTGTTTAAACAATTTAATTTATTTATATGGAACACTATAGAAGACTTCACTCGTCTATGGAGAAAGTCGTCGCATAATTTTACCTTCTGAAGATCATCTGACAAGAGGAATAATAATTGCAAAACATATGCGCTTATTCCATGCAGCTATTCAACTTTTAATTGCTTCACTTCTTCAACGATTTTGAATTCCAAGGATACGACAGAATGTTAAAAATATGGTACATTTATTCCTGTCTTACTATCGGAAGCACAATACTACTTCTTCTCAGCTACTTATGAAAAAAACCTACCAAAAGAACGAATTATTTATCGAATCCATTAAAAAATGTGACAACTATACCATGGCAATCTTAATAAGAATAGGTCACAGACGTAGCAAAGACAACTATCGAGGCATACATAGCTGTATTCAACTGCCTAGCTACAAGGGCCAGTCATTCGGATGTGATATCATATTTCACCGCTAGTATCTTCATAGCAGCCTTACGTCGCTTCGTAGAAGATATCCTTCACATATTTATACTCAAAAACTTCCTTCAAATCTCTATCCAAAGAATGGAGCTACTCAATCTAACAGCTTCAATGAGATTGATATGACATTTCATTCTAACATCAGTTCTACATTTAGGCTTATTGTGAAGTGAAGTCCATGAAGCACCATCTCGGAAGAGTGATAGATACGAACATATTCATATTCGAAGAACCGACCACATTAGCAATGTAAATTGAAGCCTGTATTAATTCGTAGCCTTTAATTAAAATGAGCGATGATCCAGAATAATAAAGTCCTCTGAAGTTAAGTATTTAGGCATAATTTTCAATAATAATTTAAAATGGAACCGACACATTAATTACCTTTGTAATAAATTACGTAAAATAATATATTATTTTGTTTTATTGAGGAATTATTTGTTAATAAGTTTATTACGCACAAAATACTAAACTTTATTTCAATCGGTAATTAGGCCTATGTATGGTATTAATAGGATGGGGTAGCTTATTTAAATCCAATTTTAATCCACTTTATTTATTACAGAAGAAAATATTTAAAATAGGTCTTCATAAACCTATTGATTTTCCATCTCAAAAATTGTTTTTAGACTTTAATGTTCTTAAAATAAGACAAATTTATTATATTTCATTAATAAAATTCATACATAAAAATCGAAATAATTTTGAATTATATTTTCATAGTTATGAAACAAAAGGTATGAAATTCTTACAGTATTTAATCATAGTAGTAATTTAAGCCCAAGAATATATAACAAATTTATATTTAAATATCCTAATCTTGTCAATTCTAATAGTTCTACTATTAAATTTTAAAAGTTACGTATGGATTTTATCAAAATTGAAAAAATTGTAAATTTAAATTTATATACTCTTACTGCGTAGTAGACACAAGACAAATTGTATTATATACTTCTCAATTTCAATTCAGGAATCCGCCCCTGAGCACGAGTTTTACTCTTTCAAGGGCGAACTAAAATTTTTCTTTTTATATTATTTTTATATTACAATTATTAACGAACAAACAAACAAACAAATAAATAAATAAATAAATAAATAAATACCTTTTCAATTTCGAATTGACAAAACAATACCTTACCTAATTATGATTACATGTACTTTGCTGTTAACAACATATTTCGATGGCTCTACCTGTAACTCTTCTGGTAAAGATGGTCAAATAGATAGGTCTATTTTAATTCGCTCTAACAACAAGAATAATATATAACAGGTAATTTAATTTGCTTCTTGGAGCTGTAATCCTCAGTTAGGACGACTTTTACCTTAAAATTATCACAGTTACAAACTATCAGCGACGTCAAACTACTTTCCCATAGGATATCCGAAAAGATCTTCCGAAGTCAGCATCCTCCATGAATTTTATTTATACAACTAACTTTTCTCAGTTGCGGTTGAAAGCGTCTTAAATAAGAAACAGTAAGTAGATAAATGAAAGAGCGTCAGTTCGTTTGTTTTACTAATGAGAGTCTGTATAATAAATTCGCGGACTGAAAATTATTTCCTTCTTCTTATTTTTTTTTTAATAGAAGTGTCAAATTAAATGAAAGCAATAACTATAAATGGCGACCACCAACTACGTGTGAAATTGGTACAAATTACTTCAGATGTAGGCAAGTTGTCCTATTAAATCTTCCGTCATTAATTAATTTAGCTTATCCTTATATAGTGATACTAATGAGCATTTTAAGAACATAATTCATTATCTGCCGTATGTAACTGCCTTTCCATTACCGCAGCATTGTAAATATGTTTGGTTGGCAAGATAGAAATGTCAAAGAGCCGCCAACCGGTCATTTATGCGCCGGCGCAGAGATGGATATTTGTTACGCATTAACCACAGCGGGGATTCCGAATATTTAATATTTAATTTATACAGGAGGTCGCTGTACTAAAACTCTAGCGGATAAAAAAAAACTGAATTAAACGGAACCGCCGCTGGAAGACAGACAGTCTCTGCTTCCCTTGAGGACCCAGAGGAAGTCCGCCTTCACCGCAGCAACGATCTGGTTTACATGGTGTAACAATTACGCTCAGACACGACCTGGATTCGCTCTCATTACGACTTTTGAATTAAAGTATCAAGACTAACATTAAATAAAGATTTCGCTATTTTGATGTACACACACCATTAATTTCACTACTAGATGTATCACCTATGTAGTTAAAAAAAATCTAACGATTTTTTAATTCATTATTTCTTTAACTTTGTGCCTTCATCTTCAAAGCACAGTCACAATATTAAACTAAAAAAGTATGTATGTATGTATGTATGTATGTATGTATGTATGTATGTATGTATGTATGTATGTATGTATGTATGTATGTATGTATGTAATGTATGTATGTGTGTATGTATGAATGTATGTACAATTTTATTAGCTTCTGTTTACTTTGTTTCTTCTTCTTCTTCTTCTTATTTGGTATTACAGCCCAGGTGGGCCTTAACCTCCTCTATGGCTCTCTTCCATCCTTCTCTATCCATCGCCAACTCCCTCCAATTCCTTATTCCTAATCTATTCACATCCACTCGTACACAGTTCCACCATCTTGTTCTCGGTCTTCCTCTTAATCTGGTTCCATCTGGGTTGTTATTGAAGACAATCTTCATTTCCTTGTTGTTTCCATCCTTGTGATGTCCCAACCATCTCAGTCTTTGACATCTTATGTGCGCCTCCAAATATTCCTTGTACAGTGGCTCTCCATCCATCCACTGTTTCAATTGCTCAATATCCTTCTTAAGATTTTCCTCTCAAATACTGCTAGTTGTTTGCATGTATTTTTATTCAGAACCCATGTTTCTGTACCATATGTTATAATGGGTCTTATTAGGGTTTTGTAAATCTTGATTTTGATGTTTACTTTGTTTACTTCTTAAATATTAAAATAAAGTCGTCAAAGACATATTTATTTTTATCACAATCATTACACTGGGCAACAAACTCTAATCTATTTTGGGTGTGATGATTTCACATCTGAAGCTGGTTTTTCTCTTAAGCTATAGATTTTTTTGCAATTCAACATTTTAATGTTTCACTTTAATGTTAGCTTTTTAAAAATCAATTTCATATTCTTAATATTTTGAAGTTAGATGCCAACTTGGATACCACATTGGTGAGATATTCTTCATGTAGTCACAAAAAACTTGTAGATACCATTCGATCAGTTATGCTTTCCCCCGCGGCGCGGGAGTTTTTCTATGAGCGAGCCCCAACTCGTTTGCCGCGCAGTCGTAGCGCAGCTGTTGCCGGGTGTGTGTTGTGTTGTTCGTTTCTTAATTCGATAGTACACATAAAGTGTATTATGCCTCGTAAATTTACAACGGCACAGAGTGTCTATATTTACGATTCATATGTGTTAACTCGATCAGCTCATGAAGTTCGAAGACGGTTTCAAGAAAGATTCCCGGATGTAGACGATCCAGATTGTAAAACAGTCCATAATCTTTATAATAAATTTCAGAAAACTGGAAGTGTCCAAGCCTAAGAAACCAAAAAAGCAGTGTAGAGTTCTCACTGAAGAAAGATTACATTACATTCGTAATCGTTTAGAAAATTCTCCTAGAAAATCTCTTCGTCGTCTTGCACAACAAGTGGGAATTTAATATGGGTCTGTGCAAAAGGCTAAAGTACTAAATTCTTGCACTTCAAGCCGTATAAAATAACTGTGGCACATGATCTTAAGCCAGGTGACCCCGTACGTAGACGAACATTTTGTGAGTGGATTCTGGAAAATGTGTACAATGAACAAATAGACCCACATTTAATATTCTTCTCGAACGAGGCCTGGTTTCACCTCCATGGTTATGTATGTACTCAAAACAATCGTTACTAGTTTATTGATAAACCTGATTTCGTACATGACTCCCCTCCGTGACGACAAAATCGGTATATTGTGCGCCTTCAGTGGTGAAAGAATCACAAGATTATTTTTTATATTTTTTTTAGAATATACTTGAATTTTTACTTATGTGATTACCATATTAACCAATTTTTTCAGAGAATTAACCGACGGGAGCGTGATCATGAATCTTTTCAACAGGATTCTGCCACTGTGAATATTTCCATGAGAGAAATGTGTTTCCACAACAGAGAGTTATTAGTAGGGATTTGTGGCCCCCTCGGTTTCCCGATTTAACAGCCTGCGATTATTATCTCTGAGGTAAATTTAAAAAGAATGCCGTGTACAAGACGAACCCGCACACCAAAGATAATATTCGCCAGGAAATTGTCCGATTTCTCAAAATGAACTACAGCGAGTGATGAATAATTTCCTAAAGAGATCCAAAAATGTGTGGAGAATGAAGGCGAACAGTTTGAACACCTCATTTGATAATTTGGTAAGTAATGAGACTCTTAATTTTCTTTGGTTATTGTTGAATGGTTAGCTTGTTTTATTGTTTCATCCTCCCGCTAATCACCGAGACCTGGCTAATTGGCTAACCGGCCAATAAGCGGTGTAAATTTAAGTTATTTGTAAGGTTAGTTTGTTTTATTGTTTTACTCTGCCGCTAATCACGAAGACTCGACTAACTGGATAACCGGCTAACGAGCGGTTCGCTCGCCCATAGACAAAACACTCCGGTGGAAAGCAAAACTGATCACACTGTACATCTCAATGTGCATTACAGTTCGAAAATATGGCAAAATAAAATCACTTGTTTGGTATGTTAAATATAATACATTAAAATATGAGTATAAATTTCCAAATTTTTCCTTGAATATAACATTCATGTCTACATGTATGCGTCAGGTAATGCAAGATAATTGATGCGGATGATATGAAAAGTTCAAATAGGTTCTATTCAGGCAAAAATTTGCATTTGTAGTACTTGCGTTTATGGACTTGATTGTTGCAATTTCTTTGATGCCCCAGCTGTAGTCTGTCATCATATTCTTTTTCGATCGCCCTTGATAACGCTCTTCCATCGTCTTCAGGTCTTAATGGAATCTCAGTTCCAGTTCACCAAAAACAGGCCCAATTTCTAGGGAAATTGATTAGGGTCACTTTTCAGAGAGTGGATCTGTACACTCATGTTGCATCCAAGATCGTGGAAAGGCAACAACATTGTCCCAAACACAACCTCATAATTGACCACTTGTCCGCCTTAGTGTTCCGTACCAAGAACGTTTTTTATTGTAAATTCCACAAAAGACAAGTCATATTGCACTTTCCTTGTAGTTCATCTTCTTGACAAATCCTCGTCACCTACAAAGACACGAATTTGATATCCATAGAACACACCAGCAGAAAAAGCATAAACTACGAATATATCAATGCCCCAGAACCAGACTGTTCCAAGTCCATCTTATTATTTTTTTCAGGAGAGCTATTTTAAACTCCTGACATTCAAAGCTTCATGAAATAACTTCGAATAGCTTCATAGCAACCTTATGGAGAGGAAAATTTAAAATTTTGTTCGATTCATACGCGAGACAGGAACTGGAACACAATGAAACACAGATTTCTTTCTTATAAAAAGTTGGACTTAGAACAGTTTGTTCTCAGCCATCGATATGTTGAAAACAATCACCATCAGTATTCAATGCCTTGAGCTGCTTCACCAAGTTATTGGTATGAAGTGAGAGAAATACGATCCTGTCTCGGCTGACGATTTGTTCATTCACAGGTTTGGCAGGATTGCTTCCAGAGTTTCATGGATGGGATTCTACAACCATTTTCTTCACCTTATCACAAGTCTCGTGATCTTCCTCACTATGTTCATTTTCTTCGTCTTCGAAACAAGCAAAACCATTAAAAATTGGAACCGGAAGTTCCTCAGAGTGCGGGATAAGTCACACTGCTGAGGGAATACTGGGATAGATATCGTATACCAATTTTCTTGCCGACACTTTTTTTCATTGCCCCTTGGGTGTCGCTAAACCATGGGAATCCCAAGAAGCATACAATTTTGTTCTCCTATTTTTCAGTGACGAAGCATTTCCTCACAATTATGACACAAAATATGCCGAGCCAATTTCTTGAGTTGGTCACCAAATATACATAATTTCAAAATACGTTTTATAGGCACGCCTCACAAGCGATGTTATATTGCGCCTTTGACAAGGAAGTGTGTAACAGCCAAATACATAACTGAAGGCATCACAAGCTTATTTACACATTTATATCTACTTGAAGTCATTATCCATTTAAAAACAGAAAAAAAATTTCGTTTTATTAATCAGAAATTTGTTTACATTAAAAACTAAAAAAAAAAATAAAAATAAGAAAAATTATATTTGTAAAACATAATTAGTGTTCGGTTAGGTTTCATTTAAGCGTCATTGTCCACCTATACCCAGTGTAAATACCAATAGTTGTTCTTTTCTGCAAAATTATAATTAGGCGTATTCCACCTACCTAAAGACTGAAGGTAAATACACATTGAATATATAGTAATGCAACGGATAAGGATGTAAACAAACAGGTCGTCGCTGCGTGTTCGTGGAGTAAGTCAACTCCCGACATTCTGAAGCTATACTAGACACATGCTTGAACCGTGATATTCGTTTTCGTCGTGATCTTTGCAGTGAATAATAACGTGCATTCGTAAGTTACAGAACTTGAACATATGCAGATGTCACTTGAAATGATTTTGCATTGCAGGAAATTCCTTCAGTGGCACGTGACGTTATTGGTGCATGATATAGTACAAGATATTCCTATTGTCTGATATTTTTTCTCGTTTCATTAGGATATTGCATGTCGCTCATCACTGAAACCCCACTAATTTTCATACACTTTTCTAGAAATTCTCTAAAATGTAGATCATTTAATTTATTAATTGAAATGTTGACACTGAACATCATGGTGGGCTACACAAATCCATGCTAAACGTCGAGTTAATATCTTCATAACTTTCATATTTTAATGTTACTGTTTCTTTTTTATTACGTTCAACACAATTTCTGTGCTTTTGGTATAGCAGTGCCTTTCAGTTCACTGTTTTTGTCATTTTACATTTATTTTACACAATTTGTAGTTAATGTTGTTTATTTATTTATTTTATTTATTTATTACAACTACAATATTAAGAATACTGACAGTGTTTGTACTGACAGTGAAAATATTAGTTCAGATATCCTCAACTATGCCTTGCAATATTACATACACGCTTGAGTGTCTTAGCTAAGGCATTTTACCTCTGCAATGAACCTTTAATCAGCCACAAGGATGCAGTTACTTAAATAATAAGACTAGTAAGCGCTGTGATCGATAAGACTACTCACTATGCCTGCGTCCCGGTTTGACTTTCTAGAGGAAGAGGGCAGAGGATGCGTAACTATTTTGTATACGAATGTACCTGTACCTGAGCTGTGACGTCATATATGCTTCGAATGAGCCAACTTCATTCCAGTTTATAGGTAGCTGGAATATGGAGCCTAATTATAATGTTTCAAATTGGATGATAGCTATGGCGTGTACAAGAAACCTGATTTCAGATTTGAAATCAGCGGTAAAGATATATTAAAAGCGTTGAAAACTTTCCTGCAACAGAAATTGAGAAAAAATTTGATCCCCGGTGTTATCAATCACGTTCTAAACCCTTCCGCTACATTGACTCGCTATGCTGTAACCCATAATCCCATATTACACATTAGCATAACCCACTTCAACTGAACCGAGACTAGAAACATTACAACTGCCGTAGGTCCGGAATAACACGAACAGAAACAAAAACAGCTAAATGCACATGGTAGTGTTAGTAAGTCATAGGTCTATTATACTAAAAGAATTTCAAGAAATACGAGTGTTAGGAAAATTCATTCATTCATAGTGTTTCACTGCAAATCCAGCATTATTTTTCCTATTTTCCGCCTTCCTTTTAGTTTCCGCATACCATTCATATATCTTATTATTGTCTACCATGAGACATCTTCTTCTGCCCCGAACTCTTCTTCCCCGTTCACCATTCCTTCCAGTGCATTCTTCAGTAGGCAGTTTCATCTCAGCAATTGGCACAGCCGATTTCTTTTTCCCTTCTGATCAGTTTCAACATTATTCATTATTCACTAACTCTTTCTAGCACAACTTCATTTCTGTCCATTTCACACGCTCCATTCTTCCCCATATAAACATTTCAAATGCTTCTAGTCGTTTCTCTTCATTTCGTCGTAATGTCCATGTTCCTGTCCCATACAATTTCACACTCCACGCAAAGCAATTCACAACTCTCTTCCTTTGTTCTATTCCCAGAGGTCCGCATGAGATTCACATAATGAGATTTTCTTGGGCATTTGCGAGTAGGAACGTGAGTTGAGCCGTTCAGAGCAGAAGTGGTGTAAGTCAAAATTGGGTAATGAGGTTTAAAGTAAACATTCTGTAAATTAAAGCGCAAAATAGCAATTAATATTCAATTTATTTAAACTATTAGTAGTCAGTGGATAGTACGAAGGACATATTAATTGCTACGTTGCACTGTATTTTACATAATTTTTACTTTAAACCTCATTACCCAATTTTGACTTACACCACTTCTGCTCTGAACGGCTCATTTATATCTATGTTGATAGAGACTGAAATATAGAATTACTTTATCTTTGGCGTATTTCAATAGAGTGGGCGGTTTTCGAGTAAATTTAATGTAAACTTAAGGATAATTTAAACATTTTAAAATTCCAGAAGGTTGAAGCATTGTAACCAGAGGGAGTGGTTAGTGGGATCGTTCACTCGCCAGACAAACCTGAGTTCGTTTTCTTATTGTGTCAGTTCCTACTTTGGGGAGCCAGTGAGTTGTTTGGTGCTAGATAATGCCACAATTTTCAGACAGCAAATATCTTATATTATATTAATTTACTTCGAAACACAAAGTAGTTCCTGTGCAGCTCAAGTGTTTTACGGAGAACGATATTCTGAGAAAAATATTCAAAATCCAGAGACATTTATCGCAGTCTGTCAGCGGGTCCATGATACTGGCAGTGTTGTTCTAGGTTATCGTAATCGTGGGCAGCAACGTCCTAACGAAATAATCGAGAAAGTGGAGGATATCTTAAATTTGGTGGAAGAAAACCCCGGACACAGCAGTCGCGATATTGCTCGAGAGGTTGGACACTGGACTGTACTTAGAACATTTAAAGAACAGTTGCATATTTTCCAGACAGTTAGGGATATCAGAAACGACCCAGGGATCCTCGCAAGGACGCGTTAAAATTGGTTGAGGAGGTATCAAGCATACGTAGAAGCGAATGGGGCCGTTTTGAACATTGCCTATGAAATATTCTTGTAATGCTGCAGGTGAGTTTGTTGTCTAATGACTCTAGGGATAAACATTATTTTTAAGTACCGGTATCATTAAATTATAAATTATTTTTAATAAGCTAATGGAAATGAACAAGTACGTAATGTTTTGTTTACATTGAAGTTCAAAGACTGGTTATGGGCAAGGGGTAGCCTACGTAATGTTTTGTTTACGTTCAAGTTCAAAGAGAGATGGGTCATTGTAAGCCCAAGAGGTTATGCCCGGCAGGTAGTCTATGTAATGGTTTGTTTACATTAAAACTCATTCACTGCCACGAGAAGTTACGTGATGTTGTCGTTCTGGTGAACGTTAAAACTTTAGTATCTAATTAACCGTGCATTTGACAACAAAATATAATATAGGTTTTTTAATGGCTATAGGGTGCTTTTAACGTCCCTTTAATATTGTTTATTCTTAGTGAAATAACATGTACAAAAATACAGTCTTAATTCATCCCAGAAGGAGTAAAAACTCGTGCTCAGGGAGTTATCTAAACACATACTTAACACAAACATAGATAATTGACACAAAGTGGGTGAAGGAAAAAAAATACGAATACATTAACTTTAAAAAATACAATTTTAACAATTTAACTCACACAAATACATATACATATTAAATTAATATATATATTCTTTGAAAATTAAATTCCTAACGCTATTTTTTAAATTTCTGCTACTAAAATTTTCCAAATTTGGGTTTTTTCAATTATTTTATTAAATAACTCTGGACCAAAATAGCTACCATGGCTAAGAGCTGTCCTTATGAAATACTTTGGTTCCTGTAGTCGTATAAAATCGGATCTTTTAGTTCCATATTTATGATGATACAATTTGAATGTATTGCGATTTTTATGTATGAAGTTTAATAAGGCAATATAATAAATTTGTTTAATTTTCTAAACATTAAAATCAGTGAACAAAATCTCAGATGAATTATTAATTGGTTTATTAAGGCATATTTTAATTATTCTTTTCTGAAAATGGCCGTTATATCACTTCCATCCTGTACAAAATTTGCAGAAAACATGTTTAAAATTAGTCACACCATGAATTCTGGTGGTTAAATAATTATAATGCAAGGCTTACTTGAAATCTTGAAACTGTTAAGACCAGTTGCTCCAAGAAGTACACAGGTCTATGTATATGTACTGATCTATTACACCTACCTGCAAAAAAGAAAAACAAGAATAAACTTGTGCACAAAATAAAGAATATGATTGTCAAGGAAATTGATAAAATATATATTCATTTTCAGGCGTTACAATATAACACAAAGGTTTTTCTGTTCTTGAAGAATTGCACTGGAATTTAAAATGGAAACAAACTGACTAGACTATAATAAATATATTTCATGATGAAGTTAAATTCATCCAGAAATGAAGCATCAAAACCTAAGTGCACGTTAACTCAAGGTGCCACTAATTAATACACTGTATAGCATACGTGGTACAGTCATTAAGTTCTGACACTGAAAGGGTTCTGGATGTCTCAGAAGATGCCGCGTGATACGGCGTACACTTAAACAGATCGACATCCTCCCTCAATATAGTCGCTGTTGGCCGCTATGCACGTCTGCCAACGTTGGTGTAGCTGCTGGAAGCACCGCTGAAAGATGTTGGCAGGAAAATGCCGTACGGCTTCTCTTGTGGCAGTCATGACCTTTTCGGCCGCATAAAAATTACGCTCTCGTAGGATTGATTTCATGAGGGGAAAGAGAAAAAAATCGCATGGTGCGAGATCAGGTGAGCACGGAGGGTGTGGCAAAACAGCGACCTGTTGCCTTGCAAGTTCCTCTTGTACAAGGATGGAGCGATGTGCAGAGGCGTTGTCGTGTAGCAACAGCCAATTCTTCCTATGCCAAAGCTCAGGACGCTTACGACGAATTGAATTGCTTAAACGGCCAAGAATCTCTTTGTAGAGGATCTTGTCTACAGTTGCACCTTGTGGGATGAATTCTACGTGAACAATTCCATTAGAATAAAAAAAACTGTTAAAGCATCACCTTGCCTTTTGACCTGTCTTGTTGCGGATTTTTCTGTCGTGGAAATAATGGCGTTTTCCAGGTGGCTGATTGTCGCTTCAGTTGCGGATCGTAAAGGAAACACCATGTTTCGTCTCCAGTTATGATCGGTTATAGCAGTTTCGCCTAATTTCTGACAGAACGTGACGTTTGCCCGTTGCTCAAACTGCAACATACTCGAGTTCCGACGCGCGCATTCAAATCACTGCCACAACAAAGACCGTAGTTCTGCTTACAGTGCATGCACTCAACTGTCTCTTGTTGGGTCGAGAGACTAACTGATTATCATACCATCGTCTTACACCTATGCAAGTATTAGAACTTAATGACTTAAAATTGATCCTTTCATTATAATGTTGATTTCCAAATGTCGTATCGCCACACAACTTCTTACAGCAAAACTTAAAATACATACTGCATGGTATTTTTTCTTACATTTATATTTATTATTTGGATTACTTATTGCAATTTTAATAAGGAATTGAATTGAATTGTTTATATAGGGGAAACTCGGCAAATTTGGCAATATGGGAAATTTGGCAATATTGTTGTATTTCGTCTATTGCCAAATTTCCTCCAGAGTTTTAAGAAGTTCAATGACACAATCATAGAGTGCAACATCTGAGTGTATTTTTAGTTTTCGTTTCATTCGAATCCACGCATTATAGTGGCAAATATTGTTACTAATAGAAAGAAGTGTTGAATACTTCCTTTTGACGTGGTGGTGGTGGTGTGAAAGTGTGTATACAAAGACGGAAGAAAAGTGTTGTTCATTACCGACGTTTGTTTGTGCATTACATATCAAAAGCTGAGATTCCAAATTATAAGGTAAGCCATTTATATAATTAATATTTTCTGTTAATAACTCATCAGGCCTTCTTAGCTCGTTTTATGTTCTTCTTAGCAAAATATGTCTTCTCCAGGGTAGTGTAAATTAGCCATTTTCCTTTATAGTGATATAGTGCTGCTGTCTTTGACAAGAATGTGTACTCGATGGTAAAATTTAAGAGTAGGGACCTATGAGGAATTTTTACAGTCTTCAATGCAGCACTGTGTGTTGTGTGTTGCAGATATGCCAAGGGACATTATTCTGAAAAATATTCCAAAGATGATTTGCGGGCTGCGATTGGGAGTGTTTTGAAAGTTAGATGGTCGACTTATAGGGCTTCTAAGAAGTACAATGTGCACTTTAACAACTTAAAGAGGTTTCTGTATGCATCATCAGGACCCGCATACGTTGATACGCTGTCATTACCAAGAAAGGAAGACCCCTAGCTCTAACCCTTGAGGAAGAGCAAAAACTGGTGACATATGTAACCAAATGCATGAACTTGGGTTTGAGCTATCGACAACAGAAATTAGAAGACAACCCTTCAATATAATTAATAAGAGTGGTCGGAAAAATCCATTAATTTTTTTTTCTTGCTTTTGTTTTGTGTTTATGGTATTTAGTGATTTCTTGTCCCAGTAAATGAAGTCTTATAAACCTTGTACCACTGTTTTATTTTGAAAAAATATTTTTTAATCGTATTGCCAAATTACCCCTGTACTATTGCCAAATTATTCTGATGAAATACCAAATCTGGAAACATGTAATTTGTTACTAATTATTAGTGTGTTATGTGTAAAGTAATTTAGATTTGTAGAATTTTCTTTCAGAGGTTTATTGGGATTTAATGTTTAAACACATTCCATAATAGAGGAATATTTCATTTCAGAATATATAACTACAAACTGTGTCACAATGCAAAATAGTGCCAAATTAGACGAGTCTCCCCTATGTTTCACTGTGTTCTTTTTTTCCTTCCATATCTTACACTTATTGTATTTGTATTATTTTTGTGAAATTTGGTATGAAATTAGGTTAGTTGTAATTGTGATAATTAATAGTATCCGTAGTAATAATAACAATTATTGTTGTTTTTCTATTTTATTATTAGTAGCATTCTTTTTTTTTCTTTTAAAATAAAAACTGTGCATAGTTATAGCAGGAATGGCCGTACGGACTCGTGCGAAGGATTTCGTGTATATGAGTTTGTATAATTGTGTATCAATAAATGAATTTCATTCACTGATTAATTAATTAATTCATTCATTCATTCATTCATTCATTCATTCATTCATTCATTCATTCATTCATTCATTCATTCATCCATCCATCCATCCATCCATCCATCCATCCATCTCAAGCTTATATCTCAGATATAATAACTTCTGGAATTACATTCTCTTCAACATATTCCTGACACGCACATTTTTTTTTCGTTGTTGGTGACTCTGTAGCATCTATTAGATGCTTTATGGTTGTGCTAACAGATGGAGTTACTTGTCAACAAAGTAACGCTGAAACGTGTGTTCAGGTTACTGCCCAGCGATAGTCCTGATGTATTTTTATATATTTTGTGATGACTGATTAATTAATATTAACCCGGCACACTCACATTCATATAAATTTCCAGACTCTAGACACCCAGGGAATTCCTCTTCAACAAAAATTCACCGAGAGCCGAGCCCGGTAATCGAACCCAGGACCTCCTGATCTGGAAGCCAGCATGCTGACCAACAGACCACTCACATTTTTTCTTATTCATAATTTTTATATTTGTGTAATAGAATTCGTACTGCGTATTTGGAAGAATTAAAAAACTAGTAGGTAAATTGAACGTTGCAATATTTCTGACAGTATGAGTAAATTACGACAGAGAGTGACACGGAAAGCATTTCATTAATTTATTATTACGTTAGATAGAAACGCAAACACATTGCATAATTTAATATTTTATCATCAATGTCTATTTTGGGTCAGTGGTTCCGTTTATACCTTTAGGCTATACAGGGTGATTCACGAAGTTCTCCCCCGGTTTATGAAGCTGATTCCTGAGGTTACTTGGAACAAAAAATGTAAATAAATTAATGGGATCACATTCATAATTACTGGGTTACAACACATTTTCGAAACGCGTCATAGTGTTATATGTGTCATATAGTGTCAGTGAAATATGTTCTAAAGTGTCAGTGAAATGTGTCATAGTGCCAGTACAGTGAGAGAGATGAGAGTAAAGTGAAAGATTATTATCAGTACCAATGTGAAACTGTAGCGCCTATACATATGTACGTTGTTTTGTAAACTTAGGTTCACTTATTAATTAGGCCATTTTATGTATTATTATTATTATTATTATTATTATTATTATTATTAACTGTAATTATTGTGTATCTATATATATAATTTGAACTGGTAATGGAAATTAGGGAAAACTGCTGAACGGATTTTACTGAATGACCCGTCATTTTGAAGCTTGGCATCCAAGGATTTTCAGAAAAATAGTAACTTTCAGTGAAGCGTTAGTTTTTCTACATAATTTTCCTATTTTCCAAAATCCATCTGTCGTCAGTTTTGAGAATTCAGAATAAAACAAAACACACACTACACTAAACAATATTACACGAAAGCCATGACCTGCAGGATGGCAGAGCTCAAATTCAAATGGTTATTAAAAACTTCAAGGCTTACTAAAAATAATTTACAGGTCTAATTCTGTGGTGTGTAATTTTCTGAGTACAGCTGTGTGTTGGATATTAAAAACTACAAAACTTAAGGTGATTTGATGACATTATTACCATTAGAAGTGAAATATTATTATACCATGATGCGACTATTTTTCATTAATTATATTACATATTATTAATGCTATATAGATGATATGAAAGTGAAACATTTTCGTGTTATATAAGTGGATGTAGAGAATATCTTAAGTTAGATCTTCATTTCTATAATTTACTGAGTGGCGGCTATAGGCTATAGTATATGTTACTGAAAACTACAAAGCTTACGTAAGATAATAATATTATTAAATATAAAATAGTTTGAAGTTATTAATCAAGTGGGGTTGGGTCTTTTTAATGTATTTAATGGCGATGTGGTGTAGATATTTATATGCGTGATTCCTTTTGTATTGGCTCGAGAGAGCACAAAAATAACAGTTCCTAAGGAAAGACCAAAAGATATTACTTACTGGTAAAACAAGATGCCTACAAGATTTTGTAGTCTCCCGATCATTTCAGCAAGGTCTCTTAGCAGGATAAAATGATTTTACCCTCTACTCGTACATTTCAAAGTAGTTCACGAAACATGGAGCAGCTAAACCAAGATGCTATGTCTATTGTTCGAAAGCATGGCAAACCTGACATTTTTTTTAACTTTCAACTACAATCCACAATGACCTGAATTAGCTATTGCTTTACTCCCACATGATTAACTCACTGATCGTCCTGACATTGTTACTCGCGTTTACGCGTTCAAACTCAAACACTGAACATATATAGGTTCAAGAAAATGTATTTGGGACAAAAAATCATTCAGAAGGGAGTATGTTTCATTATTATGGAAGCAAGTAACTTTCACAATATCTGGTATTATTCATTGAAAATAAATCTGAAAAATGTTTATTTGAATGTCTAATGGACTTAGTTTGCAGCATTTGCTGCACAAGCCACTAGTTAATTGGATTGTGGACTGTAATTTTATTGTGTATTGTTTTTATTGTGTGTACCACTGCCACCGGGTGTTTGCCCAATTGCAATGTACATATACATACATACATACATACATACATACATACATACATACATACATACATACATACATACATACATACATACATACATACATACATACATACATACATACATACATACATACATACATACATACATTGCTAGACCCAAACTAGGGACGAAGGCTGAGTGCATCACCTGCCATCTACAGTAGTAATCAACTGAGGAATTACCACACGAGATAAGAGACGGTGAAAGTTTAGTGCTGCTACTCCCTATAGATGCTATTAATGTTTTTTTTTTTAATCGGAGTTCGCCATCAATAGTTGCTTCTCAGTTCTTCCCATCACGAGGCCGAGTGGAGAACGTCGCACACGATACTGGGTGTTCATTTCAAAGTGTGTCATGACGTCACCGTTGATGAGTCAGCGATTTGAAGCGAGTTTCAGCTTTGGTGTCAGAGAAATTGCCTATTAATCAAGGCGTTCAATCTGAACTTGAAAACGTATACGGTATAACTTGAACGTCTTGGCAACAGATGGCGGTTTGTACTGTCTGTGTGCTACCATAACCTCTTTCGAACTGTGTTTTGCGCGGCCAAGTCGTACGCAGGATATTTGTTATCATCGGTTGCGTACGGCAACATTCCACAACATAAATCAAATGCTCCGTGTCCATGTTGACCGTCGAAGTTAATGTCAACAAATACGTAAGTAATCATTTTAACCCTCTCCCCATATCCCGACAGTAAGAAAAACTCACCTCAGCACGTGTTTCCAAACAGTTCACATTCCTGCCACTACCGGCGTTACCGTACGTATCGGTAAGTACTCTTCTGAATGAACGCCGTACTTGATAGGCAACTTCTCCGGCAGATGAGTAATACATCTCTGCGGAAGTGTAGGAAGATTGAATTCTTTAGGCTCATCGACTAGCCACGTGACGGCATACAGCGAGCCATGACACACTTTGAACTGAACACCCAGTATACCGTCGAAAAATGTTTTGTATGTGACTTGTAATGTGGAAGCCTCAACTATATATCTTACTGAATTCAGAAAAAAAAACAGTTTTTTATATACTAATGGCGAGTACTTGACTGTTCGTCATTCACCCATATGAAGCCAATTGTGTAAACTAATTTACCGACAGAGTCGTTGCCCAGGGTGCGCCACTACCCTACATCCGCGATGACATAAAACAATGATTGATATTTGTTGGGATGCCACAGGGAACCGGAGCTCCTGGAGAAAACCCCTTTGTTACCTGGACCACGGGCTTGCCCAACACAAGTTTTAAATCGAGGGTAAGCCGGGGATCGATCCACAGGATTATAAGTCCAGCGCCCTAGCCACTTGGTTGTGGCAAACATAAGATATGCGTGGCGCATATCCTCTTCTGTTAACTTTCCATTTCTTCCCTATATATTCAATACTCGGTTTCTGATTTAATTATGTGAATCCTACTTGCTTTGTTAATACAAATAATTCCAATGTGTTTATTTATTATTTTTTTTTTTGTGTACGCGTTATTAAATTATCGGCTTCTGATTTTATGTCATTCGTATTTGATTTTAACAACATTAATATGTATTTCTTTGTGTTTATTTTTATTCTATTGCGCTATGTAAATTTTTATTTAACTGCCACTTTTGATCTCATTATGTAAATCGTATGTGTATGTAATTACTTAAATCCGATTCAGTTGTATGTTCAACTATGTAAGCAAGTTTTAATCCTGGTTGAGTGTAGGAGAAGGATCCACGGCCTTAACTCTATCAGGTTAAATATTATTATTACTATTATTACTATTATTATTATTATTATTATTATTATTATTATTATTATTATTATTATTATTATTAATTCTGTATAATCTTATCATATTAGTCTAATATATATATATATATATATATATCGGCGATATATGCAATGGAGGGGGAAAGGAACTGGCCATCATATCTCATTATCTCCTGGCCTAGTTACCTCATCAGTGATGCTTTGTTGGTGTCACTTGTTGGGTCCAGACCTGTCTTCGGACAGTTGACTAAACAACATCATCATGTAGTAGAAAATAAGGGAAAGGTATAGTACATTTTCGAATTCTAACCAGCTCTCACATTTCACAATTTTCCGAGAGACGCCCCTATACCAAAAATTAAAACAAATTGCCCAAATTCGATTTGGTGGCAATTTTTAAAATAAAATACTAATCTGCATTACTACCTATTAAAAATAGAAACTTACAATAAAATAAGTATATAGTCGTAAACGTACTGAAAATAATTATGTACAGTAGTGGCAAAAAAACCGGACCGACTCTTGTAGCTGATTTCAGAGCCTTGTTCACTCCAGAACACGATAGACTGGTAACTAAGATTTTCGTAGTTCGAATCCTGCCTGGAAAGAAAATTTTTTGTTCCTTATTCAAATTTATTCCCAATTATTTTCGACTGCAGCGATATTTCACTACTTAATTAACTTATTATTCCCAGAACATGAATTTTACCAGCTTATTTTTTAATGGCTTTCGAAAAGGACTACGTCAGCAGTCGAAACTACAACAATTTCAATAGATTACTCGCTATCTTGTGAATGAGGGCGTGGCATGCGCAGTGGCTCATTTCGGGGACTTTGATTATTCCGTCGGTCCGGTTTTCTTTGCCATTACTGTACATTGCGTTTAACTATAGCTAAACATACATCGTCTCGGATAAAGACCGAAAACGTACCAGGGCGTCGCGACGCACATTTTGAGAACCCTTGATCTAAGATGAATACTTCCCTCATCAAGAACCGTCCAGAATATCTGGAGATTGCACGGTTGTCTGAATTCTCATGCATAAGACAGTGAAATGAGTTTTTCTTCAAGGATTTAATTTTATACCTTACTGTGATTTCAACAAATGATACCTTAAGAGTAAGAACCTTCTGACAAGCAAGTCATGCCAGTAAGGACCTGAGTCCGTGACGTGTTACCGAGGAAAGAATGGATATCACTGAGGTGAGATATACTGAATGTATTCTTAATATAAATTTCACGCTTTTCACAACAATTCACTTCCTTCATTTATCATGTTGCGAATGACATAGTTATGATTAGAGCCCGGAATTTTAGGTGCTAAAAGTTAATATTGTTCCTCGCTATAGTTGATAAATATAGAAGCCATGCCCCCATTTCTTTGAGATGTCATTCAGTATTTTCCCTTCGGTACCGCTAAAGGTTTCTAATCCCCTTAATCACCACTTACAAACTAGCGCACGATTTACAAGAACATTGCCTTACCTCCACTTCTTTGAAAAGCCATTCTTGTCATTCAGTATTTTCCCTTTGGTATCGTTAAGGTCTTTAATCCTCTTAACCACCACTTACAAAGTAGCTCACTTTTTACAAGATCCATTGCTCAGTCCTTCTGACTCTCTTGTCTATTATTACATATCGGACACTTGTGAACTAAGCTTAAAACCTTCCTCACGGGCACCACATCTATTCATCTACACTTAGTGTCATTCTTAATTTTTAGCACCTAAAATTCCGAGCTCTAGTTATGATATAACATAGCCTATATCTTCTTAATAGCGATTACGGTATTCAAACTACACACTGAAATAAATGAAATGATTAAAATGTCCATATCAACAAAAAGACTGGCTTTGTCACTGGACTGTATGCAAGAAAGTTTCTCTAAAATAAAAAGAAACTATTTCATTTGAAAATTGTGAAGTTAAGAAGATAGTACACCTTATGTATTAATTTTCACATATTTATATAAAATAGCTGCATGTAATCATTTACCCTATACTATTTTTCTTTTATTTACTGAAATCGGAATTTTAAAAGCTGAATTAATGTTAAAGTTGCTTTGACTTAGTTACGCACAGACAATTTAATGTTTTTCTGATTAGGGACATTAATCGTGTAATAACGAGTAACTCTCAAACGACTTGCACTTGCTGGTCTTAAGGGGTTAGGTACAGCTTACAGCAGTAAAATTTTGGAAATATTCAAATTTTTTTTCTCCATTACATGTCAGCATTTTTACCTGAAATAAATTTATGCAATAGCTACAAAGAACCAATACGTATAAAAAAAAAAATTAGGATTCTAGAAAGTTTTGTATAATTTCATGATAGTACAAGGTTATTTTCGTGATAGCCCTTAAGTTCAAAATATTCATACATGTTCAGTTGAATTTTAAATTCCTGTCAGATTCACAACACTTCAATCCAAAAAATTAAAGTTATTTCGGTACTTTGAAAGGTCTTGACATGTTTCATGAAACAATTGATCATAACTGACGTAATGAATTCATCTTTCACCATTCTCGTCGTCCTCGAAATTTCCTGTGCAAGATCGCAACAAATCATTAGGTTTGACATTCAGTTTTTCTTTAAACACACATCTTTTCAGTTCGGGCCCTGAAGATGTTGCTGCGTTTCGTTGTCTACATCTTTTAAATTCTTGAAAGGTTGGAAATATCATTCTCCTTGAATGCTGCTTTGGTCTCTTATGGTCCTGGTCGAATTTGCCAAGAAAAAAAGGCGAGGTTTCTCTGCAGTTTTTCCTTTGTTTAAGACACAATCAATTGCCTCTTTTATATCATTTATATTATATTTCTTTCCACATTTGACCATGCGATTGTCTGCCAACTGTAACATGCACGACCTGCACAATATAGACTATCACAGATACTGTGAATACACACACAAACATTGTACGTTTCATGCATTTGATATTTATTCCAGCAGAGTGTGTTGTTATAGCGTAAAAAAACTTTAAAGACAAAAAATGGAATGAGAAAAACGCTAAGAAAATAACCTCCCAAGATAAGACTCTGTTACATAGTCAGTGCATTGATAAGCATATATTTTTCGCCAAGAATTATACAATGTCAGTATTACCACTGAAACAATTTGGACCACAATACACAGAAAAAATCTCTTCTTTTAACAAAGGAAATCGCATGTTGTATTCACTCACAAATCCAAAGCTATAGATCTCTTGAAGAAATTTCCAAAATAATTCGCTCACGTCACTGCAAGAGCGCATTGAACAAAATCTTATAGCACATATTATCCATTTAATTATATCAGTGGCGGCTCGTGATAAAATGTTACGTGTGTTCACGATTTTGTGTTCCAAAACCGAAGATAATTTGAAATCGTATGTTTAGCCTAATATGAAATGTCATGATTCCAATGTTTCATTATCGAAAAACCGTATATAAATTCAAAACGTGTAATAATAATAATAATAATAATAATCATAATCATAATAATAATAAAACCCAGGCTTTTTATTTGCAATTCTTCCTTGTAAGTCAGTTTACCCAGTTCTTTACTGTTCAAAATTGCATGAACAGAGTTTATTGTTTACGTTTGTTACAAATTAATACATAGGCTACCACAGTGCCGTTATTTACAAAAGCGTGTGTTCAGTAATACATTTTGGTTCACAATACACTGATACACTTCTGTAATTCCAATGATTACTATAAATACATTCCAGTTAATATTATTCTTAAATAATATACACCACCATACAGATACTTAAATTCATACCACTATCACAGTCAGCTAGCACGTGTTTGAAAGCCAACATTATGCTAACACTAAAGTATAGTAATTCACAAACTACATTCTAGTAGCAGCAGCACTGTACACACATCCAAACAAAGTAAACGTTCCTTCAGTGAGAAATGCTAACACCTATAGGCTAAAATACAGAATATTAAATTTCCTCCTCGAGATGTCTTTTCTCGAGATACAGCACGTGAAACATAGGCATCGATGCACCTGACATCTGTAGGATAGATTCACTGTTGACTTAACGCTTTGTGCTCTTGACGAGTCATAAGCGACCAGCGAAAGACAATTTTCTCCCGCGTATGCGTGAAATTAACGTAACTTTGTTGAAAAGAGCACGACTTGTACGTGAACGCATGTTGCCAAGTTTACATATACAGTTTATGCAAGATGCGGGAAATTTAAAATACTAGATTCTGATATTGTACATCCCCACTACGTCAATACGGTATTAAATAATAAAACTAATCGTGCATTAATGGAAACAAGATGTTCACGTGCTCTTGTGCTCTTATTGACACACTGCCATTGTTAATTATACTATCAGAAATATATTTGTCGCTGCTATAATTTCGTGCTATCTCTTCTTCACCTTATGAAAGAAAGGAAATAAAAAGTCTTTAAAATCGATTTTTGATTTATCGCTAATTTGTGATGTTTTCGACTAAAGACTTGTTACATTTTTTCAAAAATAATTTTGGCTCCAAAAATACAGTAGAAGGTATGTTGGTGGTTGGATATAAAAATGTGGTTGTTGTTTCCCCAAATAGCTGAGAACGTGCATTCTGCTTCTGGCGCACTGCACTACTGTCAGCATTAATTAATTAACCTGATCATAGCACTACGTCACATAGCAGGCTCGGATCCCTCCTGCGGTTTCATATGAAACCAATTACGTAATCAATAATTTGTTGTTTAGTGAAAGCTCAACCATAAAATATCTGTGATCAAAGCCTGCTCGTCTCTAACAGCGTAATTGGTAGAGCATGCTTCCATTACTTTTCGAGGTTTCTACACCTCTAACTGTAGTTGATTCCTTTTTTGATTTATTTTATTTTATTGGGTTATTTTACGACGCTGTATCAACATCTAGGTTATTTAACGTCTGAATGAAATGAAGGTGATAATGCCGGTGAAATGAGTCCGGGGTCCAGCACCGAAAGTTACCCAGTATTTGCTCGTATTGGGTTGAGGGAAAACCCCGGAATAAACCTCAACCAGGTAACTTGCCCCGACCGGGATTCGAACGCGGGCCACCTGGTTTCGCAGCCAGACGCGCTGACCGTTGTTCCACAGGTGTGGACCCCTTTTTTGAGTTTTCTGAGCAATACTAAATGCAGAATAGATATGTCTTCTGTGACATGGGTCGGTAAGACACTGCATTGCAACCTAAATTACAGTGGAAACCATATGCCTAGACATTTATTACCTACAGATTATTTCAGCCCTTAAGTACACAGTTCTACTTGCGAGTCTCATGTATTTTAACAGCGACTGCCTGACCTGTAAATATATGACTGCTCGTGTTTTTTACAGATTGGCATAGAGTTACGTAATTATTATTAAAACTAGCCATAACCCGTGCGCTCCGCTGCACACGTTAGATATAAATATAAAGTAATTACATAATTAAAATAGGACATTTGATCCAGGGAACATTCGTGTTTGATAGAAGGATAAATCGTTTAATATGTTACTTAATTTAAATTGCATCCAAATAATTAAAATGCGATCATTTTGGTCCAGAGACACTTATTTGATGCAATGACAATTCCTTTAACATGTTTCTTAATTGTTATTACATGCAACCATAGTTTAATGAAAATTGACATCATTTAGATTTAATGTGTATATTTTATTTTACTTGTTATAGTTTCCATTGAATTATGGTAATAACTTAATTTTAACCCTTGTTTTCTACGTATTCAGTAAATGGCGCTTGGCCCACTATGGTTCTGAACCCTTTAAATACCTTAAATTATATTATTATATATAATATTATATATATATATTATATTATATTATATTATATTATATTATATTATATTATATTATATTATATTATATTATATTATATTATATCAGAAGTTACTGTAATAACATTATAGCATTATGTCTATCTAGAGAAACTACACTTTCCAAAGGTGAAATAATAATTAATTATACAAATCGGTTAATTTAGCTTCCGATATTACTTCATACAAACACAGAAACATTCTCTGTTGGCTATCTTTCATAGCTTTCGACTGTTGCTGTCCAAGGCCCCTTGTAGACGAAGTCATTTGTTTTTTAATTCATTACACGGCCTTAGATGACAGTTATTTTAATTTTAAAACTCATTTATCTCATTAAATATCAGTTATATCAAAATTTTTCAAGGAATAAAACTTATCGAAAATTTCGTTTAAAGAAACTTTTGTTATGTAACATTTTTCACAAAAATCAATAATAAGTGAGATATTTCGATTTATTTAATTCAGACCACTTTATAACCCCCTTTTTAAATAATGTATTTTGAATGCCATATAGCGTAAAATCTAAGTTACAACGAACTTAATTTATATTACAATTTTCATCGAAATCCGTTCAGCCATTATCGCGTGAAAAGGCAACAAACATACAGACAGACAAACAGACATACAAACAAAAATTTCAAAAAAGCTATTTTCGGTTTCAGGGTGGTTAATTATATATGTTAGGACCAATTATTTTTGGAAAATCGAAAATTACCAGAAAAATTTCGGCTACAGATTTATTATTAGTATAGATTGATCGGCCACTCCTGGCAGTTTCATTTGAACTGCTACAGCTGCAGCTGTAAATTTTAAAAATTACCCATTATTTTTGCACATTGATTCCAGTATTATATAAAAATAAAACTTTACTGTACTTGTTAATTGGTGTACAGTAGCAAATTATGCAAGTTTTTGCAATCACTACAATTTCTGGTCGTGTAACGAGTAACTCCAAATATGGCCCCTCCACTTTTATTTATTTTTAATGAAATAAATTTATTTTTTTCAGCGTACTTATTTGAAGAATAATTATTTTAGTTGAAAAATAAAACATATTAAATGAACACACAATCACAGTTAGTAATTTAGCCAATACAAATTTTGCAAATAATTGTTCTTTTCTTGGGAAGTTTACCATTGCACATTTCCATCAGTCCCATTTTGAAACATTTCGTGCTTCTAATCCATTTTCTCCTGTTTTTTCTTCAGAATATCGCTTGTGGCAAACAGGGCACGTAGCATCAGCATCATCTTCGTCGTCGTCGCCATTATCGCTCTCTAAAATGTCATCACTCTCTTAGTCATCTGTTGAGACATAGTTATCATCATCCTATCCTTCATCGGTGCTGATTGATTGAGAGGATTTTCGTTTATTTTTTTAGCTTCCTGGATTAATTTGTTTTCTAATAGCTGACACTTCAGGCCTCTCCTTCACGAAATCGGCATCAGTAAAAAATGTTTTTGTTCAATGGGAATATGTAAGAAAACCATTGGTTCTGCGCTTTTGCGGTTAATATTGTGTACTGATATACTTACCGAATTCACAATTCATGTTCAAAACGAAGTCCGTGTGATATCCGGCAGGCTGCATACTCCTGAAGACATGTCCAGCAACTCAACGCAGTTCGTTCTCCGAAATGGCTCGAATTTCGTGCCGGATATTTTGAGCTCCTCAAGTGAATGTGGGTTATTCGCGTAAACTTTACTTTTCAGTGTGACCCATAAATAAAAATCGCACGGATTTAAATCTGGCGATCGAGGTGGCCATAATCCACGACTTACGACTCTGTCATCAAACACTTCCTGAACGGAGGTCATTTACCCATGAGCAGTGTGAGCTGTGTCATTATCCTGCATCAAATAACTTGTAACTTTACGTCCTCACTCAACTCGTTAAAAATGGACGGAGTACGATTCCTACGAAAAATATTAAAAAAGCAGAACACTCCCGATATATGATTTGCGTTGGGCAAGCTAGTAGTCCAGGTAGCACAGGGGTTTTCTCCGGGATCTCCGATTCACTATACTTACTTACAAATGAGTTTTAAGGAAGCCGAAGGTTCATTGCCGCCTTCACATAAGCCCGTCATTGGTCCCTATCCTGCGCAATATTAATCCAGTCTCTATCATCATATCCCACCTCCCTCAAATCCATTTTAATATTATCCTCCAATCTACGTCTCGGCCTCCCAAAAGGTCTTTTTCCCCCCGGTCTCCCAACTAACGCTCTATATGCATTTCTGGATTCCCCATAGGCCTATGTGCTACATGCCCTGCCCATCTCAAACGTCTGGATTTAATGTTCCTAGTTATGTCAGGTGAAGATCACAATGCGTGTAGTTCTGCGTTGTATAACTTTCTCTATTCTCCTGTAACTTCACCCCTCTTAGCCCCAAATATTTTTCTAAGAACCTATTCTCAAACACCCTTAATCTCTGTTCCTCTCTCAAATTGAGAGCTCAAGTTTCACAACCATACAGAACAACCGGTAATATAAGTGTTTTATAAATTCTAACTTTAAGAGTTTTTGAGAGCAGATTACACGACAAAAGCTTCTCAACAGAATAATAACAGGTATTTCCCATATTTATTCTGCGTTTAATTTCCTCCCTAGTGTCATTTATATTTGTTACTGTTGCTCCAAGATATTCGAATTTTTCCACCTCTCGAAGGATAAATCTCCAATTTTTATGTTTCCATTTCTTACAATATTCCGGTCACGATACATAATCGTATACTTTTTGGGATTTACTTCCAAACCTATCGCTTTACTTACTTCAAGTAAAGTTTCCGTGTTTTCCCTAATCGATTGTGTATTTTCTCCTTACATATTCACGTCATCCGCATAGACAAGAAGCTGATATAACCCGTTCAATTCCAAACCCTCTCCGTTATTCTGAGCTTTCCTAATCGCATATTCTAGAGCGAAGTTAAAAAGTAAAGGTGATAGTGCATCTCCTTACTTTAGCCCGAAGTGAATTGAAAAAGTATCAGATAGAAGCTGGCCTATACGGTCTCTGCTGTAAGTTTCACTGAGACATATTTTAATTGATCGAAATAATTTCGTGGGAATACCAAATTCCATAAGAATATTATGTAAAACTTCTCTCCTAACCGAGTCATATGCCTTTTTGAAATCTATAAATATCTAATGCACTGTACTCCGATTCACTATAGTCTCACAAAATATCTGCTATGATGCACCCTGAGCAACCACCCTGTCGGTTAATTGATGTACATAACTGGGTGAAAATGGATAGTTGTTATGGGTGAATGACGACAGTTTAGTATCCGCTATTAGTAAAAGAATTCGCATATAGATATACCTATTGAAATTAAAATTTATAAATATTATATACACGTCCTCGCGTAAACATGTAAGTATTCAACGGAGGTGATCTAATTAATATTCAAACCTCTAATTAACATTAAACGGAGGTAATCTCATCCATATTAAAATATCCTAATTAATGATCATCGGAAGTTAGCTAATTAATATTAATATATTAATGACATTGCCTCAATTAATAATATTCATATAGGCCTATTCCTTACTGACACGACTTGCTTATCAGATGGTTCTTGCTCTACACAGGGTGTCATTCGTTGAAGTCACAGTGAGGTACAAAATTAAATCCTTGAAAAAGAACCCATTTGACTGTCTTATGCCTGAGAATTCAGACAACAGCGCAATCTCTAGGTAGGGCCTATTTCTAAAGGTTCTTGATAAATGAAGTATTTACCTTAGTTCAAGGTTTCTGAAGCTGTGCGTCGAGATGCCGGTCTTTGTCTGGGGCGTCGCGGCTATCAGGAAAAACTGAAATTTATAATGCATAGTTTGAGCGCAACATTCACATTTTCGGTGCGTTTACGACTACATGTTTTATGGTAAAGTTTATTTTTAAAAACAATATAAGATAATAACACAAATGACTATTTTATTTTAAAAAATTAAATTTGGGCATTTTTTTTTCAATTTTGGGTATAGGAAGTAAATATATATAATCATATACTTTGTCTTTTCGGAATTTACTTCCAAACCTATCTCTTTACTTGCTTCCAGTAAAATTCCCGTGTTTTCCCTAATCGTTTGTGGATTTTCTCCTAACATATTCACGTCATCCGCATAGACAAGCAGCTGATGTAACCCGTTCAATTCCAAACCCTCTCTGTTATCCTGGACTTTCCTAATGGCATAGGCCCTATTCTAGAGCAAAGTTAAAAAGTAAAGGTGATAGTGCATCTCCTTGCTTTAGCCCACAGTGAATTGGAAACGCATCTGACAGAAACTGACCTTACGGACTCTACTGTACGATTTATTTATTTATTTATTTATTCATTTATTTATTTATTTATTTATTTATTTATTTATTTATTTATTTATTTATTTATTCATTTATTCACTCACTTATTTATTTATTTATTTATTTATTTATTTATTTATTTATTTATTTATTCATTTATTCACTTATTTATTTATTTATTTATTTATTTATTTATTTATTTATTTATTTAATTATTCATTTATTTAACATTGTAGAGATAAGGCCATCACGCCTTCTCTTCCCTCTATCAGGAGATTACAACTACATTATTAAGAATAAAATTACAATTAATATTAAATTTACAAATATAATAGAAATTAAAGTACTAAAATATTAACTGATTAATAAAGGCTAGACAGTTTATTGTAGAAGTTAAGAAGAAAGAAAGTGTATTTCATTCCAAATTTAAGAGATTATATCCCTCTTTGCTATGTGAAAAGTATATATTTTGCTTTTTTGAATCGTTCATAACATATGGATTAATTTTCTGGGAAGTATTAGCAAAGCTAATTAAATCCTTCTATTGCAAAAAATTTCGGGGTTGCGCCAGCCATCATTTCACTTTGTAACTTTTAAATTACAATGTTAGTAAATAGGAACATAATATTAGAAATGATTACATTGTACACGCAGCTATGAAATACAATTTTGTGAAAATTAAGTAAATAAAACCCATGAAACCGTTACAATTTGCTAAAAATGTAAACTTCTTAATTTAGGGATTATATATATAATGCCTCTTTTGTGTAATGCAGGTAATGAAATTCCATCTCTTTACTTGAGTGCATATTGATTATTGAGATATATGTTCTTTTAATAATAATAAATAAAATCAAGCATAAACGCTAATTAAACTGGTCAACAATAATTTTGTTAAATGTACAATTTATGCTGTATCTTATAAAATATCATCTGTTGATTCCAAAAATGAAGTCAGAATTTTTCTACCACTCAACATTTTTTTGTTATTTGAGAAACATTGATTTATTTTTATGGCTATACACAGTCCTTAACATGCTAATGGAAAGGAAATATTTCATATTTCATTTTATTGCTTTAATAATTGACCTATAACTTTAGATCAGTGTTGCCTGTGACGACAGAATTCGTAAAAATTAATGTTGTCCTCATAAGACTGCGAGAGTTAATATTAATTCTCAGTTGAGTTGGAACTTACATTAATGAAACGATTTTCAGAATCCATGTTTTCTTTGTCTTAATTTTAAGTGTGGTAAAAGTATCTTATAAAGTCAAACATACCTCGAAATATTGTGTAAATCACAAACAATTTTTGTTACGCTTGTGGTTAATTAACTTTGAAAGCACACAAATGAATTTTACTACACTAGTTAAAAGAGGTTACGAGTGTTCTTTTGATTGAAAAATAGATGACAGGAACTGGACTCCTGAAATCTGTTATGCTCCATATATTAGCCTAACTGGTTGGCTAACCGGACTCTTCTTATGCCTTTTCTAGTTCCAATGATATGCCGGAAACCTAAGGATCATTCAACAGACTGTTACTTTCTAGGAAGATTACGGAGAACTAACTTGTCAGCGAGCTGATTCAGAACTATAACGTGAAGGGGTGTCATATGTCTCTCAAAATAACTTCTTGGATTGTCATTTATTTTTTTCCTTTCCTCAAAATCTTCGTGTAGTAAGCGACGAACATGGGGAGCATTTTCATCAGGATTTTTCTGAAATGGAAAGGCGCTACCAGGAAAAATGGAGCCCAAATATTGTCAGATTATTCCTGGACACTCAAAAGAGATGTTAGTCAATCGAAGTATAGTCTAAAATCTATTTCACACACATTTTAGATAAATAAATATGATTCTATGTCAAATGTTACAAGGTATCAATACTAG
Organism: Periplaneta americana; assembly: GCA_025594305.2. Classification (NCBI taxonomy): domain Eukaryota; kingdom Metazoa; phylum Arthropoda; class Insecta; order Blattodea; family Blattidae; genus Periplaneta; species Periplaneta americana. Next base: position 51,296,068 of record JAJSOF020000015.1, read on the forward strand.
AAAAGTCTCAAGTACATCTCATATAATTACTCAAAAACCCTGGGTCATAGAAAAATTTTGAAAACAGATCTGAAATCAGCATGAAAAATACTATAACTAAATTGTTGCTCGATGCGTAAAACCTATAATCAGAATGTGTCACTTTAATGAATCTACTTTCTAAACTTCATATAGGGACTATTAATGGCACAAAATCAGCTGCAAATGGTAATATTATTAATATATCGGGAGGTGAGTTACTGCGAAATTATAATGAAAGGCTATGAGTAATCGTCACCGGTTCGGTGTGTCCAAATGAATACGAAACGATTTAATAGCTCCTCGACAATATCTGTAGCGGAAATTGCGGAGAAGCCGCTAACTTCGTCACATCGAAAACAGTTGTACGTACAGTTACGGAAGAAATATTTCGCCGATAAGCTAAGCTATCTCCGCGTTGACTTAAATCGTTTATGTTCGTGAAGTGATGAACGTTAACAAACCAGTGTCAGAGGACAATGTTAAGACTATTTGGTAGTAACGTTCATTGCTCAGCATAATTGATTTAATAAATACATTAAGCGTAATACATTAGTAAAGTATACAGTGTTATGTTTTGGTAAAAATTCTACACCGACAGTTTAGAAAGTTGAAAGGAAGATGTCTCCTATATACTAAGAAAACATTACATGTAATGAGTATACATGTTAATCCATCATTATAGATAAGTGAATAGCGTGTATGCTTTTCAAACAAACGGTTCGTGGTTCGATTCCGACGATTCCATGTGGTTTGTCTTTTGACGTTTCCAAGGGTAGCCTTGTATCGTGCTGACCACACTGTCAGAGAGGCCCGCCACGTTAGAGAGGTCAGTGTTGGGTCAATAAGAAACCAAAAAATATCTAAATTATACAAAGCCTAACTAACAAGAACAGAAGGAAGTGAATATGCTGAATTAAATAGTCAAAGTATTATAAGAATTAATTAATGTACTCATAATTTTATTAATGTTATTAGTAAGTCTAGTTTCTGTTGAATGAGAGACAAAACATCCAGATTATGTAAAAAGCCTCACGAAGAAGAAGGAATATGCTGGATTAAAGAGTCAAAGTGAATATGCTGGATTAAAGAGTCAAAGTTGTTAAAGAAGAAGTTAATTAATTTACTTATAATTTTATTAATGTTATTAGAGAGTCTAGTTTTTGTTGAATGAGAGACAAAACATCCAGATTATGTAAAGCCTCACGAAGAAGAAGGAGAAGAAGTGAATATGCTGGATTAAAGAGTCAAAGTTGTTAAGGAGTTAATTAATTTACTTATAATTGTTATTAATGTTATTAGAGACTCTAGTTTTTGTTGAATGAGAGACAAAACATCCAAATTATGTAAAGCCTCACGAAGAAGGGGAAGAAGTGAATATGCTGGATTAAAGAGTCAAAGGTGTTAAGGAGTTAATTAATTTACTTATAATTGTATTAATGTTATTAGAGAGTCTAGTTTTTGTTGAATGAGAGACAAAACATCCAGATTATGTAAAGCCTCACGAAGAAGAAGGAGAAGAAGTGAATATGCTGGATTAAAGAGTCAAAGTTGTTAAGGAGTTAATTAATTTACTTATAATTTTATTAATGTTATTAGAGAGTCTAGTTTTTGTTGAATGAGAGACAAAACATCCAGATTATGTAAAGCCTCACGAAGAAGAAGGAGAAAAGAAGTGAATATGCTGGATTAAAGAGTCAAAGTTGTTAAGAATCAAAGAGTTAATTAATTTACTTATAATTTTATTAATGTTATTAGAGAGTCTAGTTTTGTTGAATGAGAGACAAAACATCCAGATTATGTAAAGCCTCACAAAGAAGGAGAAGAAGTGAATATGCTGGATTAAAGAGTCAAAGTTGTTAAGGAGTTAATTAATTTACTTATAATTTTATTAATGTTATTAGAGAGTCTAGTTTTTGTTGAATGAGAGACAAAACATCCAGATTATGTAAAGCCTCACGAAGAAGAAGGAGAAGAAGTGAATATGCTGGATTAAAGAGTCAAATGTTTAAGAGTTAATTAATTTACTTATAATTGTATTAATGTTATTAGAGAGTCTAAATGAAGACAAAACATCCAGATTATATTAATGTAAATCCTCAATGAGACGAAGAAGTCAAAGTATGCTGGATTAAAGAGTCAAAGGTGTTAAGGAGTTAATTAATTTACTTATAATTGTATTAATGTTATTAGAGAGTCTAGTTTTTGTTGAATGAGAGACAAAACATCCAGATTATGTAAAGCCTCACGAAGAAGAAGGAGAAGAAGTGAATATGCTGGATTAAAGAATCAAAGTTGTTAAGGAGTTAATTAATTTACTTATAATTTTATTAATGTTATTAGAGAGTCTAGTTTTTGTTGAATGAGTCTAGTTTTTGTATGCTGAATCAAAGAGAGACAAAACATAATTTTATTAATGTTAGAGTCTAGTTTTTGTTGAATGAGAGACAAAATATCCAAATTATGTAAAGCCTCACAAAGAAGAAGGAGAAGAAGTGAATATGCTGGATTAAAGAGTCAAAGTTGTTAAGGAGTTAATTAATTTACTTATAATTTTATTAATGTTATTAGAGAGTCTATTTTTTGTTGAATGAGAGACAAAACATCCAGATTATGTAAAGCCTCACGAAGAAGAAGGAGAAGAAGTGAATATGCTGGATTAAAGAGTCAAAGTTGTTAAGGAGTTAATTAATTTACTTATAATTGTATTAATTTATTAGAGAGTATTTTTGTTGAATGTATCCAAATTATGTAAAGCCTCACAAAGAAGAAGGAGAAGAAGTGAATATGCTGGATTAAAGAGTCAAAGTTTTAAGTTATTAGAAGTTTTTGTTGAATGAGAGACAAAACATCCAGATTATGTAAAGCCTCACGAAGAAGGAGAAGAAGTGAATATGCTGGATTAAAGAGTCAAAGTTGTTAAAGAGTTAATTAATTTACTTATAATTGTATTAATGTTATCAGAGAGTCTCTCTCCTTGTCATGAACACAGGTAAAAATCCACTCGCAGAATCTGCGCCTTGAAACTGGTCACTGATCTTAAATCGTGCGTCATTTATAGCTTTACGTTATTTTATTGTCCGGTCTGGAATCTATAGACCTAGAAGACGAACCAAGTCCTCTGTGTCAGTAGTGAGTGAAGATGGCTGGGCCAATGACGGCTATGGCGGGTAAGACAATGCTTGGAGGGAGCGAGCGATCATATAATCACAGTCTAGTATATACAGTCACGAAGCTCAATACTTACTAAATATGCAAACATAGACAGTTGAAATATGCATTCATAGATAGTTGCTCACCACCAGCATCGCTACTATCGCCTCAACACAGACTCTTTCCCTAGCAGACCATAAAATGTATAGTACTTTCGATATCGTGTTCTTTTGAAAAAAGTAACATCTTCCTTCCACTATTGAAATATGAAATACATAAGTTTTATATATTATGCTCATAAAATATATATTATATTCTATAAACTCACCTTCCTGGATCTTTCGGAAGAAGGTTAACTCTAACCTATTTTTCTTACAATTTATAGTATTACAAACTTCTCATTGTCCCATATTATTATTATTCAAATTATTGTATTTTAGCCATTTACATTTATTACAACCGATAACGAACATTTCCAGTTTACATAGATTTTTACAAAAATGCGAAATACGGCACAGTCAATGCTTTTTCGATCTAGAAGGCCATAATGTTTGTTCGGGTTTTCTATTTCAGTGTATGAGGCTCAGTAAAATATTATATTATAACTTTATTGCGTATCATCGCTAAGCTTTATTTAGTGTAATGTGTCCACAAGTTCCGTTTACTTCTTGTTGCATAATGGGTTGCAGAGGTAATTACAAAACTGTGTTATTTTAATGTGAAGAGAATTTTACATGTTAACATAATCTGTTCGCGTCAACATTTCAAGTTTAGAATGGAAGCTATTTTGAGTTTAATAAAAAAGAATTTATATTGTGATTTCAATTTAGCACATTTACCTTCCTTAATTTTAGACAAAACATTTACCATACTACTCCTATGAAATTAGTGTACGTACAATTGTGTTACTTCATCTCTTAAGTAGTAGATAAATACAATAATTCAGTACTCAATCGTAGTATTAAAATTCAGACAAATTGAATGTCCGGGGTATCATACCTGACATTATCCTTAATTATAATGTATGATTGCGAATTTAGGAATATAAGTTAAATATAGTAAACATAACCTATAATTTTCATGTGAATGGCAAGGCATTTGAGATCACTAAATTTAGACAGAAAGGGGCAACTGGTACAGTAAACATAACCTATAATTTCAACATATCTAAATATCCGTGCGGTGCAATTGAAAATTATTGAATCGTGCATAAATGAATGTACAAGAATTTCGCAATATTTAATCGAAATAAAGGCAGGTATTACACATACGAACAACGTAATTTTCTCACCAAAAATAATATTACACCTTAACTCGCAAGGAATTATACCTGAAGTGTCTCCTAATCATTGTTTTAAATTTTATTAATGCAATTGCGCTACATTTGAGAAAATATGTTACTCTTTATGCATTCCAATTAATTTGTATGGTTGAAACGCGTCCTTCATGATCGGCCTAAGCGAGTCACATGGTCTGCCTTACGGCCTGTAGGCCTATTAGATCACGATGGCAGTGACACAGTCTATTGTTCCTAGTACTCACAGCGCTCCAAGCGGCTAGCAATTATCGCGAGAAATGCAAAAAATCATCCCAAGCTTCGTGACTGTATTTAGTAGATTGTGATATAATCTTCTGCAACATATTTTGCTCTTAGCGGCCGCGCGCCGAAGATGCCCGCAACCTCAACATTCTCCCGACTGCTAGTACAGTGGACTATTCTAAGTTCGATTGAACAGAATTGAAAATTTCACTCCAATAAGGGTAGTGGGTGTAGCAGGTGCTGTTGCTCAATTTCTTATGAGGTTAGATTAGCTTTAATTTTATTATCTTTTGTATTTTTATTAGGTAGTTACAATTTAATAAAATTTTATGATTTTCAGGTTTATATGTGAATAACTGTTTTTTACATTTCCTTTATCAATAATTTGATTTACTTCCTGTTTGGCTGTTACAAATTTGACTCCTTTTGATTTTGCTGAAGGTGAATCGGAACTGGTTTCTGGTTTTAATGTTGAATATAGAAGTGGTGGTTTTGCATTAATTTTTTGGCTGAGTATGCTAGTATTTTGTTTATGAGAATGTTATTTTGTATTATTTTTTGGGGTAGTGATATGAATTCTATATTTTTCTATTTTAAGCTTTCTTTTATTTCTTTTATATTTATTTGGGTTCGTGGTACAATACCACGTTTTCGTTATGATAAATTGATATATTTAGCTTGAAAGGGATTTTTACCCTTGTCGTTAAATTGTTTATTATTTTTTTTAGGTGTTAGGAAATACAAATTCTTATTGGTTATACATCAACGAATATAGTACTGTACTTGCATTTCCTGCCGCTCCGAGACTTGTTTATGCGCTTCTAGTACCACAGTGGGTTTCGACAGTTCCGTCTCATAAACGGCATAATTCTCAAATAGAAGAAGAAGAAGAAGAAGAAGAAGAAGAAGAGTTCATTAATTTAAAATCAATAATTAAATATGGATGTCCTAATCAATAAAATATTCTGTTTCCCTTTAACAAAAGTATCACTACAAGACACAGAACCAATTCACATTCAAATGACAAACCCATTTCTTAGTGCCCGTATAGGGGTGTGTCTAATTCTCCTACGTAAGCAGTCGAACTATAGAATGTCGAACTTGTTTTCTGTCGAGAGCTTCCACTGTATCCGCCAATTCGCTTCTATCCGTCTCCACCCAAATGCATCGGCTAGGTCTATAGATTTCAGACATGTACTTCAGTTTTTTAAATGTTGTTCGAACCGCATGGAATTCCTGTTCGTTAAGAAATTCACCAAATATATAGTTAAATAATGTTATTGATTTCTGACCCGATTCGTAGGAAATTCCTATTTGTTAAGAAAGTCTCCTAAGTGATTTTTAGGACAACTTTTTAGTCGAGGTGTAATGTCCTCGGATGAACAGTAGAACGACTTGTAATATCAACACCAGGAAAATATTACTGAAATCGCCTTCGCATTTCTCAAGCAGATTCTGCGGGTACATAGGAATCATAGGCTATATGTCATATATAACACTTGAAATAAAATACATTATTAGCTGTTCTTTAACTTGCATCAATTGGAGAAAAGGCATATAACTCAAAGAAAATAATCTTACTTGAATTGGAACGCGAAAATAAAAAAATTGACAGATCAACGTAAATTTGATTATAAATAGATCCAAAATGGAAACAGCATATTAAAGTTACTTTATTATTATCATTATCATCATTATCATTATTATTATTATTATTATTATTATTATTATTATTATTATTTCATTATTATTAAAAGAATAAATATTGGAAATACGTGTTATTATTCGGTTGAGAAGTGTTTGTCATCCAGTCTGCTGTCAAAAAATTTGAAAGTTAGAATTTATAAGAGAGTTATATTACCGGTTGTTCTGATTGGTTGTGAAACTTGGACTCTTACTTTGAGAGAGGAACAGAGATTAAGGGTGTTTGAGAATAAGGTGCTTAGGAAAATATTTGGGGCTAAGAGGGATGAAGTTACAGGAGAATGGAGAAAGTTACACGACGCAGAGCTTTACGCATTGTATTCTTCACCTGACATAATTAGGAACATTAAATCCAGACGTTTGAGATGGGCAGGGCATGTAGCACGTATGGGCGAATCCAGAAATGCATATAGAGTGTTAGTTGGGAAATTGGAGGGAAAAAGACCTTTGGGGAGGCCGAGACGTAGATGGGAAGATAATATTAAAATGGATTTGAGGGAGACGGGATATGATGATAGAGAGTGGATTAATCTTGCAAAGGATAGGGACTGATGGCGGGCTTATGTGAGGGCGGCAATGAGCCTTCGGTTTTCTTAAAAGCCTTTTGTAAGTATTATTGAAAGAGGAAGAATAAAACGGAGGTGAAAAAGAAAGAAGGTAATGGCGAAGTTCCTAGCGAAAGAGATGATAATAATAATAATAATAATAATAATAATAATAATAATAATAATAATAATAATAATAATAATAATTTTTTATTTTCGCTGGCAGAGTTAAGACCATAAGGCCTTCTCTTCCACTCAACCAGCCTTAATCAATACAATAGGCCTACATATTTAAATTACGAATATTTACACTACACTTAAAAGGTTCTCCAGCAATATTCTTCAGTTAAGTTTTAACGACTAAAGGGATATCATTCTGAAAGATGTAGAAATATTGATTACTATTAAGTGATATTAACAAAAATCGATGTCTCCCAAGACATGTAAATTCATATACCTACTGTAACTTTACTGTGTAATAGAATTTATGGCTCATTCAATGGCTATACCGAAGTGGTTATTAAAATAAGAACTTCATTCTGTATGTGACCACAGAAACTTCACGTCATAATATTAAAATTTACAACGATCTCATAATTCTAAGAAATGACATTAGAACCATCTTGAGCATCAAATTGAGTGCGGATGTCTGACGGCATGAAAAATACGTGACCATTAAAACGCCGTATATTGCTTATGTCTGCTAGGAAACCATTAAACTCCCATTAACGAAATTAAATTAAGAAACATACTGAAAGAAATATATCTTCACGCTACGAAATACACAAGGTATGTTAGGGCAGGGAAGATGACAGGGAAATGATGGTGCGTCTATTTATTTTTATAGCACCAAACGATTGCTCTTTCCTGTTTCTTCATCCAAGCATGTGAACTCTTATACAGTGATGACACAAAAAATACAAGCGACTTAAGTCTCTTCGAATTTATCAGACCATAATTTCCGAAAGTGACCTACCCGTCTGTGTTTCCACGAAACATTTACATAACAGTGGCAAAATAAAGCGATATGCCATCCCCAAAAACAATATAGGAGATTCGAAAGTACAGTTCGCGCGAAAGATCTCAAAGCTTCGAGACCGTTGAAATTTAAACGGTAGAGAACGGTTTCTTTTTAGGCGTATATTCCACTTGCAAAACATTTCTCTCTTTGTCAGTCAGGCGATTGCTCGCTATAATATGCGCTTGTAATAGTCTCCCTGTATTATATTACGGAAGTATTCATTTGTAGCATTTTTAAGGTGTGTAATACTGTACCATAAAAATCGTGTATATAGAATTAAAGTGCGTGCATGTATATATGTTATTGGTATTTAAATTGTGTATATAGACTATATAGAGTTAGAGTGCGTGTATGTATATATAACATTTAAATTGTGTATATACAGTTAATTTAAGTGTTTACAAGTTACAATTAGACCTATTGTTACGGAAATTTGAAAGTGCCGGTCATATCCCACTCAGACTTTTCCCTTATCACCCCGAATTAAGCCCGATCGATAACATTTGGTCGATAGTGAAGAGATGGGTTGATTCCAGAAACATAGATTGTAAATTAAATTCATAAAGAGAACTATGCGAGTAGAAATTTAACAGTATGACTGAATTCGATTGGCGTCCGCTTTTTTAAAATGTAAAAAAATAGTACAAGGTTGTATGAACTGGGAAGTACTGTTTGATGACATCATAGACCTAATTATCATAAATCTCGCTGGTATTAGCGATGATGACGACGATGACGGTGATTTCAGCTATGACGATGAAATGGAAGGGATAGCAGAGCTTGAAGACTCCGACTAGCAGCTCAAGTTATGAGGTCAATGTTTTCAGATAGATGTTTAGAGCGTAAATGTTGTTGCTTGCACTCTGCCCCTCGCTTCTCCCCTGTGTCGTCAGCCAGGTTTTCAGATCTTTTGCGCGAGCTGTATTGGAATGCATGTTTCATTGTATCTTACAATTTACTGTAAAATGTAAACGATCCTTATTAAAAATTTGAATATAAAATGAGTCGAAACACATCCAATACAACTAATTAAATAAAACTTACTTTCTTATAAACAGAAACATTCGCCATTGACATTGGTTATGCCAAGAGAAAGTAAATTCGAATGAAATGTTCCAGTGACTTCTTGAATTTCAGTTAGTTCGTTTATGAAAAAAATAAAGCAGTTTTTAACATGAAAAATATGGGTATTGGATTTGTTCACATAAACATTTCCCGGTTTATATTCATTTTCTTCATTTATTTAAGAAATACCATGGCTATAAAGTTAAAGTCTTTTTCTTCTTCTTCCTATCAAGGCTGGGTCATTGGCCCACCTGTTTACATTTACCCCTTTGAGAGGGGGTAATTTTCGCACAGGCTATTAGACACTGAACATTTTTTGTTCTGTTTCAGAAGAAAGAGCTGTACTCCTTCACACTCCAATTTTGGTCACTGGTACATTTCGTCCCTCAGTACCTCTCCTGAGCTTCACGATAACCGTAGTTACTATTTTTCACATCTGTAACAACCCTCTCTAAATCCTCTCTTTCTAATATAATTTCTTGGCATTTTGATTACTGAGAAGTACGAAATGTAACCATAGTAAAACATGTTTACAATTACCCACAAGCAATTAAAACTATGGGGCAAATGTAAACACGTCATAATTTAATGATCTGAGGTTATGGGAGATCTTAAGACCAAATTTCATAAATGTTAACTAACATACATGACTCATAAAAAACATATTCTTAAAAATAACAATGTACATTTACTTACAATGCCAAAAATGAAGGTGAAGCAAAATTCTTTCTCAACTTTTTTTGTAGACTCTTACAAAACATTCGTTCACAACTAAGCAGTTACTCCTATTTGGCGCCAAACTGCTTTGTAGGTTAGCCAACATGTTAATTTAAATATTTCCCCGAATTAAAATTGTTATATTGACAGTTTTGTACTTCTCACAGCACTTGTTTACAATTAACCTCGATTACCCTACGTGTTCTATATTTTGACCGTTTATACCTATTTTAGCTCTCCTCATATATTTGCCTTGTTTTAGTGTGTGAAATTATTTTATACTTTTTAAATATATTGTTGAGGTTTGTTACATTACATTGGAGATCGTCTTGACTACTGGGCAGAAGAACCTGGTCGTCTGCAAATAATATTGTTTTGATTTCCATATTTCTTCATAAAAACTTAATTAATTTAATGCCAGTAAATTACAAATTAATATGATATCAACTAGCACATTCCTGAATGAATAAGACTCGTACTCAGGGGGGATTCCAATACAAACAAAATAATATTGAGAGTGAATGAATTACACATTAAAGAGTGTTAAATATCATTAAACCCAAACTATAAATCCAATACAGTTTTTTACTATTAATTTGGAGAGGATTAGTGGTTAACATATTATTAGAATAAAATTTGTTTAATAATCTAGGACCTTGACTCATGATATGATAAAAAGCTGAATTGCTTTTACATTTAAATTCAAATAAACGTAGAAAATTCACATTAAGTCTTTATCATTCCAAACGATATGTATACTACTGTAATAAGAAAATACACTGTTTAAAAAATGACGTCATGCACTGTAACCAAAACTACTAACTTACATACAGCGTTCGTTTTCTGTTGTCTAACAATGAGAAAGAAGTTGGTCCAATGTGTTTCGATTTCGGAGTTTTCAACTTTTTGTTAAAAAAACAGAAAGATTACTCAACTGAATTATTGTTTAAACATTTAAAAGTTTTCAACATTAAACAAATTTATTACTTTATTTTATTAAAATATTTTCACAGTAATCTTAAGAACTTTGAAAGGTATAAACATAAATATAAAACTAAAAATACGAATTCTCTGCGTTTGTCTGAACCTAAATGTAAAAACCAAGCTTTTTACCATAGCATGAGTCAAGGTCCCAGATTATTAAACAAATTTTATTCTAATATTATTTTAACCACAAATCCTCTCCAAATTAATAAAAAAAAATTTTTAATTGTATTGGATTTATAGTTTGAGTTTAAACATACTGACTTACAACAATACAATGGTGTTCACTATTCTTATGCAGATGACACAGTTTTACTTTTTGGTGGAAAAACCTGGCATGATGCATATAATAATTCAAATAATGGACTTAAATTAATAAAAAAAATGGTTTGACATAAATTATCTTTCTATCGACGAAAACAAAACCATCATTATTCCATTCTCATTATCTGAAAAATGTAACCTCCTACATCTATTAATATTAAGTATAAAATTACATAATTCTGATTGTTGTCTTATACAGTGTAAATGTCCGATTATTAAAGAGTCCTCTGAAGTTAAGTATTTAGGCATAATTTTCGATAATCATCTAAAATGGAACCAACACATTAATTACTTTTGTAATAAATTACGTAAAATAGTATATTATTTTGTTTTATTGAGGAATTACTTGTCAATAAGTTTATTACGTACAATATATTTAACGTTATTTCAATCGGTAATTATGTATGAAATTATAGGATGGTGTAGCTCATTTAAATCCAACTTTAATGTACTTTATTTATTACAGAAGAAAATAATTAAAATATGTCTTCATTAACCTATTGATTTTCCATCTCAAAATTTGTTTATAGACTTCAATGTACTTAACGTAAGACAAATTTATTATATTGTATCAATAAAAGTCATACATAAAAATCGAAATAATTTTGAATTGTATTCTCATAGTTATGAAACAAAATGTATGAATTCTTTAAGAGTGTTTGAACCAAAATGCAACACTGTTACAGTATTTAATCATAGTAGTAATTTAGGCCCAAGAATATATAACAAATTTATATTTAAATATCCTAATCTTGTCAATTCTAATAGTTCTAGTATTAAATTTAAAAAGTTATGTATGGATTTTATAAAAATTGAAAAATTGTAAATTTAAATTTATATACTATAATTGCAAATTGTATTGTATAATTATTAATTATAACTGTATTGTATAATTATTAATTTCAATTCAGGAATCCGCCCCTGAGCACGAGTTCTACTCTTTCAGGGGCGAGCTAAAGTTTCTCTGCATATTTTATAATTTATGTTACATAATAGCAAAATAATAAAATAATAAATAAATAAATATTAAATACTTTTAAATTTATTTTTGTCCGTATTGGAATTCTCCCTTACTCATTCAGGAGTGGGCTAGTTTATCTTACATTGTATTAACTTGTAGGCCTATTCATTTCAAGCTTACTAGACATAAATAAATAAATAATAAAACAATAAATAAATAAATATTAAACACTTTTAAATTTATTTTTGTCCGTATTGAATCCCCCTGAGCAAGAGCCTTACTCATTCAGGAGTGGGCTAGTTTATCTTACATTGTATTAACTTGTAGGCCTATTCATTTCAAGCTTACTAGAAATAAATAAATAAATAAATAAATAAATAAATAAATAAATAAATAAAATAAACAAATAAGTGAATAAGTAAATAAATACGTAAGTAAGGAAGTAAATAAGTAAATAAATAAATAAGTAAATAAATAAGTAAATAAATGAAGTAAATAAGTAAATAAATAAAGTAAATAAGTAAATAAATAAATAAGTAAATAAATAAAGAAATAGATGAATGAATGAAATAAGTTATATTCACCACTTAGGTTATTTGAGACCCATCTCCTGCAACACACTTTGAGACATTCGCCTAGCTTCATTTGGTATAGCTTTTATCAGCAGTTGCACTCTCAAGTGTCGAGAGCTGCTCGAATGTACTGGCATAATTAACTGCTAATGTAGTCACTGTAAAAACATAAGTGAAGTATTCAATTTGAAGCAAATATAAAGACTGGGGAATTGTTTATTTTTCTTTAAATAAGTTTTAATTGATTCTTCTTTTATTTCGATATACACAATAAACATCGTACGCAGAATTCGAACACACTATTAGCTGAGATAATTTTAAAGAAGCCGATAATAATTATTGACAACAGATATCGTCAATTTATAAAGTGCTAATGTCGAAGATAATCAGTTCTCAAAGAAACTTTCATCCACATTCCAGTTTAGAGTCTGTCCAATGTCCGAAGTCTACTTTACTGAAGATTCAGTAGGAACTGCTTCCGATCGAGTTGCGTGTACTTAAAATTCACATCGCCTGTTATCCAGAATAACCAATTTGGTAAATATGAAACTTATTTGAATAGCATTAATATGTTGAAACTGATTACGAAGTTTACAACAAAGTCATTTCCTACAAACAGTGAAACATTTGGCGATTGTGAAAGGACCAAGCTCTCCACGTAAGTAACGGCGATAGAAACTCAGAAGTTGTCTTATCCAGTTTCTGCCTGGAATTTCAACTATACGCATTTGTTTATTAGTACTGACAACCAGAGTGTAACTTAGTGCTGTTACTTCCCGGATGTTATGTACATTCCTCTTCAGAGACCCTATCACTTGTACGTGTTTCCTTGAAATAGTTATAAATATCTCAGCAACTCCTCTCCAAAATTCTGCTCACAGTCACACAGACCCTGTCTGCTTCCGAAATTCTAAATAAGGTATAAGAAAAAATTCATTCAGTAGAAAGTTCTAGACTACTGAACTGATTTCCATATCTGATTTATAGGCTTTCTATTTAATGGAGAAAACTAGGTTATGGAAAATGGATGTATTACAAATATATCCAACAACTTGTTTCACACTTTAGCACAAATTGTAAAGTTATATCGTCAACATAAAGTGCTTCTCCTTTATTACATTTCAGCTTGGATCGTATTTTGTCATCTGACGATTGATAACAGCAAACAGTGAAGCGTTTTCCTTTCTAGACTGTTTCAGACCTGCAGAACTGTAGCTCCTCAGAGCGATTGCATTACTATCCCTTCTACCCCACCCACCTTTTCTACCAGTGTGATCATAGCGTTCTAGTTACTTTCGGCTGCATCAACATTCATTCTCTCGGCGGCAGGTATACAATACGCTATCAAAAATTACAAATGAACAGATAATAAAATCCTTAGGAACATACCTTTGGAAAGTAGCCCAAGAGAAAAGCGAATGAGGGAAATAATTAAGTTAAAAGGTATGTAAAATAAATTTTAAAATGTATGTGCGCTTATAATGTAAGAAGGTCTATCTGTGTATGTATCGTCCTATTACTAGTAAAACCGATTAAGCCCACTTTTTGTGTAAAATAAGTTAAGTACAGTTCTCGACTTGTCTTTCCGTGCTCTGTAATCTACTACAATGGAATAAGTCTGAAATGTTGTAGGCAACAAACCAATTACTTTATTTGAAGAATTTATTTTGATTTTTGGTGCATTAATAAAGTTTTAATTCCTATTTTTACAAAACTTGCATTATTGGACTTACCTGCTTTAACTAGTAATAGGACGATATATTATAAATGGTATGTTGATAACTGAGTGATAGCTATATGACCGGAGATCAATGCTTTCATTGAACATTGTAACGTACTACAGATAAATAGATAAGTAAATAAATAGATGAATGAATTAATGAATGAATAAGTAAGTAAATAAGTAAGAAAGTAAGTAAGTAAATAAATAAGTAAATAAATAAGTAAGTAAATAAATAAGTAAATAAGTAAATAAATAAGTAAATACATAAATAAATAAATAAGTAAATAAGTAAATAATGAATGAATGAATGAATGAATGAATGAATGAATGAATGAATATATTAATAAATACACGTACTGCAGTTTAAAGAGAATTGGAACATGGCAAAATCTAAACCCGTGAAGAAAAACTACTTCCAAAGGAAATGGGAATATGATTATTTTGTTCTTGAAGAAGACGAAAGAATTGCTTGTTTACTGTGTCCCATCCAATTTATTTCTACTCGTAATTTCAATATTAAACCACATTTCAACAAGACCCATATTAAGAATTATGGAATGGACGAACTTTCGGGTAAGTTCATCATTACGAACTGTATATTGATTATTTATTTATACACTGTTAATTTAAGGACACCACTCGTTATGTTCATTTTGAATTAAAATGAATAGTGACTTTCAAGGTTCATTACTTAAATGCTATAAATTTATGTTTCCGTAGGTATGACAGAAGGAAAGTTTTCGAAAATCTAAAGCAGGTTAGGTGCAAAGAAATCTCAAAGAAACTACCGACAGGAAATGTAGCATAATTCTAAACCTTGAAACGACATAATCCATTATAAATACAATGACTTTATTACAATCCTTTTTGAAAATTACAATACCGCCACTGATAAACTTGTACGCGAAAAGAATGTAAACAACTCTACGCAGAAATCGATCCCCAGTAGAAGTGGAGTGAGGCTGACGTCATATTTCTCCTACTTACGGGTTCTTCAGGCATGTGTTAAATTAATCTTCGTCTTTGCATCTATCTGGTCCCAGAAAAAAAAAAGGTAGAGTGATTACACATCATCATCATCATCATCATCATCGTTGTTATCACAATCACCTGTTTCAATGTTCGAATATTACAAACCGTTGTTAGATTACATCCACGATTTTCAGAAAAAAAATATATTTCGTAATTGTCTGCCTATTGTCTGTTCTCTTTTACCTTGCGGTATCGAGGTTTTCACATTGGGCGCTTGAGACTTGTCTCGTTTGGTGCCAGTACAACGCTGGGTTTTCCTCTATAACAGGCATGCTAAACAAGTGCTCCCTAGAGCGCAAACATTACCATCCCTACTTCACCTCCTGTCTGGCGAGCAGTTTACAGAATATTTAAAATTGGCACTGTCTAAAGTACTAAGATACAGGTTGAGTGAGGAATAGAGGTATGGTTATTTTGTTGTTGAAGAAGATAATAAAGCTAACTTCTAATTATGTCCCGTTAAATATATAATATAGGCCTAACATGTTATTTCAATGCTATTCACAAACTTACAACTATGTAATTATTTCGGAATATGTATGATAAGCCTTTGTGTTAAACTCTAACGTACCTTATTTACATGTTTCGACCTATTTATGGGTCATCCTCAGAACTGGTCGTTGTTGGTCTTGGCGTCTCTTCTTTTGTTTCCTGTGAGGGTGTGTTCATGTGATATAGTGTAGAATGAAAGAGTGTGCGTGTTCTGAAATTGTTGTGTGTTGAGAATTTCGTTGGGGTGTATTTTCGTGTGTCTGTATATTTAATATTTTTTAGTGTGTTTAGTTTCTGGCCTTTTGGTTGGATGTGTAGTATTTCCATGTCTGTGTTGATATCTCTATGGGTGTGGTTAGCATTTGTGATTTATTCTGCATATGTGGAGGTGTTTTGTAATTGTGTTATGGCTGTGATGTGTTCTTTGTAACGTGTTTGAAATGATCTGCCTTTCTGTCCTATGTAGAAGTTGTTGCAGGTGTTACATTTGAGATTGTATACGCCTGTGTGGTTGTATTTGTTTGTTTGTGTTGTTTGTGTGTTGAGATGTTTTTGTAGAGTGATATTTGTTCTGTATGAGATGTTGTAATTTAATTTCTTGAATGAGGTTGCAATTTTGTGTGTGTTTGTTTGTGTTGTGTTCAACACTGAAACAATAAAAACAAACAAATACAACCACACAGCCGTATACAAACTCAAATGTAACACCTGCAACAACTTCTACATAGGACCGATACAGGCAGATCATTTCAAGAACACATCACAGCCATAACAAAATTACAAAACACCTCCACATATGCTGAACACATCACAAATGCTAACCACACCCACAGAGACATCAATACAGACATGGAAATAGTACACATCCAACCAAATAGCCAGAAACTAAACACACTACAACAATATGAAATATACAGACACGCGAAAACACATCCAACGAAATTCTCAACACACAACTCAATTTCAGAACACACACACACACTCTTTGACTCTACATTATACCACACGAACACACCCTCACAGGAAACAAAACAAGAGGCCAAACCAACAACGACCAGTTCTGAGGAAGACCCATAAATAGGTCGAAACATGTAAACAAGGTACGTTAGAGTTTAACACAAGAATGTCTTATCATACATATTTCGAAGTGATACAGTGTTCAAAGTTGTGTAATCAAGATGTATACGTAATTATGTGAAATTTTTGTTGTGTTTTTTTGTTTTATGTAATTTTGTTTTCATTTTGGACTTTTTAATTTCGTAAATGACAAAATGGTTAAACGATTTTTATTTCAAACAGTTTCATAAAAACATTAGGGAAATGTGGTAGAAAGTTATATATTAGTTACTTGTTATTGGCAATAAGGAGATGCACTATCACCTTTACTTCGCTCTAGAATAGGTATGTCATTAGGAGATAACAGAAAGGGTTTGAAATTGAACGGGTTACATCAGCTTCTTGTCTATGCGGATGATGTGAATATGTTAGGAGAAAATGCACAAACGATTAGGGAAAACACGGAAATTTTACTTGAAGCAAGTAAAGCGATAGGTTTGGAAGTAAATCTCAGAAAAGACAAAGTACATCATTATGTCTCGTGCCCAGAATATTGTACGAAATGGAAACATAAAAATTGGAGATTTATCCTTCGCAGAGGTGGAAAAATTAAAATATATTGGAGCAACAGTAACAAATATAAATGATACTCGGGAAGAAATTAAATGCAGAATAAATATGGGAAATGCCTGTTATTATTCGCTTCAGAAGCTTTTATCATCTAGTCTGCTGTCAAAAAATCTGAAAGTTAGAATTTATAAGACAGTTATATTACCGGTTGTTCTGTATGGTTGTGAAACTTGGACTCTTACTTTGAGAGAGGAACAGAGGTTAAGGATATTTGAGAATAAGGTTCTTAGGAAAATATTTGGGGCTAAGAGTGATGGAATTAGAGGAGAATGGAGGAAGTTACACAACACAGAACTGCACGCATTGTATTCTTCACCTGGCATAATTAGGAACATTAAATCCAGAAGTTTGAGATGGGTAGGGCATGTAGCACGTATGGGCGAATCCAGAAATGCATATAGATTGTTGGTTGGGCGACAGGAGGGAAAAATACCTTTAGGGAGGCCGAGACGTAGGTGGGACGATAATATTAAAATTGATTTGAGGGAGGTGGGATATGATGATAGAGACTGGATTAATCTTGCACAGGATTGGGACCGATGGCAGTCTTATGTGAAGGCGGCAATGAACCTGCGGGTTCCTTAAAAGCCAAGTAAGTAGGGAATAACAATTACTACGTCCATTTTTAATGATACGGAAGGAGTGAACATAGAATTTAGAACTTGATATCCAGAATGTGTCGAAATGTAAAATATAAACAGATATAGCCACCTGCGTTTCCTTGCTGATCCGAGGCTGCCCTTAGGTTTGAGTTCGACTTCCGTTTGGGCTTCCGTTAGGTTTTCTTTGAGGTTTTTATTTATATTTTTTTTTTTTGCAATTGTGAGATGAATTTCAGGTAATCTATTGCGAATCCTCGGGCCTCATTTCGCGAAATACTATCTCGTTATCACCAATTATAGCGACGCTAATTATCCTAGTAGTTGATACAGCGTCGTTACCTAACCGCTTTAAAAAGTGCATACGAATAATAAAGAAGAAAACCAGGAAACACAACTAACTTACCCGTAAAGGTGGAGGTCACGATAAAAATAAAATAAAATTTATGAAGGCAACATTTCATTTCCAGGAACTTCATATGGAAGGCACTTCTTACATTTCTTTATAAGGATCGTAATCACAACCACCATAATGATAATCACGGTCCATGCCATCTAAGCCCATTTCAACGAAGTCGTATGTGAGATGGGTTCTTAGAAACATGCTAAGTTATTTATTTCTTAATTACATTTTTAGTTTATAAAATTACGTCCTATCCTATGCAAATCACATTGAACATTTCCATTCATATAGAGTCGCCAGAAATTAAGTATCGATTTTATATAAATAGGGCGTTTAGGGGTAAGATGTGTATGGTAATGAATTTGGAGGTAGGCTACATTGTATATGTTATACTGTGTAGTTGCTGCTGGAGTCCGTGTATAGGCTTTTGACAACAGCTAAACTGGATTGTGTTCTGTCGTTTCAAGTAACTGAATCTGCATGACATTCAGCATACCAGTGAAGGTCGCTATGGTGATGTGGGGGCTAGAAGGGTCGTCGTATGGTGACATTCTGGCGAAATTTCATCGCCGAATCCATAAACTGGCCCCACAGACAAAACACTTCACACGCTGGTGAACGAGTTAAGCGTACTCGGACAGTCACAACGGAGCCCGTACAGATCGTCTATCATCCTCTGAAACGTCGTCAAGTTGTCCATGGAACTTAGTCAAAAATCATTGAGGCGTTTGTTACGGGAATTGAACATTCCGCGGTCGACTTTGAAGCGTGTGATTTAATAACCTTTTCCAGACTGATATTAAAATTGTAGGAGTTCATATTGATAGTCATCTGTCTAGGGCAGGGGTCGTCAGCACAGAGCACGCTGGGGCTAGTCTCTCTTACCCGCGGAAAACGCTGCTAGAGGGTATGCTCTACCTGCTAGAGGGTATGCTCTCTATCTCTCCCTGTTGCACGACAGTGCACACGGGACAGTACCGCGTACCCTTTGCACATTTCAGCGAGTGCTGACGACCACTGGTCTAGAGTAAACATATTATGTTGATTATTTTAAAATGAATTATCTAAAATTATTTTTACTTAATTCGAAATTTAAGAAATTAATCCATCTTTCCTATGTGGAAAAAGTATGTATTTTGTTTTTTTGGTTTAATAACCTTTACCAGACTGATATTAAAATTGTAGGTGTTCATATTGATAGTTAACTGTCTTGGGTAAACATATGTTGATTATTTTAAAAATGAATTATCTAAAATTATTTTTATTAATTCGAAATTTAAGATATTATATCCGTCTTTCCTATGTGGAAAGTATATATTTTGCTTTTTGGTTTAATAACCTTTATCAGACTGATATTAAAATTGTATGTGTTCATATTGATATATAATTTATTTCCGAGAAATAGTCTGCCCAGGCATCCTGGGTAGCCAAAAACACATAATAATACACCTATAAGAATAATAACGATTACAGTAAATAGATGAGTCAAATTAAAATGTGAACTTAAAGCTGAAATTTAAGAATTAATAAATTTGTATATATATTGTAACAATCACACACTAACGGATAAAAAGGGGGGATTATGATATTCCGTATAAATGATTTTTCAGAATTGCCACAGACCCTTTAATGCTAGAAGTAATTATTTTTGGAATGATATCACGGATTCCAAATATTTTTATAGTGTTTACAGTTGATCGTGGGATGGTGCCCCTCGCTCCAATCATTAAACCATGTACTTCCCAGAAGCCTTCCATCTGATATTTTTCACGAAAATACGGAATAGTAGGCTCATAAATATGTTGTTTCTCTTTGTTGACCTCAGATGGTTGGGTCTGACTCATCTCAAATCTAACAGTTGGGTCCAGTATAAAACCTTTACTATTAGACCTGTGAAGAGCCACGATGTCCGCTCTTCTAATTCCGCCGCCTTCAGACGCAACGCAGTGCACCTCTTCTTGGACCTCGAAGGATCTTTTTCTAAGGGCTTGTGCTATTAGTTTTCGGATATTATGATGGCGTGAATTTCTCAGGAGTTCTCCATGCTGACAGGATCTTAGGACGTGTGCTAAGGTTTCAATCTCGTTGCAGTATCTGCAACGGAAACAGTCCAAGGATCTCCCATGAAGACTTCTCACTGTTGCTACGTTAGCATTCATCTTAATTGCGTCCCGCCATTCAGAGGAAGACAGACCCTCCTTAGAAAAAATCCATTTATTTCCGGGAGTATATTCTTGAAATAAAATAACACCTTTTCCTTCAGGCCTATGTGGAAAGTTAACTATCTTGAGTAAACATATATTGATTATTTTAAAAATGAATTATCTAAAATTAATTTTATTAATTCGAAATTTAAGAGATTATATCCATCTTTCCTATGTGGAAAATATATATTTTGTTTTTTTTTTTTATTTAATAACCTTTTCCAGACATATTAAAATTTAGGTGTTCATATTGATAGTCAACTGACTTGGGTAACATATGTTGATTATTTGAAAAATGAATTATCTAAAATTATGTATTTAATTCAAAATTTAAGAGATTATATCCCTCTCTCCTATGTGAAAAGTATATATTTTGCTTTTTTGAATCGTTCATAAGATATGGATTAATTTTCTAACGAGATATTAGCAAAGCTAATTAAATTCTTCTATTGCAAAAGAAAATACTGAGGATAATCACAAAGTGTCATTATACAACCTCACGCAGAGCTTTGTTTGTAAATTTAGGTATTTTGACTATTTTTAATCTTTATATACTGTATTACATATTTTAGTCTTTGTACATGATTTCTCGGCAAATTTTGATTTAAAATGTGACATACATTGTTACAATAAGAGATCGAAATCAAATGTGCGTATGCCTTATTTTATATTGTACAAAACACACAGTAGTTACTTGTATCTTGGATCTAAATTTTATAAGAAGTTGCCTGAAAACTTAAAACACTTAAATAGTAAAGTTTTTATAACTAGATTATGCATATGCCTTGTTAGGTCTCCTTTTAAATCGGTTTATGAATTTTTAAATTGTAAATTCTTGTAATAAATATGTAGTTTATTTTTTAACAATGCTGTTGTTTTCTAATGCCAGCGTTTAACAATTAA
This sequence comes from Periplaneta americana, assembly GCA_025594305.2. Taxonomy (NCBI): domain Eukaryota; kingdom Metazoa; phylum Arthropoda; class Insecta; order Blattodea; family Blattidae; genus Periplaneta; species Periplaneta americana. Next base: position 51,317,714 of record JAJSOF020000015.1, read on the forward strand.
GTCATTTGACCTCTTGCACTCTAATGTTTTTCAAATATACTATCATGGTCAGCCACTGAAGCACAGATTTTGAGGTGTTCCGAATCCATTTCTTGGTTTGAGTTGCACAATGGGCAGTTAAGGGACTGATATATTCCAATTCTATGCAGGTGTTTGGCCAATCTAAATGCAGCTACAGACGATTTTCGTACTAAATCGGGAATTAACTGTGGATTATGATGCAAAGACCGTTCCATTTTTTCCCTTGAGATTGCGTTATCAAATTTTGTTTGTTGAAGTCTAAGTATGTAGATTTAATAAATCTTTTCACAGAGTAATACGTAGATTTAGTAACAGGTCTGTAAGTAGCAGTGCTGCCCATTCTCGTTTCCCAGAATTCCACAATGGGATGGTATCCATTGGAATACAATTCTTTTATTGAGTGTTGTTAATTGAGAGAGCATTTTAGTTATTTCTGCTGTTTGAGATGAAGGTGTGTGTCTCGAGACTATTGACAATGTAGGCTACTATGTACTGTCTTTTTTAAATATCGACCTTGTCAATCGTCTGTAAAAAGTGCCTAAAGACAAACAACAACCACCACCACCACCACTACTACCGCTACCGCCGCCGCCCCAGCCACCGCCACCACCACTGCTATCACTACTGCTACAACCAATGAACGTTTCTACGGTGTTTGTTTGGCTAGTAATCTCTGGTGATATGCGATAGAAAAAGGTGAAGTTTTATTAATGTACTGCCAGCATTGGAAATTAAAAACAAACACTGAAAATACCTTAGTTTTGTAGTGTGGAGCAGTAGAAACTCGATGTGATCACTGGGAGAGCTGTGGTCCCACCGAACCCGCCCTAAATAGGTTCCTTACTTATATATGAAAATCGTCGTACTTGAAGGAAGAAGGCGGCCATATTTCGTCGTTTTGACGTTATTTGAGGTGGAGTGGGAGAATGATTGCAGTGTCGCCAACTGTGATAACCATTCATATTATCTTACACACCTAACCTAACCTAACCTAACCTAACGTGCTACACACCTATTGTAACATTCCTAACGTTTAGCACACTTGTTGTAACATTCCTCACAGTTTCATTTCGTTTGCCGATATTGGCATCCCTGCTGGAATTCTGAGTCCATCTAGTGGAAGTGTAGTGAAACTGCGAATCTATTACGTTTCCGAAGTTATTTCTATGTTATCTGCAAGAATTATTGTGCCATTGTAGTGATAATTGCATTTATATTGTACAATAAAAATTGAAATGTGTCGTGTTCTAAATTGATTTCCAGCGCCACAATCCCAGTGATAAACGTGTGAATATTCGTTAGGAATCCGTTGGAAGTGGCAGCAGAGTAATAAAACTTGACCTAGAAAAATAATATTTCCGTCACTTCCGTTTACTGCAACTACTTATATACCATGTTTTAATCTTTGTAGTCACTTCCGTTAATCCGCATCTTCTTCAGTTCGGTAAACAGGGCCATGCGGTGTTAACCATTTCTCCGCGTAGACTGTGGTTTAGTGTTCGTTATTTACGATTATATAGTCTTAGCATCATAACTTTAATAATGTCGGCTAGACGAAAGGTGAACTTTAGAGGGAATATATAGAACAATCTCCAAGCATAAACTGAGGAAGAACTGAATATGAAGCTGTGTTTATAGTCAGCAATATTCTGAATCCCTTAAAATTGTGAAGTATTATTTCTCTGTCCTAGGCATAATGCCAATGTGTGGCGAGTACTTTCCCTTATGACTGCCCAATGGACAGAAGAAAGGAAATGGTAAACAGTAAAATCATAAAATGCAATGCTTCAAATAAAATATACAATGAAACATAAATTGCAGCGACCTTCATATGGCTATTCAAAACCATAATAAATTCATTTCTTTCGTTCAAGTGTCTGAGAAGTATTATTAGTATAAAAAAGGATATTTCATGCTTTGTGAATAGACCTATGCACGATCTTGATGTCGACCTGGTTGGCAAGTTGGTATAGCGCTGGCCTTCCATGCCCAAGGTTGCGGGTTCGATCCCGGACCAGGTCGATGGCATTTAAGTATGCCTAAATGCGACAGGCTCATGTCAGTAGATTTACGGGCATGTAAAAGAACTTTGTGACAAAAGACCATCCGGCGACGCTGATATAACTTGATTAAGAAAAACATAACATTTAACGATCTTGATTAAGAATCTACGAGTAACATAATATTATGTTCTCATTAAATGAATAATTTGATATACAGGGACATCATTTTATTTTTACTTCAATTTTTATTCCACCTGAGTTCTTAAATGTACTTCATTCCCACCCCTTCTACTAATGAAGTTCCAACTGTCTCCACACAGAACCAAGGCCGTAAGCAGTACTGAGTTAGTGGGTATAGTACATTCCAGAAATATGTTCGCGTTTTCCAGTGAAAAAAGGGCTTTGAATATTGAATCATATTTTCGCACAGGTACTGTCGTCCGTTTTCCTACATCGCATGCCGATTTCCCCCCACCTGCTTCTATGCGCCTCTCTGTAAATGCTAGTGGCTGGGCTGTCTTAGCTCTTTTCTGAACACATTAATATCTGTTAGGAATTGGACGTCTACGTAATATTATACCCGTACAACTGTTTAAAATAACTTAAATAAAAGGATCTCGTTAAGTAATTAACTGTCACGTGATTTCTTCCCTTTCTACGACGCTGCGACGTAAACATTTGAACGGACAGTAGATAATATGTCTGAGTAATTTTATCTTTTCGGACCGGGCAGAAGTGAAGATTGAATTCACAGTACGTAAGGTACTCTTTTATAGAGTAGGTACAGAATTATTTCAACATGAGTTACTGACACGAAGTACGAACCTGTTAATTGGAATTACGTACAATAGTCTATAGTGCGATAATATGCACATTAGAACTGAAGCCTGTATCTAAATGAATGGCCACCATTTTCAAAAATGTGTTTAAATATCCATATTATGATTATTTTTCAATTTAACTTCATTCTCTATAGTGTACGCTAATGTGCTGAATACAGTTTAATATACACTGCATAATGAATACGTCCGCATGGAAAGCTCAGTTCGTGAGTAAAAACACTTAATGTTAATACAGTACTATATTTTGTTTAAACAGAAACCTAATGAAAATCATCATACTCAAAATCACGATATTTCCTAGTTTACGTAAATGGATGAACTACTTTTCTTCCCTCCTATACCTAGTAAAGTGATTTGTTTGTATATTACGCCAGTATCATCGAACTCCATTCGTGAAAGGGGGTAGCAAACGGTGTTTCCGGTTCTTAATCGTTGATCTAAAGGTATAGCCAGGTTAACATTAGAAATGTTAGTAAAAATAAAATGATGTCCCTGTATATACAGTCACGAAGCTCAATACGTAGGGAATATGCATCCATAGATAGTCGCTAACCACTAGAATCGCTACTATCGTCTCATCACAGGCAGAGCGAAATAGTAGCGGCACAGTCTATTGTTCCTAGTACCCTCAACAACTCAAGCTTCGTGACTGTATATTCTACGTAGACTGTGCTAATACTATACAAAGGAAATATAAGACAGATTGAAAACCTACACAAACACATAAACAAAATACATCCAAAACTATATACTAGAAACAGAAAACAACAAATCCATAAATTTCTTAGACATTAAAATAACAAAACAGACAACAAACATATGTTCAAAATTTACAGGAAACTCACTACCACGGTAACACACACAAACACAACACCTCCAATCACGACACACAACACAAACGCGTAGCATTCCGAACCATGATACACAGACTCATCAACATTCCTATATACCAACAAGACTATAAGGAAGAAATATACACTATATAATACATAGCACAGGAAAATGGATACAACCCAACATAATAGACAACATCATAAGAAAGACTAAACACAAATAAGAAAACGCAATATAGACACAAGAAGAAAACAAATGCATTACACTAACATACGAAAACAATAACACATACAAAATTTCATCTTTAAAAAACATTGCATACAGAACACAGTACAAAAACATCTTAACACAGAAACAAATACAACTTAACAGAAGTATACAAACTATCATGCAACAGTTGTAACGATTTCTACATTGGACGGATTGGAAGATCATTTCAAACACGTTACAAGGAACATATCACAGCCATAACCAAACTACACAACAATTCAACCTACGCAGAACACATCACAAACTCCAATCACAACTACAGCAGCATAGACACTGACATGAAAACACTACACATCCAGCCAAAAAACCAGAAACTTGACACTCTACACTACTACAATATGAAATTTACAAACATATAAAAAGACACCCCCAAGCACATCCTGCACACTCAATTCAATTTAAAAAACACACCCTTTTCGACATAATCATGAACAAACTCCACCACAACAGGAAACAAGAAGATGGCGCGGGCTCTTCACTAGGCTTTGGACAAAGAACGATAACACTTCGAAACTGCCGGCTCAAGGACTGCATTTGACACGGATCTGGACCATTCTCCTCGACTAAAGTCAGTTGGGACAGCCGGAATTATCAGTGGTTCCGTTCACAGTTTCCAGTTCAGTCACTCGTGCGTGGTTTATACTTTTGCACGTTTGTACGTGACTTTGATCCGCCAGTTCGAAATGCCCTGATAAATAATAGTTAGCCAGGTAATTTCCTAAAAAGTTAACACAGTAGAGAAGTTGTGAAGTTAATCAGTGTATATTATATGAATTTTATGTACTCTGTACCGTTAGTCGAATACACATTTATCATACATTTAAGGACTCCTTAATCTTCTTTTTCCGTTTCCTCATATCGGTCATATTTTTCGACTCAGAATATAGCAACCCTATCCATTAAGATAACTTCAAATAAATGATCCAGTTATGAAGAATTCTACCCCGAAGTGTGTAACACTGCTTGTCCCATTAAGCAATCGAGACTAAATGACATGGTGCGTGAATTGAATCCTTCTATAAAAATGCTAATATTACAGTATAACTTATAGGCTTTTGGACTTGCATTGTTTGTTGTTTAGTCGACTGTCCGAAGACAAGTTTGAACTTCAATAACGCATCACTCATGAGCCAACTAAGCCAGGGGATAATGGGTTATGGTGGACCTTTCCTTTCCCCCCTCCATTCCATACATCGCCGACTAGTAACATATTACACTAATCCAGGCTCCGCCAAGTAGAGTCAAGATCGCGAGAGGGCGTACAGGCCTGCTTACGGCTTCCACTGCGGGCAGTACACTTATACACTGCAGTCTATCAGTGGTGGAGCCTATCGAGGTCGCTTGGGGGCACCGGTGCACTGCATTTTGCACCAGGAATATTTATGTGCTAAAACATGAACCTTAGCAATGTAATGGATGTTGTTATGCGAACAATTAATTTCATAAGGTCTAAAGGTCTCAATCACAGGGACTTCAGGGCACTGCTTGATGGTATTAACAGTATGGGATTTACTCTACCATACCGAGGTAGGGTGGTGAAGTCGAAAAATTCTGGAACGTTTTCTCGCACTTAGAAATGAAACTGCCTTATTTATGGATGTACATGGGAAACCTGTTAGAAGCCTTGGACATGAAAGAATATATAAGAATAATGCAACAATTGTGCGAAGTTTCGAACGTAGATTTGAGGATATTAGAGATCTTGAACAACAATTTAAGATATTTGCAATATCTTTTTCAGTGAGTGTCCTGGATATTCCTGCTGAACTACAATTAGAAATACTTGATTTACAAAGCGATATTGAGCTAAAGGATAAGTATCAAAACAAAAAGTATTAACCATTTCTATACTTGTTTTCCACGAGAAAGGTTTCCTAAACAGTACAATCTTGCTGCAAGAACGTTGTAAATGTTCGGGACAACCTACGTATGCGAAACACTGTTTTGTTTAATGAAGTTTACAAAGTCACGTCACAGAAACAACTAAGTGATGAACAATTGAAAGCATGTTTGCGATTGGCTGGTACTAAAACAATAGCTCCGAGAATTAAATAGCTGCTTACTAACAGAAAACTGCAAAAATCGCAGCGGATCTCTGATGTTTAAGAAAAAGTACTATTATTAGAGAATTGTATTTGAATGACAACGTTTGTACTGTTGTTTTATTTTGTTAATTGAATTGTATAGCAATGAGAAGAAGACAAACAGTATATTAATCTGTATAAAAGTGTATATTTTGTTTTGTTTCATTATTGTGCAAACATGCAAAAATTTGTTTCGTATATAGTTAACTGTACAAAATTGTATAGAGTACTGTTTTTCAGTATAGTGCAATTAACAGTGAAAGCGTGCTTCAATTAAAGGGTGAAATTAATTTACATTCTTATCACAAATTTGGTTCACATACAAGTTCTTAGCTCCGCCACTGTGGAAGCAGCTACCCTTACCCGTAGCCGTACGTCAGGGCTTGAGGGTTTGTACGTACGCACGAGAGTCACTTGACGGGGGGGTTTTTATTTTTTGTGCTAATGGTGCTTTTTCTCCAGGTGAATACGTAAATTATATATATGGGTGTGCAAAAAACAAAAGAATACTAGCATTCGATGTGTTGTTTTGTCACAGGGTGCGAATTAATATTTCTGATGAGCGGGGATATAATCCTAGATAGAGAATACCATATATAAAATAATAATAATAATAATAATAATAATAATAATAATAATAATAAATAATAATAAATAATAATAATAATAATAATAATTATTATTGTTATTATTATTATTATTATTATTATTATTATTATTATTATCATCATTGCCGCCCTCACATAAGCCCGCCATCGGTCCCCATCCTGTGCAAGATTAATCCACTCTCTATCATCATATCTCACCTCCCTCAAATCCATTTTAATATTTTCTTCCCATCTTCGTCTCGGTCTCCCCAAAGGTCTTTTTCCCTCCGGTCTCCCAACTAATACTCTACTGCATATGCATTTCTGGAATCGCCCATACGTGCTACATGCCCTACCCATCTCAAACGTCTGGATTTAATGTTCCTAATTATGACAGGTGAAGAATACAATACAAGTTTTGCGTTGTGTAACTTTCTTCATTCTTCTGTAACTTCTGCTTTACCTGCAGACTTACTAAAGGCTTTACCAACAACCAAAAATGCATTTAAAAATAGGCTTAAGGACCTTACTAATAGACGGTAATTATACACAGTATTTAAAGGGTGTAAATGATATGTTGTTATTGAAGTGTTGTATCAGTGAAGAATTATGTTGTGTCAGTGAAGTGTGTCGTGTCAGTGAAGTGTGCTGTGTAAGTGAAACGTGTTCCTGTCAGTGAAGCTTTATAGTTTATAGTGGCAGTGCAAAGAATTTGAACAGTGAAATGTTTTTGAAGTGTTAGTGAAATCAGGATAGAATCAGTGAAATGTGTCGTAGTTCCAGTGCAGTGAGTGAGTTGACAGCAAAATGAGTGTAATGTTAAAAGGTACTTGTGCAGATATGAACATATACTCGTGGGTTTTAGTTCGATCTCAGTTTTAAGATACAAATTCGAATATTTCAAATGTTATTTTAAGTGATCGTTTCATTTAATTTAGTATATTCCCTGTTATTATTATTATTATTATTATTATTATTATTATTATTATCAGTATTATTAATTATTACTATTATTATTAATTGTATTTTAATTAATAAGTTTATTATTGTCATTATTGAGTGTAATTAGTTACCACTGCCACCGGGTATATACCCATTGGAGTGTGAATAAATACATACATACATCCTACTTGACCCCAAATATTTTCCTAAGCACCTTATTCTCAAACACCCTTAATCTCTGTTCCTATCTCAAAGTGAGAGTCTAAGTTTCACAACCATACAGAACAACCGATAATATAACTGTTTTATAAATTCTAACTCTCAGATTTTTTACAGCAGACTAAATGACAAAACTTCTCAACCGAATAACAGACATTTCCGATATTTATTCTGCGTTTAATTTCCTCCCGAGTGTCATTTATATTTCTTACTGTTGCTCCAAGATATTTGAATTTTTCCACCTCTTCGAATGATAAATAACTTATCCAATTTTTATATTTCCATTTCGTACAATGTTCTGATCACGATACATAATCATATACTTTGTCTTTTCGGGATTTACTTCCAAACCTATCGCTTTACTTACTTCAAGTAACATTTCCGTCTTTTCCCTAATCGTTTGTGGATTTTCTCCTAACATATTCACGTCATCCGCACTGACAAGCAGCTGACGTAGCCCATTCAATTCCAAACCCTCTCTGCTATCCTGGACTTTCCTAATGGCATACTCTAGACGAAACTTAAAAAGTAAAGGTGATAGTGCATCTCCTTGTCTTAGCTCGTAGTGAATTTGAAAATCATCCGACAAAAACTGACCTATACGGGCTCTCGGCGGCTTGATTTTACGCAAATAGGTACTGCTAACGCGCAAAATCCCATACTTTCTTTCCCGCAAAACGACGGATTGCAAATGTGCAAAATATTTCAAGCCCCTAAATTAATAGATCCATAAATAAAATTAATACTGTACATGTACAACAACTTACCTTTAAAGTACACTGTCCAGTGATTGCCCCGGTATGCCGTTTGTCTACAGTAGGATGCACTGGAACCGAAGTGCAATTTTTTAACGTACTACAGCAGTAGTGTCAGAGTTGTAAGCTCCAAAACCAGTTGTGGAGCTAGATCGGAGCTTGAACTTGCTTATGTCTGTGGAAACACCGGAGCACGCAACCAGTCTAGTGGAGCGCTCCGCTCCGTTTAGTCTCTGTCTGACAACGCTGTACTACAGTAATGATAATTCACCACTTTGATATTTCCTCCATAGTTCAGTTACCACACGATGATTATCTTGGTCACGTCTGTTTGTTTGTCTGTTATAACGCACTGTGTTGAAAGAAAGATACGTTTCACTCTGCAGTTGCTTTAACACTTCCGTAAATTCATGGATAGAGTGATGAGGTTTGTAAAGTTGTCGTTTCAAATGACGATGGAACGATTCCGCCCCATTTTTTGTTCTGATTTCATCTGTTGGTACACTGGCCCACAATTTAGGAGAGAATTTAGAATCTTCACTTATATAATTTTCAAGTACAAAATCTAGGGATCTCGTTAACTGATTTAGGAGCAATGCCATGCAACTCAACAAAGGCATCCCCTACTGTTGCATTGAAGTACATATTTTAAACCTAAGATATATTTCAAGAACTTTCCTACTTCGGAATTACGATTGGTATATTCAGAGCGAAGTCCTAGGCCGAGTATCTTCCTATACCACGTCTGGTCTAAACGAAAACTGCAGCCTTTAATGGTTATGTTAGGAAACACTGCATTATGAACAGCGACTTCAAAATCTAAAACTATGGTTTCAGGATTAAAATCATCACTACGCAAATCACGAATACGTTTCCACATGCATTCGTAAGCTGATACAGTTTTCGACAACGGTAAACAAAAAGGAACTTGGACGTACCCCAATGTAGTACATGTACGTATAGTACGTCCGCTCAAATGAGAGCCACTTGGAATGTGCGATTGGACACACTTACCGCAGGGAGCAAGTAGGCACGCGACTCCGAGCACATTCCATGTAAACAACGCTGCGTTGCCATGTCTCCCTTCTGAAGACTGAAGTGAACCTTGGTGTGCGTCTTGTAAATAGAGAACTAAAACAGGAATACCTCCTATTCAAAGTCTGTTGAGTCACTATTTAAATCAATTACACAAAATTCTAAGCTCGCTTCTAAGGAGCGATAATCACTTTCTTCTGTCTTTACATGTTCGATATAGTACTTTACTCAATGCTTTTTATTGTTAATGTCGTCCATCACAGTTAATATTAAATCGCGTACTTCTTGAATAGCTTTATTTCCCAATGCATTTTCTGACCGGACATTTCTCTTCAGTTCTGACTAAACGAATTCTATGGCAATGGTAGGAGGCAGTCTTAGTACAACATGGCCGTATTTAGATGATAGTTCGTCAATTACATACATCTTTTTTCTGTAATGGCTGCGTTTTATCTCTTGTAGCAGATATAACTTTGTGGTTGGGACTGGCGAGGGCAAAGGGATGTTATTTTCATGTTTTAATGACTTCTATTGTTAATCTAGTGATAGGTACAGGATTCACAATACGTGATGGTATGGGGCATAATGATGACAGACGGTTCTTCCAGTCGTTTTAGCAAACATTCCTCAAACCATTCTTCAAAGATTTTAGAATTCATAGTCCCACGGTAATCAACCTGGGCATCACACATACTTTGGTGGGTAACGAATAATGCTCCTGGAATGAAACCATTTCTTCCCCCCCCCCGCATGTAAAATTACTATTCGTTGTCCTTTACCTGAAGAAAAATTGTCATCACAATAACTTGACCCATCTGACCAACGACACTTTACTCCGTCATGGCTATCAGACCATGTTTCGTCTAAGTATACTTCTTCATAACCCAGTTGTCGATAATACTCTATATTCCGTAAATACGAAGAACGCCACATCCGTATTCGTAATGATTCCATTGCTGCTGGTTGAGATCCATGAATTTTATATTTAAACCCCATTGAATGTAATAGTTCCATCAAAGTATTTCTTTGATACGGAAACTCATATTGGGTTGCTTATGTTTTATTACGCATTGCATTGAGAAGTTTGACGTTGGAGCTATTTTATTTTTGATTTATATTATATGGAACGCAAAAGCCGCAATATCCATTTACTGTCCTCTGCCTCGTTCTGAGCTAACTGCATTATATTTGCGGCTCGTCTGAAACCGAATACTATATGAACTTGTTCTCGGAGCACCGACTTAGATCTGTCAACAGCGCTGGCGTACCAACAACCAGCCGCGTGCTTCAAGACTGAAACACCTGACGCCTCCCGCTCAAGGTAGGTGCAAGTGGCTCTCATTTGAGCGGACGTACTATATGGTATAAACCTGATTAAAGTGTTTTGGTGAAACGTAGAATGTTCAATCCGCTAATATATTACTTGTATTATTACACAGAAATTGCAAATTTCGTTCACAAGTAAAAATTATTGTCTTATTTTCGATGTCTACAAAACACAACCTTTCACCTCGATTTGTTAAAATAGTTAAACTCTTTAACTGTTCTAATGCCTCGTTTACATTTCGAGGGTAAATGGTCATCTGTTTCCTCCGGGCTCTGTACAATGCTAATCGAAGTTTGACTGTCTCCATTCTCTGAATATTGCAAGTATCTGACCTCGATCATTCTGTTCGTATTATTTTAATGGGTTGTAAAATAATTTCTTCACACGCTTTTCTTTTACAATTTTCCAGCAAAATATATGATTCATTAATCCTAGTGCTTTTGTTTCCATGATCATGCAAGTCTCTTATATATACTGTACTACTTTACTAACTTCTGCATTAGTCTGTAAAATTGCGGTACATTTCTTTTCCGTGGATCTCCATGAAATATTTCCCGTACTCATTTTACGCTGTTTTCTATATTTGAAATTATCCTTAACAACGCATTCCAGACCACGATTTGTGACCGTTCTTATAAATGATATTTCACTTTAAATTCACTTTCTATCACAGCCAACACTTCCTCCAACAGCAACACCTCCTTTCAACTGTTGTTATGGAGACATCGAACCCCCGCTCCTGTTCAGCGCCATCTACACCCAACATCGAACACGCATTCATCAGCGCCATCTTTACCAGTACAGAATGGGTTACAATAAATTTGGTATTATGTTATCAGATGAATTGTTCGGAATTGTAAATGTTCTTTTTGCCATATCGAAACAAAATTTTTGACCATAATTTGCGGTTATTTTGTGCATTAGCTATACAGCCAAAAGCCCGGAATCTCCTGTACGTTTCACTGAGACACATTGTAATTAATCGAACTAGTTTCTTGGGAATAAGAAATTCAGTTATAATATCATATAAAACTTCTCTGTTATACGCCTTTTTGAAATCTATGAATAAATGATGTACTGTACCGTTATAACCTACTCCCATTTTTTCCTCCAATATCTGTCGAATACAAAAAATCTGATCAATAGTCAATCTGTTACGCCTAAAATCACACTGATGATCCCCAATAATTTCATCTACATATGGAGTTAATCTCCTCAAAATAATATTTGACGAAATTTTGTACGACGTCAAGAAAAGTATTATTCCTCGAAAGTTATTACAGTTAGTCTTGTCCCTCTTCTTAGAAGTAGGTACAATTATGGACTCCTTCCATTGTTCTGGTACAATTTCCTTTTCCAAAATAGCAAGTACAAGCTTATAGATTCGTAAATATTGCAAGTGAGAAAAACGAAGAATTGAACAAACTCACCTCTGTATCACGACTGGATGACAGTTTTAAAAATAGGTGTCTTGAGTCGAACTAAGTTGTTTCTCTTGCATTTTGATCATAATAATTATATCCATGAGCAGGCTTACGATGAGATTCGTAATTCCTAAGTTATTTATTGTGGTCAGCTTGCTGGTGAAGACAATACAATGTTATTATTTTCCTTGCTTACTTATAAAGTATGTCCGTATTAAAGAATTTATATTTTGTGAAGGGGACAGACGTTATTCCTGGCAGGAAAGTTAATGTTAATTTATGAGATGGGGATACTTTCCAACAAGGTGAAATCCCCCCCATCACCCCCGTTAACTCGCACCCTGCTTTTATGTGGAAAATTATTTATTTAAGGATCCGACATTTAATTTTCATTTATCTCAAAACTTATTTTTAAGACTTAATTCCTTTGATCCAAACACCATCGAATTGTTCTTCTCTGACACATCGTCAATTGAGATGTACTGCCTGGCTATCAGCCAGAACCTCAATCAAAACTACAGACTTGAACAAGTATGTATGATGTGGACAGTAAGATTTCCCATAGGAAGCTTCGTGTCAAAAGAACTGAATATGGGATGGAAATTTGTTTACAAGAATCCGTTCTACTGACACAGGAGTAGGTATTTTTTCTGCAGACGACTGCCCACTCATTAATATTATGAACCACACTACAGAAAATTGTAAACAAATGATTAAACTCATAATTATCGCAAATGCATTGCTTCGTTCTAGGCATTGTAATTGGTTGTCGTGGTGAATGACGTATGACCTTCATAGCAGTACGTTCGATAGACTGCATTTGAGAAAAATTTTTGTAAGATGTTATGCATCTGAAATAGTCGTAAATGCTTTCTTGAAATAGTTCAGTTCCGACTGTTCAGTTTTCAGTTTTTCATAAGCAGCAGGCCATATTACTAAAATTTACTTTACAACACCAGTAACCAGTGTTATTGTTCCAATAGACCAGACGTGTCCATTTAGTGAGTTGCGAGCAGTGAGCACTTATACGTAATATTTCCTTCCTCATCCCCTTTCACTACCTCATGCATGATATAGCATGCCAAAACCCTGCACACTGTGCAGTTGTCTCTGTGCGATGTGCAGGTCCTATTCCCCTACCTGGAAGAAGTGAATCGGCTTGGAGGGGAACGCGACAGGGCTGTACATTACCTGCAGTAGCAGAACAGCTTTGGTTTCAGTAACACAGATCAGTACGGGTGTGCTCACTCAGCTGTGATTGTGAATGCGTTATGAAAAATAAAGTGAGGAGTCCACAGATACAACGAAGAAGAGAAATCACAAATCATATAACATAATTGTTATAATGTTTTCCTCAGCCAACAGTAATTATTTTAAAATGAAAGGCTTTCTTCATCTCATCTGGACCTAATAGTGGTGTGAGAATTTAAATCAGATTAGTAAAATTATCAAAATATGATATTCGCCAGCTCTTATGTCTTAATAAGTGCTCTCACGGCAAGACAAATGTGACAATAGCGTTGTTTTGGAGTCTGTACTAACACAGCCATCAAAGGTTAGAAGACTTAAAACTTTTATTTGATAAGCTGATAAGTGATGAGAATATCGAGTGAGGAATACATGTGAAGCTATTGAGGTTGTAAGGGAAAGAAGAAAGCAACTATTTGCAAGGCGGAAAAATTTTGTGGAAAAATGTATAATGGCGAATTTTCCATCTCACGTTACTATATTACCTTAATATACTTACGTTAATAAATCTTTAAACCTGACATAAAGAAAATGTCCTCGCTGCACAGTTTATGAACTACTCTTTTAACCAATTTCAGTAACGCTCCCAACTTGCTGATACTTACTCTCAACGTTTTCCAAATAAACTATGTATAAATTTAAATTTATGCTTAATTTATTCACTTTATTAATACTAATGTGAGTTTATATTAGAATACAGATAGGAAACGATTCCAGTGTAAAAGCCTCACAATGTCCTTTTGCAAAGATTTGGGAGTAAAATATTTTCTTTAACATTTTTTTGTGCACCAATGGTCCCAATAATGCTTGACGAACAATGAAAGAGTATTACTTTGAAATAATCAGTACCTACTACGTAAAATCAAATACTGTATTGTTTTTTGTTGTTTCGAAATTACTGCAATATTTTTATTTTCTTCAAATACCGTATAGAAATTATGTAAATAAATGATTCTTTACAAACGACTGCCTTGTGAATTGTAACTGAGTAAGTCTATTGTTTCTTGTGTTACAATTGTCAGATATAGACACTGACAACTGTTTTTTTTCCTTCTGCTAAGTATGTCTATAATGTCCAAATGTCAATTTAATTGAACACTAGAAGCGCAGAATATATTCTTGTACATCCCCCCGGCTAAGAACTGGTAAGAGCAACACGTGAATGACGCAATCTGCACAGACCGGCGTACCGTGCATAAACACCGCACATTCAGTGTCTTGATTTCTGGCATGCCTGTGACAGAAGAACAGTGGTATTCGTGGCGCTTGTACCTCCGCAATGTTTCTATCGAAGTCCTCTTCTTCCGTGTCGATTGTGAAGAAAGAAATTTCCATTCGCAATTCGCAATAGGAGGAAAAACGTTAGTTTCTGATTATGAGAGAAATATTAAATGCCTCATTTGCTGCAAGGTTCTATGTGGTTTTTCGAAACCAATATAAAACACCATTATACTGCGTGTCATTCCCAATCTTTTGAATAGAGGGTAAGCTGTATCTGCGGTTTGCTGTTATTATTATTATTATTATTATTATTATTATTATTATTATTATTATTATTATTACTAGACAGTGGATGCGGGATGACTTATCGTTGAATGTAGGTGAATATTTACTATATGTTACATTTTTTTCATTCAGACCATTGCAATGGCTCAATAAGTTTTAAACGTACACAGACGACGTCAACATGCTATTGTATCTCCCTACAGTCAGAAGGAAAAGAAAAATAACGTACTGTAGTACATACCTTGCAAGTCCAGTCCTCGTCATCATTGATTCAAATACCAGCGTTGCAGTAAACGACGATATATTCTCGTAAGTTGTCGAAGATGAATCGTCTTCGTCTATCGCTTAAACAGTTTCAGTAACGAGAGAATTTCTGAAGAAAAACTCTAAAATGGGGATCACTCAATTTCTTTAGAGGAATATTTGCACTGAGCATCATGTTGCACGTGTCGTTTAGACCCGCACAACTAAATGATGATGATAATTATGATGATGATGATGATGATGGTTCCTCAGATTTCATTTCAACGCATTTTCTGTGCGATGTACTGTTGCAGTGTTTCTCTATAGCCTCTAGTTTTTATTTCAATTTTACATACATTACACACGGTATTATCTTCATTAATATATAAAGTGTCTCTCTTATGGCCCGACGGCATCAAACGTGGAAATGTTCTACTCCTCGTTACCGATGGCGCGCCTTATATGATAAAAGCAGCTAAGGAAATTCAACAGCTGTATCCTAAATCGACCCATGTGACTTGTTTGGCTCATTGCTTGCATAGAGTTGCAGAAAAAATTCAATCCTGTTTCAGTCATGTCGATCGTTTTATTTCTTATCTGAAGAAAATATTTTTGAAATCACCCTCTAGAACAAGAATCTTTAAAGAAATGGCGCCAGAAATTCCTTCACCGCCTAAGCCTACTGTAACTAGATGGGGAACGTGGTTGGACGCTGGCATTTACTATGGGAAATACTACAATCGCATCGTTGAAATATTAAATTTACTCGATGACAAAACAGAGCTGCAATCAAAGAAGCCAAATGTCTCGTCTCGAACCAGTTATTAATAGATTTGCAGTTAATTTCAAACAAGTTTCAAGACCTTTTCAAAACCATTACCCTGCTACAGTCAAGAAATAGGGAAATGATTGAGGCCATCAGACTCGTTGAGTGATTGTCTACTGCAAACATTCAAAGTAAAGATGAAAAAAATGTGTCGGTGCAACAAAAGTTTAAAAACATTCTCAAGAAAAACGTTGGATTTTCCAAACTTTGTGAAACTCGAAATAAAATAACAAATCCAATAGATAAAGCTTTGAACAGTATTGACAGTGGTTGTGATAGTGTTACATGGTTTAAGTTTGCCCCCACCACATCATGTGACGTTGAAAGAACCTTTTCTCAGTTAAAAAATTGTTTGTCAGAAAATAGAAGGAGCTTTTCATTTGATAATTTAAGAATGTATGTTGTGGTTCATTGCAACAAATCATATGATTCGTGTTTGTAAACAGAACAGTGTGAGGAATAACATATGAATGTGTAAGATTTGCTTTTGAAATTAATGTTATAATCCTGTACCGTTTTGCAGTTTACTTTGTCAAACGTAATATAATCCTTTTGTTATTACGCTAAAGTTTGGGCGAGGAGCTATTTTTGTTGTAGTCTGAGGCACGCAATGACTCTACAACACCCGTGTGTTGTGTTAGTATCGAAAACTGAAAACCTGAAAAACACTGGCCTCTGGCCGGATGTGTAACGAGCGTCAGGGTTCAGTAAACCTCCTTTCATACTTAACCGGTAAGCATTGTTTACCTGCTGAAGTCCCGGGCTTTGATTATGAAAATATAGAAAATCAATAAAAAGGTTAAACTATGAACAAAATGATTTTGAAGTTTATTTTTGAATTCTGTATATATTAATATGAATTAGCACCATGTAATTTATTAAAGTTACACTCAATACCATATTATGAATAAACGTACAATATTGATGAAATAATAACACTATTATTAGAAAATAGCTGCAGTATTGACATGTATAGATACAATTAAGTTAACGAAAGTTGTTACAATAACAAATGAATAAAGAAAATTAAATATTACAATTGAGAAATTGTTAGGGGATGGAATTTGAACCTGTCCCGAATATTCAGTAACCATCCCAACAGATGGCTTATCTGTTAATTATAAACTTGATTAATAATGAAGACAATAACCATCAAAGGTTTTAAATGCTGACTGTAAGAGAGTAATACATTTCAAACAGCTCCTTTCTGACATCAAAAACAAGCTGTGAGCACATCTCCGTACAAGAATTTCCAAAAATCTGTTCCTGAAACGGAATACCTTGATAAATTCTAAGATCAACTATAATGGTAAAACACAATACAGACCAACTAACACTAGATAAAGTGTAAATTAAAATACAACTAATAAAATACTGGAAAAATAACAGACAGGAACTTACATTCCTTGGAGGATCTTTCGCACTAACTTGAGATTTCATTTTCGTTGTTGTATACTCAAGGCCACTACCCCTCAGCGACTTTTGTGACACATCTTTCCAATCATTAATATTAATTAGTCTGGATTCTTTCTTCATTTTAGATTTATTTAGCTGGTCAATATCTACCGCAGAAATCGTCACTGTCTTCCAGTCGTTCATTTTACGTAATAGATCAGCCTGCACAAGGTTTGCGCTCTCCGAGCCGGCTCACAGCTCATGAGCGGAATGCAGATATTAGCTGCGCTCTGTATAAGGGTAGACTGGAAGAAGGGGTGATCTCGTACAAAATATACACAAAAGGAAATACAGTACTAGTAAGAGTGTTTATGAAATGAATTCCCGTTCACTGATTTCAAAACTATCTTGGACTATTATTAATTAATAAAGAAATGTTTATTTTACAGAAATAATAGAAATTCTATAGCTACATAAATGTACAATATCATTTTGTTATATTTTTATTTATCAGTACATCAAAATGAAGTTTGCTGTTAGCAGCTGAAAGGAACAATAGCCTACTGATCGTAATGAAACATCAGTTACAGATGTTCGATGTCTGCCTTTATTAAAGTTGATTATAGAAAACAGTTGCTCACAAATATAAATGTTGAGTCAAACATAGCAATCATTTTCACAGCCAGCATGTGTAGTCGTGAATATTATTGCTAATGTTTAGTCTTGTAAAACTCAACCAGGCTAGTAGCCCTTAGGTCACATTGAAGGTCAATAAGTTCGAGCCGTAAATCGTTAAATGTTTAATGTTAAATGTTACGTTCCGTCTTTTAGATTCCTCCATACTGTACTGTAGCAGTAGGTAAGCAACGTGAACAGTTACTGAGAATAGGCCTACACACTGAACTCCACTAGATAGCTGAGTGGTCGTTTCCCTCTCCTCTACCCATAGCAAGTCTATGTCATTCTGACGTATCTTCCTCTCCGTTTTGGCGAGCGGTAAACACAGCTCTCCCGCTCCGAAGGAGCGCGCGCTGTTTGTGTAGGTATGTAATAGATCGACCGAAACCTCATACACAGAGTTCAAGTACCCAGTATTCTTAAAGAGAACAAACTCAGTGCAATAACTCCCGATGTGATGTAAGGAACTGAAAACCCTAGAAGCGACTAGTGACATAGACCGTTATTCCAACAAAGAAATTCATGATTGTAACTCGTGTAGAAGCGTCTCTGATACAGATATTGAAAAACAATTTTTGTTACAGCTGTGTAAGATTATACAGAGCATTATTCCACTAAAACTCGATTTTGAAAAATTGTAACATAAATTCTTATTCGGTCCAACGCTTCAGTTATTCATATATTTCAAAAAGGCATATGACTCGGTTAAGAGAGAAGTTTTATATAATATACATATCTATTGAATTTGGTATTTCCAGGAAATTACTTCGATTAATTAAAATGTGTCTCTGTGAAATGTATAACAGAGTCCGTTTAGGCCAGTTTCTGTCACATGATTTTCCTCTTCATTTAAAATATCCGATTTCTTTTTATTGCTTCTGTGTAAGCGATTATTTTCTTTATTTTCTGGTCATATAATAATAATAATAATAATAATAATAATAATAATAATACCATAAAATAATACAAGCAACAGATATTGACTAAAATCAGGCATCTCTTTATTCTTGGATTGAGCTCAAGATACCAATCGCAGCTGGTTTCTATGCTTCTTCTGTCAGTGAGTTTTACAGCCGATTAATTTGACAGAAAAGAAGTGACTGTGAACTCAGAACTCTGTCCTGAAGTATACGTTAAATTAATCTCATTCATGTAGATGGATTTGGGACCTGTTCCAGTTCATGCAAGGGACACATATTTCATACCCTTTGCTAGCTGAAGTTCTCACCTCCTGAGGGAGAGGGGAACAGGAGCAGCAGCGATTTTTAAAAGAGGATTTACAAAGTGTAGAAGCACGAAATCCTCAAAACGTGACTTCTGTGATGTCATACTGATTGAGGACTGGATGTGATTTTCGGACATGTGAAGAATCAAGCTGGAGCTTCAGTGAATAATCACTTATGATCAATATGCTAGTAACTGATTTAATCCATTTCTACTCTTATTGTTGTGATGGTCCCCATGGTTCAAGTAATAACGTCCCCAAGTGAAAATACATAAGTAACTAGTGAACCTGGGTTCGAATTCTAGTCAATGAGTGTGTCGCTTTTCTCTAATTGTTATGTGTTATCTTAAGGGGTTAGATATAGCTTACAGCAGAAAAGTTTTGGAAATATTCATTTTTCCGCCTTCATTACTGCTTCTTGTACAATAATGAAAATTGATACGTGTAAAATACTGTCCTTCTGCTATATAAAAAAAAATATTTTTACGATTTAATTTTTTATTTCTTCAAAATTTAAAATGTTGGCAGTTTACTGTGCAGTGATGAAGCGTTTCCCCCAAAATTCATAAACTTGTTAACTTTTTCATATTCCCTCTCTCTTTTATTTTATTGCTGAAACTCATATTTACAATATCACGCTGTTTCAACTACATTCCTTAATAAATAATGTTTTTTTTTATTTTGTGTTAGAAGAAAATGCTGATATTTGACTATTTTAAAAATGAATTTATTTTTTATCAAAGCTAGAGAAGTGATCTTGCAACATATTACAGATATGTCATGCATAAATACACACAAAAACTTTCATAACAAAATGTTGGATAGTTTTTTAGTTATGTGGGAGACGCTTCATCATTGCACAGTAAACTGAATTTTGAGAAAAAAAAATGAATATTTTTTTAATTGTAAAAATAATATATATTTTTTCATATAGCAGAAGGACAGTGTTTTGCACATACTAATTTTTGCATACTACGCAAAAGCATAAATAAAACAAGAAATCATCAAAACATCATAATGAACAAATTCTCGAGGAAGTGCCTAGTGGGTCGTTTTCGACCCACCCTATAAATTTTTACCGAAGTAACAAAATCAGTATTCTCATAGTTCATCGTGCTTACAACGTCCCTCTGACTCATTTAATATGATATGTGAAACAAAAATTAAAAAATAATAATCTGGGCATAAATGGGTTAATGAAGATTGACGTATTATTTATTTTTAATGTGTATACTTTATATTACTTGCCACATGTTTCCATTTAGTTATGATAATAACTTTATTATAAGTCTTGTTTTCTACGGTTTTAGTAAATGGCGCTTGGCCCACTATGGTTCTGAACCCTTCATTTATTGTGTTTATTGCCTTCTGTAAACGTAAAACACAAGTCGAAACCACGAGATTCACTTACATAGAGATTATAAACATAGCCAATACATATTTCATACAGTTCGAACTTTATTCACTAGGAACACTGCTAGCAAAGACTACTTTTCTTAAAAGTGTAGACATCTTCCAAAACGGCCCTATATTGTTTTTATTTCGATGAAAGTGAGAAGCTGAGAATAATTTGTAGTTATTGGTTACTGGATAAATTTAATTATTTCTGTTTTTATTTTCATAGATCTTGCCATCTGAAGAGCTAATTTTACTAATAACAGAGTAGGAAACTTTAAAAATTGCTACTTAAGAATTCATTTTAAGGTTATTTGAGGACTTGAAGTATATTACATCGATTATGTCAGAAGTTTGAAATTAAAGTTTGAGATGGAAAGAGAGAAATGGATGCAGAAACAGGAGGGTCTCAGTGACACGTCATTCCAAGAAACTGCAACTACAAGCTTATTTCTAATCCAAAAACTGCAACGTTAAATTTTCAGTTCTCTTATTGTGATACATAGACAGAAATAGCGTAAATATGGGAGTTCAAAGACTTCCATGTAAGTTATTCAGCTGTCTATTTCTTTTAGCATATACAAACAGTATAGAACTTGGATAGGATCCAACTTGATAAGTTATGCAATTTAGAGAAAGGGCATGAATTCTCATGTTACATTGAATTATTAGATTTCTAGCCTCGGTTGTGACTCAAGGAATTACAATTTTAACTAAACATTCTTGGACGAGATCGTTTTCCAAAGAAGAAGAGATCTGGGTGAATGCTTTGTCTTGTCTTGAGATACTAATAAATTCAAAAGGAAACATAAGATATCCATGAGTGTGGGTTTGTTTAACACTAGGAAGACTGGATATGGTGACATATCTAGAAAGACTGAGGGGATCATTTTGACCCCTGTTTTATATTGCCTTAATTAGCACAGAAAAATGATTTGGTTGTGTAATATGTAATGTAAAAAAAAGGTAAAAAAAGGTATTCCCGTAACATGCCATGAAGGCACTTGGGGGCATGGAGGTAGAGCCCCATGCTTTCCATGACCTCGGCACTAGAATGAGGTGGTGTGGTCGGCACCACGCTCTGACCGCCTTTTACCCCCGGGAAAGACCCGGTACACAATTTTATAGGAGGCTGAATGAACCTCGGGGCCGTTCTGGAAGTTTGGCAACGAGAAAAATCCTGTCACCACCTGGGTTCCAACACCGGACCTTCCAGTCCGTAGCCAGCTGCTCTACCAACTGAGCTACCCGGCCGCCAATATGTAATGTAATGCGTTATATATTTTTAAGCATCATAATGATGGCTCCTCACAACAGAAGTACAGTTAGTATAAAAATCCAATAGGTAGCAAAAACAGTAAGATTCTAAATATTATAGTGTTATGGATTAAAGTTATAGACTTTTTTAGTAAGTAATATTTTCGTTAATAATGATTTTTCCAACAGTTGTAAGAATTAATCTCAACCACTGAAATACTACTTTTTGGTGGCATCGGCGGCGTGTTTACGAATGTGCCACTAATCCATGATTCTCAAACACAGCAATTCTCTCATCTTATGTATTTTACGTATGAAATCATAGGATTGAGAACAAAACTAGTCACTAATTGAATAATATTATTAGTATACATCTTGATTACACAACTTTTAACACTATATCACTTTGGAAAACGTATTATATGTCTTTCACGAGTTAAATTTTATGTTGAAGTCTGTGCGATGAATCTTATCTCACTGTTATTGCGATGAGGGGAGTGAAGCGATGCCACTAGCGGAAGGGACTATTTGATACATTCTGTAGTGCAAAATAAAATAACAAAATATCGCTCTTCGTACTGTATAGTTCCGTCACTGAGCTTATCTTTCAAGAAACTGAGTTCCGGTAGCCTGTACA
Organism: Periplaneta americana; assembly: GCA_025594305.2. NCBI lineage: Eukaryota > Metazoa > Arthropoda > Insecta > Blattodea > Blattidae > Periplaneta > Periplaneta americana. The sequence continues at coordinate 51,340,467 of JAJSOF020000015.1, forward strand.
ATAACAAGGTTTTGAAAGGAATACTGAAAATTTACAACCCTCCTATAATCTCGACCCTCATTTGAAGGGACTTGATTTTAATGCTACTGAGACAAATTAAACCTTACCAGGTATACCTTGTTAACATGTTTCGGCCTGCTATCGATTATCATCAGAACTGATTGTTGCTGATCTTGGTGCCTTTTGTTTTGTTTCCTGTGGGGGTGTGTTTGTGTAGTGTAATGTGGAGTCAAAAGTATGTGTTCTGAAATTGAGTTGTGTGTTGAGAAATTCATTTGGATGTGTTTTTTGTGTCTGTATATTGCAGGTAGGTTCACTGAACTTTAAAAACTGATAGTGTGGTTAACTTCAACAACATCCTGTACATAACACATTCTTTCTTTCAGATCCGAATTTGATGTAGCCTGTGTCCTAAAATTTTCTTGACACGAGAATAGGTGCCAGATGCAGAAATTTCGCTGAGGACTGCAGCAAAGACAGAACCATCGGAAGCGGACAAGGGTTCGTCCGTTGTGCTTGCAAAAAATTGTTTCGAAGTGGTGCTTCTATGTGAAAAATAAAATTCTTTGCAACTCTAAATGTCACAGTTTTCGCTTACAGGTGACTTGCGAGACAAAAAATAATAACATTCCGTTCTGTAACATAATTATTCGCAATTCAACAACAAAAATAGTAATGTTTAAGCATACCATAACATAATGATTTGTGTTATAAAATTATTTTGTGTTTCAACAACAACAACAACAACAACAACAACGACGAGACGACAATAATAATAATAATAATGTTCATGTGCAAGTACCAATTTCCTAAAGTCTTTTCGGTAAAACGTTATTTCTAGATGAAACTAAATCAGGGTAAGGTTGCTATCAATGGGCCGCTTAAAATAAATCTTATATAATATCCTCGGATAAAGTAATATTTATTTCCTTTTTCAAGCAAACTTAAATATTATGTTCTGTATTTCACTACGCTACAAATAGAAGTTATAAGTATTCGATGTTAATGAAATATTTAGAAAATAAAAGTAAGCATCATCGGCCCAATGAAGGAGACTCGTTTCCTTCGTTGGCCTACGTAGTTTCCATGAATGGGCTGCAGAATAATATTGTTAAATTACAACCCACACTTAAATAAATGCCACCAATACACAATATCTTCGGCATTAATATGAGTAGTATGTTGGCATATGGAACCACAGAACGTGTATTAGAACGCAAGCAAGACCACTAGGGCACTTAAAAAATCTTCAGATATTTCATTAACACAAGAAAACGAAATACATCATTGTCAGTTTGTAATCAGGCTAAGACCTGCAGAATTTATATCTCAAATTATTTATGAACTTACAGAAATAAAAATAAAAGACTTTAGGTCCTATTTATCCTATAGCCTGATTAAACAGAACTAAAACATTTAAAAATAACGAAAGTTTAAGGGCTAATCAAACAAAACAACAATTTATATGCACTGAAAACAAAACATATCAAGACAATTGCAGTATTAGACTATAAATACCATTACTTATTGTTAAGCTAATTAAACTATCATTCTTCTCTCTTTGGCTGACCAAATAAAAAACTTAAAAACTTAAAAAGAACGTGGAATGGAAACCATGAATTCAGTTTTCTTTATAGCAGCTAAGATGAGACAAAACAAAACTTTTATAAAACGTTGTCAAACTTTAGTCACAGTTTTCGCAACAGAACAGCAGCACAATTCCCATGAACCCACTCGTTACATGACAGACAGTGAATCATATCTTCTTTTATACCAATGCAACAGATGCCACAATACCATGACTCATTCTTAGAATTACACCTCGTTGAACTATTTGAGGAAAACGAGAGTTTGGTTTGAGCTGACTTCTCCGGTTCAGAATTTTCAAGACGTTTCCTTTTAGTTGTTTGCTTTTTACCTCTTCCAGTCTCTGCTTGTACTGACTACTCGTGATCACTATAATTTTCTGGGCTTTATTTGCACTTCTTCCGAGAGAAATTTTGTTTGGTATAGCAGAAGATTTCACCCAAGGAAACTTGCAATTTTGGTGTCCATGTTGCTGCATCAACTGGAAGAGATTCTAAACTATCTTGACTTCCAGATGCTATTGCTCCTTTTTCTGGATTCACGGTATTAGGCCTATTTGGTTCTGGAATTTCCTCATTGACAGGCTCAATTATAGAAGCTTGCATAACGGGAACATCATCTGTTTCAAACTGCATCGCTGCCACAAAATGGCAATCTTGGAACACATCCCTGTTGACTGGCCAAACTCCTGTTTTTGCAAATCCATTCACTGCAGTCCCTATTGTTGCCGCCAGACCATACGCTTTACCAAACAGTTGTGGTATATGAAATTAGGTATCAACTTCAGGTTTGCTTACTCAAATGCTTAAAAAAAAGACACGTCCGGTGACTGCAACCTAAGAGTAGTGTGTCCTGAAAGTGCCAGCATGATGACTCCATTCTCTCGAGCAATATCTAGAGCATCGAGATTTCTGGTGTGAGTTGAATGTCCATCGAGAAGAAGCAAGACTTCTCCTTCCTTTGAAGAACGGACAGTGTCGATGAAAGGTCTTAACCACCTCACACATATATCTTTGTTAATGTATCCACTTTCAAGATAATAAGTAAAAATTGTTCCCGGTGGCGCTCCATCTTCTAACCCTTTCGCAGAACGTTTGTAGATGATCAGTGGTGGAACATACTGACACGCAGCACTTGTGCAGCAAACTGGAGTAGTAGAGAAACCTCTTTCTCCACTGGCTGTCGAAGCTACTGCTCTGTCACCTTTGAAGGCAAGCATCTTTCTAGGTTTCTTTTACACGGTTCTTAAACCAGTCTCATCAACGTCGAATACTCCCGTTGAATGGAACTGATTTTCGTCAACAATTTTCTGCAAGGTATCAAAAAAGTGACTTACGTTTTCTTTAATAAACCCCTTATCTCGAGCAATAGAGGTCGACTCTGGTTGGCGCAAGTTAAGTTCGGGATGTCTCCTCATAAATGTATAATACCAATTCTTTCCGACGATTCTCTTTTCTTTACTGAATATAAGAGAGATTTCATTCCTTTCGGCTATATCAAAAGCTAGCAAGCGCAATTCCCTTGGTATAAAACTATAATAAATTCCTCAACTTGAGAACATAAGCAATAAGTTCATTTTCCACTTCTGTGGGAAGATCAGCTATGCTACCTATAATTTTTTTATGTTCAACAGCAAAACAATTCTTGCCCGCTAAATGTCTTTGTAATGCTACCCTAGGCACACTATATGTTCTAGCAGCCTCATTGACACCCATGTCACCATTTCGTACTGCAGCTAAAGCACGACTCATATCATCTTCCTTCCATTGACCATACACGTATTTCATTTTTGACGACATCTAGGAAAGAAAACATACATATTTATAATATATGCATGTATAACTAATCATTCGTTTACATTATACAGGTATTAAATCAGCTAGCACGGCTCTTTGTTAACTAATTCGAAATAGTAGTTATGGTTTCCATCACTGGGCCACTAGCCCATTCATAGCAAGTCGGAGTGGCTCATTGAAGGCAACCAGCACTGCTTTGTTTAACATGACCCTGTATCCGTTCACAGTAACTAAATTTGTAATGAAAATATGACTAAATAACGAGAATTCATCGTACTTTCAGACACTGTCTGTAGAAATTTATACAGGATTAATATTTGACAGAAATGCTTCTTTCATTACATTAGTAAATTAAAAGAAAAACGTGATAATCTTACCTTCTTTCACTGTTGCTTTGTGTCTGCGTCAAGTAAATCACAACTAATATGGCGACACTTTGGAAAACCCGAAGTACACTAAACAACCACCAGAGTGTACTTATTGTCAATACCTATGGAGAAATCGAGCCGGCCCATCCAAGGAACCGGCCCATTGATACGGATTTCGCGTTCTGAAATCGTTACAACGGGTTTTTACTAATAACAATTAGTTATTTCTAGACCTAACTTAATTATAGTAGTCAAAACTAGAATTTCCTAAAGAGCCATAGTCATTTCTAGATGTAACTAAATTACGTAAGTGAAAACTAGAATTTCCTCGAGTTTTGACGGATTCCGCATTCTGAAATAGTTACAACAGGTTTTTACTAATAACAATCAGTTATTTCTTTACCTAACTTAATTATATTAGTAAAAACTAGAATTTCCTAAAGAGCCATAGTTATTTCTAGATGTAACTGAATTATGTAAGTGAAAACTAGAATTTCCTCGAGTTTTGACGGATTTCGCGTTCTGAAATCGTTGCAACGGGTTTTTACTAATAACAATCAGTTTATTTCTATACCTAACTTAATTATATTAGTCAAAACTAGAATTTTCTAAAGTGCTATAGTTATTTTAGATGTAACTGAATTATGTAAGTGAAAACTAGAATTTCCTCGAGTTTTGACCGATTTCGCGTTCTGAAATAGTTGGAACGGGTTTCTACTAATAAAAATCAGTTATTTCTAGATATAATTGGATCTAAGGTTTGGGAGTTGTTTTATATTCTTGCTGGAAGAAAGGTAATTCGTGGATCTCAACCAAAAAGGGACTTTCGAGCAGTCAGTGGAAGCTAGCCATTATGATGAACTGTAATACAATACATGTATGTACTCTCCCTGGTAGAACTCTTGACTCAACCCGTTGCAGAAGATGCGACGAGCAAGAAACGCTTCCTCACGTCTTGGGTTTCTGCCATCATGGAGATTGCTCCGAATCAACAGACATAATACGGCTCGTTCTCTCATCGCAGTTTCAACCCGTCAGAATGCTTCCTATGAGGTTTATGAGGAGGGTAGTTGCGACTCTTCTGATGGCTCTACTAGACGTGCTGATATCATCATAATTGATCGACAGAAGGATAAGGGTGTCATTCTCGATCCCACAATCCGTTTCGAGATGCATGAGCAACAGCCACAAGAGGTGTGTCGTGATAAACAAGTCATATATGAGCCTTGTTGTCAGCATCTCGGAGCACAATACCACATCACATATTGGACAGTTTTTTGGCTCATGTTCGGTGCCCGTGGCACGATCCCACGAGAAACTTTAAATCAACTTAAACAATTGAAAATTTCTGATGCAACGATTGATGCCATATGATCTCATGTGTTAAAATCATCCTTAGCTATAATTAGTAATCATTTGTACCCAACAAACTTTTATTGTAAATGATTTCCTATGTTTTCATATCATTTATCTTAATATATTATTTTAATGTACCGAAGTAAATATGATATTTCCATGCAGATATTCTGCGTTATCATACGATGAAAGAGTAATGGAACGGAGAAAAATTCTCTCCGGCGCCGGGATTTGAACCCGGGTTTTCAGCTCTACGTGCTGATGCTTTATCCACTAAGCCACACCGGATACAACTCCGACGCCGGTTAGAATCGTCTCAGATTAAGCTCCAACTCTTGGGTTCCCTCTATGACGTAGTGCAGAGGGCGGCCACTAGAGGGAACCCAAGAGTTGGAGCTTAATCTGAGACGATTCTAACCGGCGTCGGAGTTGTATCCGGTGTGGCTTAGTGGATAAAGCATCAGCACGTAGAGCTGAAAACCCGGGTTCAAATCCCGGCGCCGGAGAGAATTTTTCTCCGTTCCATTACTCTTTCATCGTATTTATCTTAATGTTTTCTTTTTCCTTTCAAACTGTCACACAATTGGTTTTCACGATTATTCTTTATGAATTGATTAGGAGACCGATCTATTCGAACCCTTATTTAGGCGCCTTTCTTATTAAAAATTATTAATCAAAACTAGAATTTCCTAAAGAGCTATAGTTATTTCTAGATGTAACTGAATTATGTAAGTGAAAACTAGAATTTCCTAAAGAGCTTTGTTAGGAATAGAATTTCCTAGAAACTTCGGGTTTTGACGGATATGCTGTAACATATGCATTGTAATTCTTGTCGCAGACTACATTAAACGAGAGAAACACTGTTTCATAATCACGTAAAAGTCGCAAAACGGTTTTATTGCCAGTCTTGAAATGAAACAATGAATAAGAAGGAAGTTAAGAAATAAAACGAATATCAGAGGCACGTGTATACTGCGCTGGTGTTTGGAGGGTGCCAAGATCGAAGCAAGTAGCAATAAAAACCGAGAAAAGGCGACGAGATTGAGTACTTAGTTTTGAACTTATCATTAAAAGGTCCGATGACAAGGAGACGAGGGGCGTCGAACGCATTAAGTGAAGCAGGCTGGTAGCTGGGAGAAATACTGCAGTAAGGAAGACATTTGTCTTGGGATCGAAGAGGTGGTGTTATTCGAGAGGTCGATAATCTGATAGAGTATGTAGATGGGATGATGTAGTGACAGAAAAAAATGACCCTCGTGTCCAAGAATGGTAGTGAATAGAGTACCCTTCACATATTTCTTCACCTGAAGCCATTTGTTTCGAACGAAAAGAAAAGTAACATCCTTCAGGTCTACTTTACAGTTTTATACGGGGTGTAAGAAAAGGGTCTAATTTTCCGAGGAGTGGAAGTACGCATCACAACATGAAAAAGTGCAAAAATAAACTTAAATCCTAAAATTAATAGATTTTACGAGAAACATACCTTAAAATTCGCGTCTTGGTGACATTAATAAGGCCACACATTCTACACCGTAGATTAACTAGTTCTCAGTATCGGCGTTTATTAGCAAACCAATTCCCCGTCTTTCTGGAGGAAATGCCATACCATCAAAGACTAAAATACATCGCGGTTTATGCATGACAGATAGATGGCATCTAACACGGTATTTAAACTTCAATGGATTAGTCGGAAAAGTCCTACACCACAGCCTGCTCGTTCCCCAGATCTTAATCCCTTGGACTTTTGGTTATAGATCTTAAGGCCTTCGTGCAAATTAACATATATTGAAGACGTTTAAACGCCACAAAAGCGTGTCTTCAACGTTTGTCAGTACATCAGAGACCCACCAGGAGTGTCTGAAAGGTTGCGTGATTCCCTAAGACGTCGTGCGGAAGAATGTGTTATGATCAGGCCTACAGAACTCGTAAGTAGGGGAACTATGACGTCAGCCTCACTCCACTTCTATTGGGGATGATCGACTTCCGCCCCGAGAATGAATGTTGATGCAGCCGAGCGTAACTAGAACGCCGTGACCGCACAGGTAGAAAAGGTGGGTGGGGTAAAATAGAGGAGGAAAGCAGTCGCTCTCAAGAGCTACAGTTCTGCAGGCCTGGTTATGATGAATTGAAGTCACATCGAGCATCTGCTATGAACAACTGATTTCTAATATCTCGTAAAATATTAATTTCTGCACATATGTTTATTAGAATTTCTTTACTTGTTTTGTTGAGTTGTACCACCTCTTAAAATATGAGATCCCCCCTTTTTTTTAACATTCTGTATAATTTTTTTTTCCGAATAAACATTCATTCTGGAGCAAATTCAATATACAGAAGCACATACAGTAAATGTTTAAGAAATTTTAAGAAAGATTTTCATATCGTTGTCTGTTGTTCAGTCAACTGTCCGAAGAAATCGGTTTTTATTATTATTATTATTATTATTATTATTATTATTATTATTTTATTATTTTGAATATTCCCTCTGATCCATTTAATATTATTTGTGGTGTGCCCCAGGGCTCAACTTTAGGACCTCTTCTATTTTTAATCTTCATTGACGACATTTGCAAAAGAATAAGTTCTGATTATTATCTATTATTCGCTGACGATCTTAAAATTTTTCAAACAATCAAAAGTAATGCTGACTGTCAATTTCTTTAGGATGAGATTAATTCAATTACTAATTGGTCAGTTGATAACGGGATGATGATTAATGAATCCAAAACTTACGTAATATCATTTTCATTACACTAAAATATATCATCTAAAATGCATTAATTAACAGAAAAGATTGTATTAGAGACCTCGGTGTATTAATTGACAATAAATTATATTTTCACAACTACATTGATTATATTTATAACCATGCAATAAGAATGTTAGGAATAATTCGGCCAATTACTTATTCTTTTTAACACCTGACTCACTTTTAATACTATACTATACATTAGTGAGATCGAAACTCGAATATGCATCTGAAGTTCGGAACTCTATTACTAATACTGATTCGGCAAAACTGGAAAATATTCAAAGGAAATGCGAGCACTTTAAATGTCGAAACTTGTATGCTAGACGTCATGATCTCGATTACTTATTCTTATGTAAGGTCCTTAAAGGTGACATTAATTGTCAATCTTTCTTAAACAGTGTCAGCCTTCGTATTACTACGAAGGACACGAGACATCGCCCATACGTGCTACATGCCCTGTCCATCTCAAATCTCTGGATTTAATATTCCTAATTTTGTCAGGTAATGAATACAATGCGTACAGTTCTGCGTTGTGTAACTTTCTCCATTCCATTGCAAGTCTTCCAAATTAAAAAAAAAAATAGATTGTTGTGCTCTCTAAACTGTGAATTTCCCATCATTTTTAGTTGTAGGGTCCATGTCTAATTTCTGGACACTGGACACAAGGACAAATTTTAGTTAATAGTGCCATTTTAATTCATCAGTGGGCACAGTAACAAACTATAGTGAATAGTGTCAATTTAAATCAACATCAGTGGAAATAGTGAACTGAATACTAGTAAATAGTATCATTTTAAATCAACATCTGTGAACACAGTGGTAAGTTGTAGTCAATAGCTATAGTCGCGACGCTGTTATTCCCAGCGTGACTTCTCCTCTTTGCTTACGTCTTAGGAAGTGAAGGCTCTATAAAGTCTAGTTAGGTAGTATAGTTCGCCATTTTTGTTCTTTCGATGCCGAGCTACCATACGAGGAATTTATTTGCCACATCGTTAAACATTATCGTGTCGTAGCTCCTATGATAATAAATCAAATGCACTGTAATTCAGTAAATAATTGAGAGGCAAATAATGTCTTCGTGTGCTTTCTTCGAACGCCAACGAAAGAGCAAAAATGGCGGGCGATTATATTGAGTATTTATCGGGCCTTAAGAAATGAATAACGCCTTCCTCAGCGAATCACAAGACGCAAACGTTTAAATGTAGCCGACCTGCAATGCGATTGACTGCCGGAAATTAGAGCGACGCGACTATACTCTTTTTTTCAACGAATCTCGGTGAACAATTACAAAGTTTAGTGAGTGGAGAGACAAGACTCCATAATACGTAGGCCTAATTTCCAGTAGCAGATGGAACCTATTTGCATAATTCATGTAAGATATCCTAAATCCTGATGTAGCAGCTATTTAGTACTGTACTACTGGCTTCTCTTTCCCCTCAAACTTGAATTTTACAGCCGATTAAAATGATATATTGACAGTGTTCATATATAAATACACACACGCCTAATATAACTTTATCAAGCTATTAATCAGTTTTCTTTTATATTGATGTAGATGTAGAGATACTTCTATGTTACTGAATTTATATAGATAAGGAACTTTATTATTCACTATTTCATCGAGGATTTTGTTAAAATAATATCTTCGATATCCTAATGTAATCTGCAAAACTCTCTCAACCTTCCGCCATCTTCAATGCCAGTGTCAGGTCCAGTAGTATTTAGAAGGTCCTGGTTTAACCGATCAACATTTTTAGTTGATCGACAGTTCTAAATTATTTTATAATTCAAGGATGTAAGATATTTACTTGTGTTTAAGTAGATAATGTGAAAAAACACAGGCATTTAGACAGAACTTTGTACCATTTTGCTTCAGTGGATATATAAGCGATTTTAAACTAATGAACTTCAACATTCTGAGGAGGAGAACTCCAACCTCACCTAAGCGTCATCTAGCAACAGGTGGTAAAGATGTAGGTCAAAATCACAGAGAAAAGCACAAATAAAATAATTAAATTCTCTTAGAGTATCATCTTCCTTGTCATGTGTTGCGATTGTCAGAATTTATTTCTAATAAATGCTCCTTGTGAGTTTTGATTTCGAATAGAAGTCCATTAATTTCTTGCTAAAATTATTACATTCATGTGCATAATTTCCGGATTACTTGCTCGTAAATACTGAAAATGCATAACATCCGCGCAGTCGATAGTCATGAATAGACTTCGTGGAATTGCCACGAGAATCGCAAGGTTTACTGCGCACGCGGTATAGACTGTATGAGAAGGAGTCGTGCAAAGGATGGAGTATGCCTCTAATGTAAACACTGAGCAGTATACTGCGGTTACAATAAAACCTGTATCCTGCATTCAAGAAATATAATGAATAATCATTGAAGTAGGAAATGTCTAAACATGTAGATACACAATTATTTTATAATGAGATATATTAACTCTTAAAATTTAATGTGAGATACATTATCCTTGAATATGTGCATTGCAGTGAAGAGTTACGTACATTTTGAGAGACTGCAAAGTAACCTCATCCGATAGTCACTTAAACAATTTTTATTTTGGGAAATGTACGTTCAACATCACATGATGTAATACGTACATATCTGCAGAACGGAAAGTCACTACTTTTTAGTACACCAACTTCAGACGTCTTGTCGTGACCTGATGGTATATCATTTATAATACGAAGTCGTGAATAGGCAGAATTTTTAGCAATAGGCTAATGTTTCTCAACTTACATTTCACTGTTTCTGAAATTAGTGAATTGTTATTTTGGATAACGTTTGTGATACTTTATCCACTATAGTAAGGGCTTTTGAGAGTTATAGTTTAGACGATACTAACAGGATGATGCTTTTGGACACGATTTTAAAATTAGAATAAATGAACAGAATATCTTCCAATAACTGTTCAGAAAGAAATGATTTTACAGCTGCAACAGCGGAACTGTCTGTGCTATCCAATGCATCAGTTACCTCCATTATTTTGCCGTAATGTTATGCATAATAATTAATAGCATCCAACCACGTTCCCCAACGGGTCATGAGTGGCTGCGGGGGTAAGGGTATTCCAGGGGCAATTATTTGGAATAGCAACACTCTCATTGTAGTATGTTTTACTAAATCCTTGTCTGCACTGAACAAATGTTAAACTTTTACTATTCCAACCACAGTAATGCAAAAACAAGTGCTTACATAGGTATACATTAGCTGTAGCTGCTCTATCTCTATCTTAACATGAACTGCTTATACTACGAGACCGGGCGGTCGCTCATCTCCTCTACACTACCGTACATTGGCAACCTGATTGCATGCTGCGTGTGGCAATTAAACGAAGTCTAGTCATGAACTTTCTCCATAGATGTAATTCTTCCGGCCGCACTATGACCATGAAGTTTACTCAGTGTCTAACATAAATTAGTATCAGGGGAATTTACTTGCGGTAAAGACGGCGGGAACATAGAACTAATATCCCTACTGTAATCTAATTAATGCTGATTGTCTGTAAAAGTGGGAGCTTTAACATATCAACTTCCTCTGGGCTGATTTGGACTGTAATGGTGTTGACTTTATCTTCATAATGGTAAATTAAGAAAGTGACATTTCTACATGCATAGTTGCGTAATGAATGAAGAATGACGATGATGACGAAGATTATCAGGAAGAAAGTAACGATTATGACGGCGATGATGATGATGATGATGATGATGATGATTATGATTATTATTATTATTATTATTATTAATTAATTCAGGGCTCGGAATTTTAGGATTTTTAGCACCATTTCAATGTTTGCATAATACAGACAATAGCCTTTTTTGAAATTTTATAAAATTATAACACGCGATCCTTTACTGTATTGTATTTTATTGTATTGTATTGTACTTATTAACATTCCATGGTATTCATACATTGCTTCACAGCTAGAATATGGAACACGTCAAAAAACTTAATACTATTATAAATTCTTAATTTATAGTCATAGTCTAGATGAAATATATACAGACGAGATTTACAATATAGTCTACTAGCACAACACAAAATTTTAGTATCAATTTCATGAAGCGTTATTGAATGTCATGAATTCACTTACAGAATTGAAGGCGTGAGAAATGAAGTATTTCTTTAATATGGCCCTAAATAATCTTATGTTTTGCGTTTCATTTTTTATATCGATAGGGAGGCTATTAAAAATTTTTACTGCCATATAACGCACTCCTTTTTGATAGCACGATAGGCTTGCCGATGGAGTATGAAAGTCATTTTTTGACGTGTAAGTTATTTATGCTATGAACCATTGAATTAGTTACAAAGTTTTCACGATTACATAAGAGGAAGATTATTAATGAAAAGATATACTGACAAGCCATGGGCATTATTTGTAGTTTTTTTTTAAATAGTCCTACAAGATTCCCTAGATTTGGCATCTACTATTATTCTAATTGCTCTTTTTTGTAATAGGAATATACTGTTACTATCTGTGGAATTTCCCCAGAATATTATTCCAAAACTCATTACCGAGTGAAAGTATGCAAAGTATATTGTTTTTAAGGTATTTATATTTACTATCTTTTGCATAGATCTAATAGCAAAACATGCTGAATTTAGTTTGGGGGTAATTTCTTTAATATGATTTTTCCAATTTAACACCGATTTTTAAGCCAAGAAATTTGGTTGTTGTTGTTTCTAATAGGGATCTATTGTTAATTATTGTGCTAGAAATAATGAAAGAATTAATAATGGAAAACAGACCAACTTACTTTTTATCTATCGAACTGAACTACATGGCTTTTTTTAATAAGTGTGTTGATTACACCGTCAAATGTCTGAATTTTCTGGTGCAAATCTTCTTCTATTGTCTGTCAACAGTGCTTCATACGCTGAAAATATCCTTTCAACAATGCAGGATATCATGGAAGGAAATTCCATCGCTGCCACGAATGTTCGATCCCAAAATTTGACTCTCAATTTAAATCCAAACTAAAAGCGACGAAGAAATTAAATCACTTAGAAAACACCCTCAATTATTTTAGATAAGTAAAATCCGATGATCAGCATACATGTGCTATATAATTTGAACAGATACTGTAAGTTCTATCCTGGACCAGAACTTTAATTTGGATCTGCCAGCTTTAAGTGAGTTATCCAGTTTTAACTCCCGGTTCAGGATATAATTTATTTTATTTTTTTTTTTGCAATTATTAAAACTGTCCAACAAGCCAATACTGTGTACCTTATAATTTATTGTATACCCTGCCTACGTCCGACATGCTTGACAGGAGAATTATTCACCATCTGTTGCGAAATTAGAATCGTCGCCTATTCATTTCCGAAGTTAATTTGCGTGTGGTTCTGCATATTTCGGCATATCTAAACTGTAACAAATGTAGTATGAAACGAACAAAGCGTTTGGCGTCTAACGCTGGTATTGCATAAATGCACGCATTGCACTCTTCAAACTATGATCTGCCAGCTTCATAAAAATTGTTTCACTACCTCATCGTTAGACGGTATGAGATCCCTAAAAAGACAGTCAAGCGTTACGCTGTTCTTGCATCCTCGTTTTACAGCGTCAAGCACAGCATTAAATACCAAGCAAGAAGGCCGGTGTTGATGAACAAACTATTACCTCGAGAGAAGAACGTGTCGACTGTGTTGAGAATAAATGTAAATGGAAGAAAAGAAAACGAAATTAAGAATTGTGGAAAAGGAATAATATTGCTAAACAGCATCGAAATTGTAGTATACATACTGGAAAGAAAATATCCTACTTTAGCCTTTTACATTCAATAATTTTCAAGTCATTGAAAATAATACTATTTTTCACACAGTATATTCTATTGATTACTCTTACTCTTTCAAAATATCGTTCTTAAATTTTACCTGTTTATTCTTCTCCCCTACTTCTTGTCCAATCATGACGTTTCCTCTGAAAATTATCCGCACCTTCTCTTGATCTCCCGCAAAATTCCTGCTTCGTGGCTTCTGTCACTGATTACATAATATTTCGCTAGTGTTAAAAATGCCAAGTAAAAGATAATAACGTGATTAGAGGTGCTAATAGGTAATACAGGGTCGGATTTCACTTGCTAGTAGCAAACATTGTATGGAAATATCGGATGAATCAACGAAGAAAGCAAATATACTCAAGAAACAAAAATACTACGTCAATGGAAGATATTAAATGCAGTTTGAGATTATTTGCTCAGGTTAGTATAAGGAAATGTACCAGAACAGATTGGATTTAAGTCTATCTCAAATTAAGGGAACCAGGTAGGCTCGATTGGGTTGAAATTATGATTTTTTTTTTTTTGCATATTGTAATTTCTTAGCATTTCAAAATTAATAGTCTGCAATTCCAACTTTGAATCATTCGGGAAGCAATATTTTTTTAAAATAGTTTTGGGAATGTAAACAGCAGTAGAAATTGTTCGCTTAGAACTTTAAGTCAATTTTTCCCTGTTCGATATTTTTTAAAACTTGAGTACGCTCAGTGCTGAAACTATTCAAGATAAAAACACAATTCTTTTACTAGTTATTGTCTGTCATGTATTTCTCCTGTTAAAATAAAATAATCTTCATTATATTGAAACTTGAACTTAAAAGGGAAAACTAACAAACATAAATAACAGCAATTCTATTTATTTAATAGACAGATAGAGGTATCAAAAAATGTTACCGTAAAATTTCAACTTTCTATCTTTAATTGTTTAAGAGCTGGGCGTACTAAAACTGTGTAAATTTAACATTGTCAAGATAGTAGGTAGCTCGTCCGCTTACGATAGGAAAAAAAACAAATGTTAAACGTCAGATTGACAAAATAAAAGATTCGTCTTGTGATGAGATGGTGGCAATTTTTGTTTAAATTACAAACACATCTGAGGGGCAAGCCGGTAAAGTGAAATATAAAAAATAGGGTTCAATGATCCTTCAGAGCAAGCTATGTGAAGTGCTGAAATACTAAATACTATAGTATAGGGCAGTGATGTCAACTGATGCCCATAGGAGCAAGCGCGCGCTTTAAAGCCCAGGAGAACCTGAGCGCTTTACAGCGGAAAGGAAAGAGACAGACGAAAGAGGTAGTATATGCCGCTTGGTCGAGCTAAATACAGGGATGGCCAGCATTGATTCAATGGATAAAGGGAAGAGAACTTATTAAAACTGTATCCATGTTAATTTTTAGATTTGTCTGAGAAGTATAAGTGCGTTATAAGAATATAAGTTTTAATTTTAATGTTAATTTTTCACGAGTTTATTTTTTTATTAAAAAAGAATATTTTCTCAACTTTTTTACAGAAAAGTTAAATTTTCAGATATGTTTGTTCAGTAACCTTACAGGTACTAAAACAATGTTTTCGTAAATCTAATATATCGTAAATATGTATTACTGAAGATAGTGTATTAGGATGTTTGAAAATATTCGCATGAAAAATGTTTGTAAGTAAATGAATTAACAAAGCAAATACTGTTACATCACAAACAAAAAATATGTGCCTATGTGTTGGTAAAACTTCAGCTCTATAGCTTCAGCAGATTTCGAGATAATTTAATATTCTGATAACAGGAAGTTGCGCACCAATATCACCTAAAAGCATAATGCGATAAGAGTTTTATTATGTAATATTAGTTACAGTTAAAACATATAGCTAGACAAATTTGCTTTGTACTATAATACTGTTTTGATTATTTTTATAAGGCTAAAGATACCATCAATATCAATTTCAACTTATACCATATTCAGTGTCTTTCTTTGGGATAACACTTTCTTTATGAATGAAATTTGATCCAACAGGCTGCTTATTCCTCCTAGCATACCTAGCGCTTAATGCCCGCGCACGACGTCAAGGTCAGAAAAATGCGCTTGCTTTGACATCACTGGTATAGGGTATCGCCAGACAACATACTGTTCAGAGTCCGCATAAACCAAAGCTGTCAGGCTAGAGTGGGGATTGTCATGTTGTAGAAGAATGACTTCATGCGCGAACCGAGAACGGAAGCACTATGTTTCGAATGTTGTCTGGCAAAATTAGTCAATACAATGTCCTAAATCAATGCATAAAGAATTGAAAATTATTATAAATAATAGGCGTGACAGTAGTAAAACACAATTGAAACTAAACCAGGAATTCAGAGAAGACTGCGGTATGTTTTGCATTCTGTTCCACCTATACATATAATTACAGAGAAATAGAAAGAAACTGGTTTCAGTGGAATTCGACTAAATAGAGAAAATATCCTAACGACAGTGGTATTTGCTGATGACCAGAAATCAATGTCTTAATATGCGACTAAGTAGGCCTATACAATTCAAGCGAAACATCCAAATATTGTACACTGCTACTATCAACAACAGAAACTGAAGCAATAGTCATCCATGGACACAACCTTACAAGAACAAAACAAAGAATAGATTAGGGATTTTAATAATGGGACACGTCTCATTTTTTAAATATGGAGACTGTTGGATATCAGTTTTAGAAACTAAGAATGATCTACACGAGAACGTAGACTAATAACAAAGGAACAGATTTTTATATAAAAAATATATTTTTTTTATTATAGAGAAAAGACTGTAAATAAGACAAAAATTTGTCTTATTCTTATATGAATCTCTGGTCCAATCCTCGAAGAATGAGCGTTCAGTGTTTCAGGAACACGAAATAGAAACCATCTGCACACATAATTCTGACTGTAGACAGATATAGAATGTATGTATGTATATAATCCTATCCACTTCACTTGCGTGTTTCGGGTTCCGCATATATTTGGTAGATGGCAAGACTGTGACTCATTTTCAATATTATTTGTATACCACTTCGACGTGTCTTGCTGTACGTCAGGGGTGAGACGATATTAGCTCCCAATCACGATAGAAGAGCTCGACCTTGATCACGAACACATAGCGCTTCCACTACATAACATCGTAACGTAGACATCAGGGATGTACATGCGCATTCAGCGAATAAAGGCAGCAATTATTACAATAACTTGCTTTACTAAATTTCTGGCTATGTAATAGGGCTAATTATTCAGTTATGTAATATACATGTACATATATAAACAAATCGCAAAGGGAAGGCTTTTTAGGAACAAAAAGAGAAATAGGAAAAGTTAATTGTATGTAAACCATTTTCTTGTTAAAAGCAACTATTTATTATGTAAATACTTCACTTCATTGGTTAGGAGAAACTAATAGGATCTACCTGCTCCACGTGTGTAATGTCTAAGTAGAGTATATTGATTGTGTGATTGTGAAAATGTAGTCCCTACTCTCCAGTCATGATTATGTAATGAGTTTTCTTAGAGTAATTTGTGAGATGCACGTAACACGAAAAAACAAATTGATTAAATTAAGATATTGAGAGCCATCGTAATTTTTTGGGTCAATCATTTAAGGGGATATGTGTGATTTTCAAAACTTCCACAATTTTCGGCCAAAACTGTGAAATTTAAACTATATAAACAAATCTATAATAATATCATCTGTACAAAATTTTGTGCAATTAGGTCTAATAGTTTTGAAATTATATATTTTAAGTATATTTTTATATTGACGTTACTAAAAAAGCTCCTTGCATCAAAGTTTTCAAAATGTTCAGTTCATATTTGCTCAAATCCTGAAAATAGTTATTGGAATAAAAGTGAATTAGCTTTGTGAGCTTAGTAATAGTATAAGTTAAAGTGCAATCAAAGATAAAATATTATTTCTAAATTAAAGAAGCACGTAGTCTAATAAAAGTAAATATCCAGAAACAAGCAACAAATAAAACATCAACAATACAATTAAAATAAAGAAATAAAAGGAATCTGGATATAATCTACTGACCCAAATGTAAATTAATTTACCTTCGATGTCAATTCCGAAATCAATTTATTTCTCTCTTCTCCTGCGTCTCATAATGCCGTTTTATGTTGCTTTTTTTGCAAATGATATATTTTTTACACAACAAACACTGGACTTCATCACCATGTTCGAAGCATAAATATTGTATCTTCTCTCTTCCTTGAAAGCTGTAAGCGCTTCCGTTCCGTCATGATGCCCTGTGTTCAAATATCTGTACATCCTTTAGCAATGTTTAAAGGTAAGAGAGCTCCGCGCGCGCGCAGCGGGCATAAAAGAGCTCTCGCTCGAAATTATTAGTCACCATCGCAAGACTGCTGTACGTGATGTATATCTATGAAGACTTATATCCTGTACTAGGGTGAGTGTATGTAATGAGTGATGGTGATGAAATATAAACTGTTTAAACGCATTTTATTTTCCTCATATATTCAGTACAGAACCTGAAATATAGGTTCATTTCAAATTTTATTCTGGTTCGATTCTGTATAGCGCAGTTCCGTTTCTAGGCACGCAGATTTCTGGAGGGAATCAGAGCATAAATTTATACGTGCCGCGATATTCTATTGTTTCTGTATATGCTCACTATTCGCTAATGATTCCTGTGCTTTCGCTAGTTGTGCAGCATATATCACTTTTACTCTCTCTCTCTGCCTCTCAATATCATTCAGGCTTAATGCCGTTGTCGTTCCTGAATCCTATATATAGCCAATGTTTAATTCCGTTCCAACTTCATACCAATCCCACTGGTTTACGGTCATTTGAGAATAAAGTGCGTTTTCGAATCGCCTCCACACAAATTTATGTCTGTGTCAATATTGAACTAGAGGGAGAAAATAGAGGAGCGGGGAAAGAGGAATCGCTGGGGCAGACGACGCGAAGGCTCTGGCTGTGGACACATTGTGGGATCCAAGACGCTTCAGAGATGGCACGTCGCTCGCCTGCTGATGTCGCTATTGCTCCTCTATTACCCAGCATTTCATTTACGATATTATAATGTCTGATCTCTGCGATCGAATGGTTTCCATGCCTACCACTTCAGCCCAGATTCGAGGGTTCGTGGATCTGTGGCACTGGCACGTAACATAGACTTATCTCTAAACGAGTGAACCTCTTATTTTAAACTAGCCGTACCCGTGCGCTCCGCTGCACATAAATATAAAGACTTAAAATAGGACATTTGTCTAAACGAGAGAACCTTTAATATGTTACTTATTTTAAATTAAATAATTAAAATGGAATCATTTTGGTCCAGCCTCATTTGGTGCAATGACAATTCTTTACCTTATCGCGAGTAATAAATTCAGCTTCATTTATGTAAAAATAATGTTTCATTGAATTATGGCAGCAGCCGACTGGTTAACCTTCAAATTTTACGGGTTGTCGCGCAACTGAACCTCAGGAGGAACAAATTAGTTGATTAGGAACATTGATAGTCCATTCAATTGAGCATAGTTAAAATTTGGATTATTAAATAATGAAATGCTAAGCTAACATATTATTACTGCATACCAATACAAATTTTAATTCGAGAAAACATTCAGCATTTTTCTATAACTTCTCATTATACGAGGCGCATCCAGAAAGTAAGTTTCCCTATTTAAAAATAAAAGAACACACTTTCAGGAAAACATTTATTGGCAACATAGTACAGCAATGTTTCAGCTATTTTTCAATCTCATTAAATATCACCATCAAACTTTTGAAAGAATAAAACTTATCGGAAATGATTTCAAAGACATTTTTGTTATGAACATTTTTCTTGTCGTATCGTGGGAATCAACTTTGTATCCAATTTTCTCTGTCGTAGAACTCTGCCGCCTGTTTTTGAATGGAACCAGGAAAATCGAAAATTACGAAAAATTTCGTGACAGACGACTTCTAGCTCTTCTTACCATCGCGAATAATAAATTCAGCTTCATATGTAAACATAATAGTGAGGCAGCAGGAGGTTAACAAATTTTAGACTGAGAGAGATTAGAGAGTCCACACGTTATCCAAATTTACGAAATTCAGATTTTCTATAACTTCTCATTATACGACGGGAAAGAAGGAAGGGAGGGAATGTTTCAGCTTTTTTCAACATAGGAATTCGAAGGGGATGATCCCTCTGTCGTAGAACTCTGCGAGGGAACCAGCGAGAGGGTCGTTGGCAAAACGAGGGAGAGGGGAGGGAGAGGGGAGGGCGAGGGGGCGAGGGGGAGGGGGGGGGGGAGGGAGAGAGAGATGTTCGGCCCATAGACCTGACAGAGCTGCCGATGAAATTCAATTGGCGCAGTGCTTTGTGCATTAAAGAACTTTATACCGACCGAACCTTGCAGGCGGCGGGAGAAGGAATAAGCTTCCATTTCGGACCACTGCTGCCACGCTACTGGCACCAGGCGGGACCTGTCCGGCTGGCATATGATTGATACGTCATAGATCTGTTACGCATGCGCAATTGACACGGCTAATTACGTTTACTTTCAAGGGGAAAAAATCGGGAAACTTACTTTCTGGATGCGCCTAGTACTTACGTACTTACTCCTATCTTAGACTTTGAATAGGTGATCATTCAAATGTTTCTCGTGGTAAGACGTGCAGTTTTGCATGAGAAGGACAAATACCACTGTGTTTGGTATGAGCGATTTATATTCTAAGCACATTTTCGTACGGTTATGAGCGTTTTAGGTCACGAATATCCCTTGTCAGCTCTTTCCTGAACAAATGCGTATGCACAAAGGACTTCTGTTTCCTGAAAAAATGTGAAGGTACAAAACTCTTCTGTTTCCTGCACAAATGCTGTAAGAACTTAACATGTTAAGATGGAAATCGAGCTATGGACTTACATTGTTTTGCATTAAATCGTCATATGTCTGCCTCGATGTTTATTGATGGAAGTCAGTTACAAGGGAAAACATAGAGCAGATCTCTGACAATTTCAAAGAATAGTAGGGAAAGAGCAAAAATTTTTTTTATTATTTTTGTGGACTTACTCGTTTTAGGAGAAACCTTTTCAATAACACTACTATACTAAGCGAAGACACCAGCAGAGCAGGTATCTTATTCATCATATCTTACAATAGATGTTGTCATCGTACTGGTGTGTACTGCTCAGTCACTTCAATATAGTTTAACGAGCACATGCGGTACCTATCGTCTAAGATTACTATAGCGAATCGCTTATGACCTTTTTGATATTCATCATATCGGCCTTACAGTAATAAAAACCACTGGCAATTGTGCGTCGATACGAGAGAAATGCAGATATGCCAGTTTTAATAGGCCGTATTAATGAACAACGGAATTTCCTTAAAGAGATTTTAATATGTTTGAACAAATGTCAATGAAAAAATATCAAAGGAATATTATTTAACCCCAGATATCCTCTCCCTGTCCATATTATTCACAATTATGGGATGACTACTAGATGTGCAGATAAAGTAAAAATGTTAATGTTAATGTTATGTTTTATTTAACGACGCTAGCAACTGCAGAGGTTATATCAGCGTCGCCGGATGTGCCGGAATTTTGTCCCGGAGGAGTTCTTTTATATGCCACTAAATCTACTGACATGAGCCTGCCGCATTTAAGCAC
The DNA here is from genome assembly GCA_025594305.2 of Periplaneta americana. Classification (NCBI taxonomy): domain Eukaryota; kingdom Metazoa; phylum Arthropoda; class Insecta; order Blattodea; family Blattidae; genus Periplaneta; species Periplaneta americana. The sequence continues at coordinate 51,361,753 of JAJSOF020000015.1, forward strand.
ACTTAAATGCCATCGACCTGGCCCGGGATCGAACCCGCAACCTTGGGCATAGAAGGCCATCGCTATACCAACTCGCCAACCAGGTCGACTAAAGTAAAAATGGCAAAGAATTCCTTGAGAATTAAAAGATAATACTAACACCATAGCCTACATTAAATTTAGGAAGAATGCACTTAAAATTATAATCTGGTAAAAATATTCCATGTTATAGGAAAAGAGGAGAATAACCATGAAGAAAATGATAACGTAGGCTATATGGAGAAAAGGTCTCGTAATGGTCCCACGTTATCTTAGATCGGCGAAAGACTGCAAGGGACGAGTCGCAGTCATAAACGAGCTACCATTGTAGACGATAGAAGATAACAGAAAAACAAGAAAATGAAGACTATGCACATAAAATGGAATATGGCGATTTACAAAGGAAGAACTGCAATAAATTGAAGTCTGTAAGAATGCGTAGTAGGAAAAGGAATTATAAAAAGAAACGGTTTGGGTGATACTTTACACCGTGTAAAATAAATGCGTTTCTTAAACAGAGATTATAGCAGAAGTTAATAATTGACCTCTTGAATTTAGCCCATTTTTTACTTCCAGCTAACTTCCAAATTCTAGTGGTTATGCCAAAGTTTACATAGAATGACCCACGGTATCCGTTCCAGGAAATCTGTAAATATTAGGATCAGTGATTTAACAAAATTGGCAGAATTTTAAATGGTTCCTGTAACAAGACTATAACCCACGGAATATATTGAAAAAGAAAAGCGCACAAAATCGAATGAACCTACAATGCTCGATCTGAGACGTTACACTGCAAGGTTATTTGATATTACAACATGCAACATTTCCAAGTAAGTGTGAAAGATCGGTAAAAATCCTGAGTGATCAGAGAGCACGTAGAGCAATGATAGTTGTAAGTTTAGACATTATACAAATGCAAAAAACAAGAGGCGAGGAGACAAAGAAATGCACCAAGCAGATGAAAATTCCTCTCCCAACAGTTAAAATACTGTGGCGCCATGTTGGAAGATCTGGTTACCTCGGACGTTGCGCACGCATCTAGTGCGAGGGAAGGTGCGAGATGACGTGGAGTAAAGGGAGCAGGGGGGGGCACCTAGAAACGTATCCCTCTGGAAGTTTCGCAAAGCCAAGCGAACCGAAGATTCGAGAACGTGTGATTTAATAAATAAAAGGGCGAGTGAGTCAGTCAGTAGCGAGCGAGAGAGAGAGCCAGCTTTTGGAAGCGAGTGAGGTGGACCTGAGTTCGAGTTAGTCTTCGGAAGTCAGTCAGCCTACACATGAGTCTTCGAGCGAGCAAGGAAGCCAGCCTTCGAGACCGGGGTTCGACGTGAGGAGGACAGCAATTGTAACAGCGACCAGGCGAAGATCTGGGTTCGACGTGCAGTGAACTTGAGTGGGTCCGTAACTGTGGCAGCGTCCAGGCGAGGATCTGGGTTCGAAGTGCAGTGAACCGTATCCGAAAGTCTTGGGTTCGAAGTGCAGTGAACTGTATCTGGAAGACTTGTGGTTCGATGTACCGTGAACTTGAATGAGTGAGCTAGGAGAACTAGCCAAGGCGAACGAACTGAGAACTGACAGTTTTGTTCTATACATAGTGCTTTGTGAACATTAGTTGAAATTAGGAGTACATTGTTGTTCTTCTCAATAATAATACACGTGAATTGTCATTGTCGTTCTGTGGAGTGCAATAACGACTACTGTGTCGGTGTGTTAAGTGGAATACCCATAGTTGACGGGGGTGAGATTAAAGTTAGAAAAAAAAGTCACATCATTGTTGAATAAAAGTTACAATACTTATGTCGGCAACAGTGTTGCCAAGTCAGCGGTTTTGTAGCTAAATCTGGTGTTTTCAGGACTATGGTCAGCTACAGAATTTTACCGTCAGCGGCTAGCTATTTATTTGGCGTTTTTTTATGATTTCGGCAGAGGAAGACGATACGTTTAAGCTTTTTTTTTCTGTAAAGATGATATAATTGTTTTTATATGTACTTGCGGAAAACAATGAACATAAATCAGAGTTTAGTTTGTATCATCATACTTTTTCATTGTGAGAGTCTAAAATGCAAAAAATTCATATTTAATTGCCCATGCTTATAGATGAATACAAAAGAGTAAAGAGTGTTTTTTCTGTTGCTCGGAAACAGTTGCTGAGATGCAGTGGCGGAAAATTAACTTTGTGGAGTGGAAGAAAGTTTCCAACACTGCAAGCTTCTGGGCAGAGGTGAGTGTTATTTCTATTTTCAGACGATTAGAAATATTAGATTTTTTTTTAATTTTAAATCTCATTATGGTTCATTCTAAATTTTAGTTTGCAATTTTCAGTGATGCATGTGGTGACCATGCGTTCAAAGAGCAGTTAAACTGACATTTCCTTTCCTTATCCTACCAGTGTAAAATGCAGAGGTTATTTAGCCTGATGAATCTTGTGCAAGATCGGCACAGAAGAGGATGAAAAATCCTGAGAGGATACAGTCCTCAAAGGGAAAATTCCATGGTAAATGCAATTTTGACCATTCGAGCAGGACTGAGAAAACCTGAAAATGTTGATGCACTTATGTATTGCCCCAAGATGTACTTAAGAAAATAGGTAACTTACATTATTAATAATAATAATAATAATAATAATAATAATAATAATAATAATAATAATAATAATAATAATAATTTTAAAACAGTATTATATCACGAAAATATTTTCATAATAAACATCGACACGAGTCTGATTTCTCCTATTTAGGTACAATGGCTGCAAACAAGTCGGGTAATGAAAGAGAATCTTCTAGTGAGTTGCAGGGTTGTACATCATCCTCCTGTACGAGGATGAAGACGATTTTGCATAGAACATAGAGCCTACAAAGTGATCAAAGTGATACACGCTTTCCATAATTTAGTCTATATTTATATGAAGTAACTAAAATTTTATAGTTTGTATTTCGAATTTGGAAGTGATGTGTTATGAAAAACCTGTTTTTAACTATATTTTAGCTGTCTTTTTAAGGTTGTGGAGTGATAAATGAAATTCTGAGTTGGCAACATTGGTCGGCAAGTCATAGAAGATTCTCATATTGGTCTCTAAAGAGAGTGAAAGCAAAAATTATTAGCTAAGATTAAAATTCAACGAGAAATGAAGAAAAATCATAGTGTTGTGCGTAAACAGGAACTGCAAAAAAAAAACAATAAAAACAAAAAAAATAACAAAAAACAAAACAAACAAACAAAACTTCCCACGGATTTATTTCCATAGTAAGAAAGGCAAAACAATGTTTCTGACAACAAAGGGTACAAAAAAAATCTCTGAGAAACCGAAATGGAAGAGCAGTATATCCTAGTAGAAGAATCAGACAATACATATTTCGGTCACGCTTCACTTTTTGAGTCAGCTACTGCAAAAATTATCTTTCATCAATTCGTAAAACGTTTGTAAAAAAACAAGTGGACTTTCAGAGTTAATTGGCGTGGGATGTGATGGTACAAATAGCTGTGAACGTCGATTCAAGAATAAGCGTAATATCGCTTCTCGAAAATCGTGTTGGAAAACATCTGCAATGGTGTATTTGCCTCTAACATTTAGTTCACTTAGAGGAGAACAGACACATTTTTCAGGAAATAGTAGATGAGTGCAGAATATTCCACATTATTGTACCAGAGCCGTAAAATATTACCATGCCAACTAAAACGTCATGACTTCTATTATGATGACAGATCTTCTGCCATAAAGTTAACATTATGAAACAATTTGCCACGCTATAATATTTAATACATCATTGCTGCCATAGCAACTTCTTTCTTCATAGACCATGATATCAAACTACCCACATTACAAACTGATTTTATTTCTTTATTAATTGTTTCATAACGCTGTCGTGCAAAAAATTACGTACAGTACGATTATTTAGTCCTGACAGTTGTCGGCAATGTGCTCAAGGATCAGGCTAGTCCATTAAGTTACGCCAGGGAGTGTTCGGTTTAGTCAATCGCTTGCATTCAGAGCGATAGGATGTAACGTTTGAGGTAGAGCGGTGTGCTTCTAGTACAATTAAGCTGTACTCCATTTCATTAGTGATCGTTCGCTCTTATCTTTACTCCAGAGCACTCTCCATTACTCCTATTACTTCGCCTCTTACGCATCGCTGAGCTGTCAGGACTAAATAATCGGTCTGTACGAAACACGTTTATAGTGTTATACAGTTATTGTACTCGTCAAAATTAGGAAAGTCGCTTCACTCGCTCCCTAAAAATTGACTTGTGCCATAACTTATAACATTATGAACTTCTTTCATAATATAGCTACTAATATTTACATACTAGCTCATATCTTGTATTTAATTTTTTTCTTTTTTAAATTAAACTGAATGTTTTAAATATCTGCCTTACTTGAGCACTTTTAATCTGATATAGGATACAAAAGTATTGCTCGCAACAGACTTTAGAAAATCTCATCTCCGAAAACCAAAATTCTATTTTATCTCGTCTAACAAGGATATAATAATAATAATAATAATAATAATAATAATAATAATGATGATAATAATAATAATAATAATAATAATAATGATAATGATCATAATAATAATAATAATAATAACTTTGTAGCATAAAAATACTTTATGTAAGTATGAATAAATTAAATTTTAGGATCATCAATATCACATATTAAAGAGGTAGATATTGGAAATAAAGTTGAAATGTTTTAAAAATATGAACAATTAAAAGAACTTTAAAAAATAAAGTAAGAAAAGATACGATGATAAAATTTTATAAAACTATGGCAGTTCCTGCAGCTCTATATAGTAGTGAAACATGGACAATGACAAGTAGAGATAAAAGTAGACTACAGGCAGCAGAAATGAGGTTTTAAGATCAGTTCTGGGAGTCACTAAAAGGGACAGAATCAGAAATGAAGACATAAGAAATGAATTACAGATTTTTAGCCTAAATGAAGGAATGGACCATCATAGACAAAAATGGCTAGATCACGTAGACAGAATGGATGAGAGAAGATACCGAAAGAAAATATTAAATTATATTCCAGAAGGGAAACGAAACATAGGAAGACCAAAAAAACGATGGAAAGACCAATGAACTAATAATTTGGAGCGCGCAACAAGCCTTAGTAGGGCTTAATGCATGAAGAAGAAGAAGAAGAAGAAGAAGAAGAATGAATAAATTTCCAATTCATGGAAAACGTATAGAGAAATATTCAATAGATATGAGTCAGTTCGCAGAACAGAAAATATCTCCGAAATCCGCCAGCAGCAGCGGACAACTCAATAGATATTACCATAGAAAATAACGAGAATTTACTGGCGAAGTGACATCCGCAGCAGATCTCGACATACAGTAAAAGATCTGGACGAAATAAAAAGAGCAAATACACAATTTTAGGGATTTGGAAAGAGGTTAAAAGTGAATGTCCAATATAGAAGAGCTGAAGCACACACAGCTCAGCGAGAGGTGCGGGTGGAATTCCAATCACGAGCGATACACAGCGAAATGCTTCAGTTAATAATTGATGGCGACTGCACAGCTGGCATTCGCACCATCAACATTCCTGTAAATGTAGCAGCTTTTGTGCAAGTCTGCAAAGGGAGAAAGGGGAAAGCGGAGATTAATAGACTTTTTGGCTTCTTTTGTATGCTGTTTGTTTCCGGCTGTCAGCGACACTTGCTCCTATGTAGGCTTTCTCGTGTACCATCTTTAACTGACTTGAATTGGAGGGTGTTTGCTATCTGATTGATTGCTCGCTCCAGGCTGTGGCTCCAAGTTCACCAGCTCTGTCACCTCCGTGGTTCAAGTGCCGAAGCCGATGTCGCTATTAAAGGTTAGTTAACAGAACTTTTCAGCTCATTCTTTTAGAAAAATACACCTCAATCACTATTCTATGGTTAGTAAAATTGATTTCCTTTTTATTTTTCAGAAAAAAAAACTGTTTAATCACTTACTGTATTTCTTTTTTAATTTAATGAGTATGCCCCTTGAGTAAAACTTAAATTTAGGGGCGATATAAGAACAGACAATATAATTTAACAAATCATAGCCCGTGAACGGTCAAGGCTGACCGGTCTCTGCCTAAGCAGAAGTCAACGATCATACAAAGGTTTGCATAAAATAATTTATTTGGGTTAGGAGGAACAAGTCACTAATTCCACAAGGAAAGCCTGGAAAGCACTACATTTCTCTATGCGTATTCTGAAGAAATCTAAATGAAAGTCAAAAGAATTAACGTACAGAACCCTTGTTCGCCCAATTATGGAGTATGGAGCAGTAGGGAGGGATCCGTACAGACAAAACCAAATCGATTTAATAGAAAAGGTGCAACGCAAGGCAGCACAATATGTCAAAATGGGAAAGGGATATGATGAAGAGAGAGTAAAGGAGTTAGGGTGGGAACTTCTCAAATCAAGGCGACGAAAAACCAGACTCACCGCATTGTTTAAGGCACAAATGGGACACAAATCAAGGACCGACATCAATGCTAGATTAGTAGCACCTTCATACTTAGGCAGGGCTGATCATATTAGGAAGTGGCAAAATTTTCCTTTATTAACCGCACAATAGTAGACTGGAACAGCTTACCTACGGCAATCTTTCAGGGTGGTCCTCTCAAAATCAATACATTTGAGGAAAGGTTGAAAAGATTAGACTGACAATGTAATTGTGGGTGCAGTGTAATTAACTAAGTTGTGTCATGTAATTAATTAAGTTGATGTGTAATTAATTAAGATGATATTTAATTAAGTTGATATGTAAATAAATTAAGGTGATATGTAATTAAGATGATGTGTAATTAAATTGATACGTAATTAATTAAGGTATGCAATTACATAAATTGGTAATAGTTCGGTGAAATAGGTTAGGTTTACTTTTGCTTATTGTAGGTGTTATTATAGTATAATTTTTATTTATAGCCCTAGGTTTATTGCATCTATTTATTTGTAGTTAGAAGTAAATTTACGTTTATTTTATTTTTATTGCTATAATTATTGTATTATTGCAATGGTATTATTGTACTATATACCACTGCCTCCGGGTGTATACCCAATTGTAATGTTAATACATACATACATACATACATACATACATACATACATACATACATACATACATACATACAATACCTACCTACCTACCTACATACATACATACATACATACATACATACATACATACATACATACATACATACATACATACATACATACATAAATTCACAAAAAAAAAGTATTTTGATCTCTGAAATGAAAATAATAAGATACTGACACAGAAGAAATTTAAGCAGCACTTCACTAAATATGCTGTCGTGGGTCCGTCCTCAAAGAGTGAAGAACTATTCACTCTCTCACTTTACTCTTCAATATTCTTCAGAACTCTAACCCTAGCTACTTAGCTTCCCGTTTTCAACATTTGTCCTCATATCACGAAATAGATACTCGCTCACAACACCATATCACACTCTCCATTCCTAAACACAGAACATCTTCTATTCTTCACCTTTCACCGTCTCTGCAGCTCATATCTGGAACTCTCTACTACAATATGTCAGAGACTGTCGGACGTCGTCTAGTTTCAAAAATAAACTAAAATTACACTTTTTCAATTTAGATTTCTTTCAATTATAAGCCCTTTTCTCTGCGATAGTTTTGTAAAAATATATATATATTTCTTTTCTTTCCTTTCCTCTTTTTGTGTTCTCTTGATTACCAGATGAATTTATTATCATACCGTTTTTATTGTGGATTTTATTTAATTTTCGTATTTCTTTTCTTCTTTTTTATTATTATTTTATTACATTCCATTTTGTTATATTCTTCCTTACGTTTTCCATATTAACTATTTATACTAAATGAGTTGCTTTTATTATATTCCAATGTATTTTATTTCTTTTCTATTACGATATTATTTTCATGTTGTTTAGTGTCGATTTTTTATGATATTATTATTATTATTATTATTATTATTATTATTATTAGTACTGTTATTATTTTTTTTGTAATATGTTAGTATTTTGTTCTTTAAAATTTTGTTACATTTTCACTGCTTGTATACTTCGTGACCTGATAAAATGTAAGATAAGGTCCTAAGGCCTTAACTCTGCCTAAATAAATAAATAAATGGATAAATAAATACATAAATACATATATAATAGATAAATAAATATATAAATAAATACATAATAAATAAATAAATAAATAAATAAATAATAATAATAATAATAATTATTATTATTATTATTATTATTATTATTATTATTATTATTATTATTTATAACAAGCATAACATTTTTAAAACTTCAGTTTTAAGAGAGAAAATCATAATAGGTTAAAAGTAATAAAGAAAATTTATTATAATTTATTATGTATTTGCGAAATATGTTTACAGTTAAAGAAGTCATTTATGCGCCATATTACAAAAATTAAAAAAAAAATCGGTATTTGGCTGTATAACGGACATGGCCGTGAGTTTTGAACACTGTGGCTTAAATCGACATGATATGCTCTTTCGTTTGGCACCAAAATTATCTTGCTAGCACATCGGAGCCGCGAGATATAATGCCCGAAAATTTTCGCCCATGCCTAAAATGGCTTCAGTCGCAGCGGGCCCCTACTCGCGCCTCGCGCCTCGCGCCTCGCGCCTCGCGCCTCGCGCCTCGCGCCTCGCGCATGCGCGGAAACAACTCAAGATCATGCTCGCATCATAGTCGTATACTGACCGAACAGGACCACATTTATTTCACGAAGCTATAGTGTCGGAATGGGTCATCCTGCAAACGTTACATCGCTGTTTCCGTCCTGGTGTCAGTCTGATTGTAAAGACGAGTTCACGTCAAACTAACTGAATACGTTTATTAGAAGATATCTCGCAGACAAATGGTAGTGAGTGTAAGAATATAGTCACACCGTATAGCCTCGATACAGGAGCAGTATTTGTTGCACACATTGTGACAATATAGACGTCTCTTGTGTTCTAAAATTCTAATAGACACTTATAAATCAAACATCGAGTGACACGTCATAATGATTATCACAAAATCATAGGTAAGCATGAAAATACCCAATTTAATTGTAAAGAGAAATCTATACAGTAGAAAATAGGGATAAAAAATAATTGTCTTTTCATAGGGCTGGACGGGGCGAAGCAATTAAAACATTAAGAAAAGAAATTAAATTCAAATAATAGTTCCGATACTAAAATATGACGGAACAAGATATGAGTCAAAGGGAACTCATGCAAATTATATTATTGCTTTGGAAATCGCAAATTGAAGTGCTATAATGAAGGAGAGTTCATTAAAACATGTCTTAATAAAGTTCCTAACATTATTTGTCGCGACTAATCTGATGTTTTTAACAACGATAATACAAAAGAGAATAAGGGATATTGAAATACTAGCTGACCGAGAAATAAAATCGAAGATGCATCAATCTGTGGTCTATTCTCTTGCTTCAGGTGGAAACACAGTATTGATACAGTAGAATTGGTAATGTTCACCCCCGGAGTTACGAAAGATCTCTGTGTAAGAATATTCGCTCGATGTCTTTGCACTTAAAGGAAATACAACAGAAGGGTTATCCCAAGCATGAAGAAAATATATAGAAGTAATGAATCTGAACATAAAGCAACTTGTATTGGCAGTAACAGATGGGACTCGAAATATGACTTTAAAAAGTCTACTACGTGGACTAACATGTTATTTAAGAGAGTTGGAAATAAGTGAGGACATAAAATGTTGCCATTGTACAATACACGAGACTAACTTACTTGAAATGCTCTTCATGGTACAGTAACATTCTATAGTCCTATTTTAGGTCTCTGCCGCTATTCTACACAGCTGCTATGTTTAGCTTTACATTCAGTATATTTCCGAATAGTTGTTTTTTGAATGAAAATTTTTAAAATATAAACAAAGATTGTGGCTACGAGATGAAAATTTACGAGTTGTATTAAAAGTGGCCAATTATAACGTATTTTTCAGGATGGTTATGGCCATGGATGGGAAATCGTGCTCCCAAAGTGCTAAAAAACCTTGAAAGAGAGAAAGACAGACGGAGCCAGCCGCAGCAGTTACAAGTTGTTGGTAGTTTCGCTGCAAAAGCAGTTCACTGCCACGGTGCGCTCTGGCGGCTCATGCAGGTGATCGTGATATCTATTCCATGATTTGAATTTCAGAATGACGCATGGTACAATAATTACAGTAATTTTAGACAGGCTATACCTGAACACGTAACAAAATTATATTATTTTCTAGCTTTGTAAATTAGTTTAGTACTGGAAACACAAACTGAATACAACCTTTTCAAGATACAACAAATATAGCTACAACACTTATTTATTGTTACACTATTTGTTAATATTTCTTATTATAGGTCTTATTGGAAACGTAGAATGCTAGAATTTACAAGTCTTTATACATTAAAGCAGCCGCGGCGAAAATGCGACTCACGAGCACATTGTGGCTCGCAGTGCATTTCTCTTGCTTCCTACCTACAACCCCCACTCTCTCACTCACTGGAGTCAAACTCCGTTCCATGTATATTTGTCTCTGACCTGCGAGTGGCGTATCGTCGCAATGTCTCTTTCGAAACCATGTACCTCTATAAAAAAGGAAAGTTCCAAGTAGGATGGGGCGACCCATTTTTTGCTGACAATATGATGAGAATATTAAATGTATGATTTATTCACAAGTATTACTAGGAAAACGGTTGTATAACATAAAACGGCATTATAAGTTACTACATGTTACTGATGAAACATTAAGAGGTTAAGTGTTGTTGTTGTTGTTATTATCATCATCATCATCATCATCATCATCATCATCATCATCATCGCTGTACGTCGATCCTTTTTCAGCAGATGTACGAATAATGCGGTTAAATTCTCATATTTACAATGTGATATTAAATGAAAGCTAGATGTAAGGACTTGACAAATGTTGAACTTTTCAAATCTTTGGCAAAAAATAAATATTTGAAGCTTCGTTCTTTCGCTTGCTCTGTTGAAGCCATGTTCGCTACAACTTACGTTTGTGAAAAATTATTTTCAACAATGAAAATAGTAAAATAAAATTTAGATCACGACTGACAGACAAATACCTTCGTGATCAACTACGACTGGCAGTAAGCGACATAATTCCTGATTTTGAAACTCTGTCGCAGAGACATTCTGAAGACAATTAATTTTAGGTTGTGATAATGTGTCCTGTGTTTTTTTGTTCATTTCTTTCTTCGTTACACGTACTAAACATTAGTTTGTATATAATTTTATTTAAGTGCTTGACGTAAGGAAAATGAAAAACCGTTAATGTCAGACAGTTGCTTCAATTCCCCTTCGGTTGTCCGTCTCCCACCATAGGTGCTATGCACGTTGTAGCTTACACAGTGGCTCGGCGCACTATAACATTTTCGCCACCGCTGCATTAAAGAGTATTCCTCTGTTCCCAGAAAGGTAGACTAATAGTCTGTATTCGCAAACAATAAAAAATTCAAGGAAGTATTTTTTACATGTCACGGCAGGTGAAATAAGCTTACTTCTGAGCTCTTTCTTTACTTTGAGAGCTTTTACACTTCTTTCTTGTATTAAACTCTGCCTTAAGCACATACAGTACATATGGAAGCAAAGAGTATATTTGGAAATTCTACTTAGGCAACATTATGAACAGTTCGATTCCTGATTTTGCTGGAATCTGAGTGGAGTGCTGTTCTGTAGATTTTCAGGCTATAAATTGTCAGGATTTTCTATCGGCGTAAGCCAATAAGATTTCACAAAACTTTCGATTCCTTGTCAGTTGTCACTGTTTCTCCAAACTAAGCAGTGAATTCTGCTGTAGGTCTTGAAGTAGGGTCTTATATTTGATAACAAGATTTTATTATCACCCTTCAAGATAATTTATAGTCAAAGAAAGTGAAGTTGTCTATGTTCTACATGATACTGCAACATTTCAAGTTTATCCATAAATGTTCTTAGCTAGTCGATCATATGTCGAGCAATTCTGTAACTCGCACGCACAACGTGATAATGATATTTGATATCAGTCTCATCTTGTTGATATCCCATTTTTACCTTTAGCTGTTCTAAAGCAGATGCAGGCAGTATTTCTTTACTAAAACCTTCACTGTGTTTATTTGTAACATAAAATGTCATGCGTAAGGAAGTGTAACAGAATACAAGCTTTACTTCCTTTCTTAATAAAATAAATTCTCTTTTTACTCGTAACTAAAGGGAAATGATCTGGGAATTATATTGTTTTTCACTTAAAACGAGCCGCCACTTACTGCAGACGCGATCGAACTTGTGTCTTGAAAGAACCGTACACAGACAGTACAGCTAGTACAGAGTCCGTTCTACCTGCATTGAAATTGTGTTGACACTTTGAGAGCACGAGTTGCCCACCCATGGTTATGGCACAGTAAAAATTAAGGTGTTTGTCAGATGCTTGTGTTGAGAGTTCGCCACTGGGATCCGAACGATGTGCTCTATACTCGTCGATTGATATTACCTCATATTTATTGCGGTTTTCGTCCAGAGACGTCAACGTGAGTAGGTACAAATTTGCCGATGGCTGAATTACATCATATTTGGTATTGGTTGTTATTAAACGGGGAGCGCCTCGCGATACACGACTTACGAAAAATGCGAGACGCACATACACAAGACGCAACTCATTTGTTTGGTATTAATAATTTCCCCACTCCCTTGAGCCATGTCTTCGCGATGTGGATAGTGGATACGTAGCTCTTTATCTATGTTTACAGACAGCTGAGTAAACATCCCTTTAGTTCGTGGAGGCATAGGTGGTACATTATGGATATAGGTACAATACGGATCAAGCTAAAATTAGCGTAATTTTTTACAAGACTATTGTTGGTAGACCTGTTTTGAGCAGTGCGTCAAGGAGGAGGATCCTTGCTGTGTTTATCGTGTGAGTTTCAGTACAGCTGTGCCTTTCATTGAAGCTCTACAATTTATTTTGCATAGGAAGGTAAATACTTGCACATGGAAGATATCCAATTTATAAAACTGCACAGTATTTAAGTTCCTGGTGTAAAACATGGCAGTATCATTTTCCTTTTTATACAGTCTTATGATGCCATGAAATAGACGACTGTAGGTGCAAGTGCTGTCACCTATTGTTGCATTGCAACAATGAATGATCCCCATACATTTAACATTACTAAAGTACAATATGGATCAGTAGTCTAGGTACAATATGGATCAGTGGTCTAGCTACAATATGGATATAGCCTAGTAGTACAAATGGGATCGGGAGAAGTTAGACGATTATTTTTTGTTGTAATTATTTTTATATATAATCCTACGCGTATATTTTATATATTACAATTTTTTTTTTCGTTTTGTTGTTAATTTTAATATTTTTTCTTACATGTTCATGGGTAGATGTCAAGGGTAAAAACAGAACCTAAATGCAGACGAAAGTGGAAGCCATCGGTGATGAACACTGCAATTAAGAGCGTCAGGAAGGGTATTTGTTTATACGTGAGGCTTTCGAGTTACTTTTACTGCACTCCAGAAAACTGAAGCTTGAAGAGCAGAGAGCTACTGGGTGAAAGCTTCGTTTAGAGACGCAATAGTCTTGGTTTAACACCTCTTCAGGTGAGGCAAGCCGCATTTAACTTTGCAGAAGGAAGTCAGGTGAAACACCCATGGAATACGGAGAACACAGTTGCACGGATTGATTGGTTTCTCGCATTTCTAACGAGGCATTCAAATTCGAGTGTAAGGGAACTCGAGTGTCTGTCACGCGCCAGAGCTCAAGGATTAAATAGGCAATCAGTTGCGCATTTTTTCGGCAACTTGAAAGAAGTTACGGACCAATTTGAATTGTGTGACAAGCCTTATAATATGTCCTTTATGGATGAGTGTGGTTTTACACTTAATAACAGGCCTTCTAAGATAGAATATCAAAAGGGGAAATGAAAAGTTGTTGCTATTAACAACGCAGAAAGAGAGGAAAATGTAACCATCGTTGCATGTTGTAACACATCCGGTGGATTCATCCCTCCAATAGTCATTTTTGAAAGTGTTAGGTAACACCCAGAATTTCAGGACAGCTTGCCTCCAGGCTCGATAGTGGCAATGAGCGAGTCAGGGTACATAAATGAAAATCTCTTCTTGGCATGGTTGAATCACTTCAATATATACAAAACCCCAGGCAGAGTCTTGATAGTTCTGGACAATCTTTCAAGCCATGTGAGTTTGAAAGCCTTGGAATATTTTCAGATGAATGAGATGAATTTTTAGGGTTACCACCACATAACACTCATGTCTTACAACCATTAAACAGAACATTGTTTAAGTCACTGAAGACCAAATACCATAAGAATGCAATTGAATGGATTCATCCAAATGAAAATCTGTCGAAGGAAAGATTCTGTCCCATATTCAACATGGCTTTGAACACACGGATTCCGTAGGTGCAACTGTTAAAAAGTTTTCAATGTACTGGGATATTCCCATTCAACGATGACATTGTTCCGGAGAAAAAAATTTGAACGTGCAGTCACGTCTATATAATCAAATAATGATGCCGAAAATAAAGCTGGTCATGCAACCGCTAGCACTAGTAGGCCCTAAACCTCTAGAGAGCCCTCAAGTAGACACACAAATGCGACCAAGCCTATATTTTCATAAACTAGATCATCCACCAAAACTAGTGGCAACTTCTCAAGTCAAAAAAGTTGTTTTTCGTCACCAGAGGATACAATAAAAAATGTGTTGCCTTTTCTACCTAAAAAGGAGTCGTGCCGAAAACGGAAACTGCAGACCTCTGGCCACCTTCCTTCCCCACAAAACATTGACACCATTCGTATTAAGATGTGTGGCAATGAAACCACAAATAAAACCAAAATCAATGGTGAGAAGCCCAACAGTGCTAAAAGGAAGTGTGTTGGTGTTATCAAGGAATCACCAAAAAGAAAAGATGTGTGTGGATTCTGTTTTCTGAATTATTACAGTCCGCAATCCATAAGGAAAGGAGACTGGATTTGTTGTCAAACATGTGGTATCATGAAATCTGTGTAGGTGGAAAAGGTAAAAAAGTTTATTTGTGGCAAATGCCAGTGATTATATACGTACTATGTAGCGATCCGAATTGTACCAACTGAGGTACATTATGGATCATTTTTTGTTAAATGTAATTTATTTTTCAGTGCTTAACTTAAGTGAAGTAATTTTGTTTAAACACTTGTATCATATCAGAAAATGTCCAAAGATTATATAAACATAAAATCATAATGCACAGACGTGTATGTTGGTTGGAACAATAAAATCTGTCTTTAGTGATCCATAATGTACCACCTTACCCTAGGTACAAAAAAGGCTGGTTTCTATATCGCATAGGTAGGAGAAAGTGGTTAATTTCTAACCCATTTCATGGAAAGTTTAAAATGCCACAACGACATTTCGGGTAAATAATAATAATAATAATAATAATAATAATAATAATAATAATAATAATAATAATAATAATAATGGTTTACTTAACCTGACAGAGTTAAGGCAGTAGGACCTTCTCTTACACTGAACCAGGAATAAAACTTGCTTACGTAGTTGAATCCGATTTGAGTAATTACATATTCGCTTTTTAAGCTTGACGGATACGATTTACATAATGAAATATCAAAAGAGGCAGTTAAATAAAAAAATACCTAATAAAATACAAATAAACACAGTGGAATGCATATTAATGTCGTTAGAAGCAAATACGATTCACACATTGAAATCAGAAACCTATAATTCAATAAAATGCACACAATAAAAATGAAAATAAAGTGGAATGCATATCGGTATTAAGTTACAAGCGAAAACGATTCACATAGTAAAACCAGATACCGGCAATTGCATAAAATGTAGACAATAAAAAAAATAATAATAATAAGAAACACAGTTAAATACATATTGGTATTAAGTAAAAAATAAAAAACGATTTGCATAATAAAATCATAAACAGACATTTGAATAAAGAGTATACAGAAATGAACACTGCGGAAAACATATAGGTCTAAACATTTAAAATAGAAGCAAATACTATTTACATAATAACATTATAAAAACAATTGAATGAAGTCTAGCCTACAAAGTAAAAACAAGAAGCAGAAAATAAAAATAAACACAGGGGAATGCATTGCATTAAATGTTTACAACGCGTTAAGTTGGGCAACTCATTACAAGTCAGTTTTCTAATTTAAATCACAATTTGTCGAAACAAAGAAGAGGAAAAACTACAGTGGGAGTGGAAAAAAGAGATGATTTGAAAAGAGAATTCTATCGGTCGTTGAGTTGACAGGTAATATAATTTTAAAAAATCGTTAAATATGGAAAGAAGGATAAAACAGGAAGTAGAACTGAAACGAACAGATAAGACTATAAATCTGCATGACTGGGAGCAAACGTTTCTAGAAACAGTAGCAGGTAAGAATAAAAACAGGTAAGTTCATAAATTAAATGATTTATTCTTTATATTCATTTAAATGAATGACAATGACCATGATTCTAGAAATTTGTGCTCTTTTATTTTAAGGGGCTTGCCAATTGAGATCAATGATCCAAGACCACCTTCTGCAAATCTGGTGCCGATCGACATTGAACGAACTACAGAGATGAGTTATATTAAAGCAGTTGACAGTGCTCACAAGGCAATAATAGAAATGTAAAATATAGAAAGAAGTCCTGTGTGTAAAAAAATTATGTCGGAGAAAGAAGAAAGAGTTGAACTGAGCCTTTCTAATTTGTATTTCACTGTGTTTGGATTATTAGTAGTATATTTTATTCATAATAATAATAATATTAATTATATTCATTTCAGGGCGGGGGCGAAAATTATCTCCATTCCATGGGAATGGGTACTTTTCCTTATCTTGTACTTGTTCTGTGACGTTTCCGTCGCCCTATATCATGCTGACCACACACTCAGAGAGGTCTGCATTTTGAGAAAGTCTAGCGCCGATCTAAATACACCATCCCCGATACATTTGAACTGTAAATCGATAAAAGAAGATTAAGAAATAAGTCATAGAAGAAGAGGATGATGCCATTACTTATGTTTACTCAGGGATGATTGCCTCGTTTAAATTTTCAGTCTCGTCTTTTCTTCATTATCACACCTTTCTAAAAAGTACTACTGGTGCTGCTGCTGCTTCATCTTCCTTCCCAATATCCTGCGCTTCAGAACTTGCGAAGTCGTTGCCTTGAAAATATTTATCAACGTTGTGCAGAACTATAAAAGACACAATAACCGAAGGAATTCAGTCTGTGGTTATTCTTATTTTTATTGGATATTGGAAAACAACTGTCTCGCTTGATCGAAATATTATTCAATTATAACACATTACTTAGTTATGCATCTATTGTAAGTAGTGGCGGGTAAATTACAGGGAACTTTGCAGTCGATAATATTTCTGGGAATATTCCCAAAAATCATGCAGGAATATTCCCATATAAATTTCTTCCAGCGGGAATATTCCCACGTCTCAACATCACTTCTAAGCTGTTGGTTGTGCAGTGTTGGTATTCTGGTAAGGACTTATGAGCCATGGTGCACGTCCACATTCAATATCACTAGGACATAACGGTAATAACTCTGCAAGCACCAGAATTTCTCCATATTGTAGAACTGGCAACGGAACCAGCCCAATTTACACCAACACTAGCAAAGTTTGAACTTCGAAAGCTGGCTACTGCGTCGTATGAAAACATCCGTCTGCATGTGCATGTGGTTTTTTTATTAGTAACTTAATCCCAATGACATCAGGAAATGTGTAGAATTTTTCCATCCGGTTTCTCCTGCCTAAAATGTAGGAAATTGGATCCAATGCGATGCCTGTAACTGCAGTCACAACTTACCAAAATGTTTTGACACTGTACTCTAAGATATCTTTTCCAAGACCATACTGAATTCCAAAGTATGTTGTTTGTCTCATATTTTCTTCCCTAGTAACGGCTCCAACTTTTGTCTCTCTTTCGGCAATAAAGTTTTGAATAAGACAATTTATATGCTCTTTTTCTATATTATACAGTCCCTTACAATTTCGTACGTCTTAAAAAAATCTTTCTTGTCCATTGAGGAGAAAAACACCATTATCATACCTTCTATTGCATGTACCAAACTGACTCTCTTGTGCTCAGACACCAGCTGAGGTGACTCAAGAAACTGTAAGCCGCGTCTCATAAATGTAAGTCAGTGCTCTGTTTCATTACTACAATACTACTGAAACAGTTACCACAGTGTGAAAGGGGTTGAGGCGCTAATGGATTTCAAGGTCGCATCAAACGTTGGAAAGAACTATTTTATGAATACGAAAGTGAGAGGCGGTTCAAATATATTAATTTTTATACAAGGCTCGCTTTTAGTAACACCATCTATTATCTCGCTGAAATATATTATGTTCGAATCTGCTGAGGTCAGAAGTTCGAACATGATGTCTTCGCTGAAATACTTGCACTTCACATCATCAATAATAACCATAGCGCCCACATAGATTCAAGCATCATCCAGTACTGAAACTAACCTATTTAGATTATTATCAATGAATATCACCAACTATATGCCTCGAGTTTCGTTGATGAAACGAAACTTGTAGAACGTAAATTTTTGTGTCATCGCGAGTACGTAATATTTAGTAAAAAGCAATTCGTTCTGCAAAGCACGAGACTCTTAACACAATATTCTGTAGCCAAAATCTGAACGATATTGCTACCAGTATCACTTGGAAAATAGGGTGCTCAAATGTGATTATGGCATGATTATGAAATGACATACACTATAATCTTTGTGTTAAATGAACATCTATGAGAAATGATGTACACAATCTTGAAAAGAATGTGCCACATCTCTCTTGGTAAAAATAACTGTATCTTGTTCAAACATCCTTCCAGAAACATAAAAAATATTAGTTATCTAAAATTATGAATATTTGTTTGAAATATCCGATAGTCCTACCGATATTACATTTGTACGTAATCCAACACTCTACTCGAATATTTTAATTGGTTATTTTATGACGCTCTTTCAACTGCTAATGTTATCTAGCGTCTGAATGAGATCAATATGATAATGCCAGCGAAATGAGTCCAGAGTCCAGCGCCGTAAGTTACCCAGCATTTGCTCTTAAAGTATTGAGAGAAAACCGCGGAAAAAAACCTCAACCAGGTAACTTGTCGCAACCAAAATTTGAACCCGGGCCCGTTAGTTCACGGTCAGGCATGCTAACCATTATTCTACAACGTTTGACTCGAAGATCTTCCGGCAGAATTAAAGAAATAATTGTACAGTATTTATATTATTAACATTATCATCCATTTCAAGGGTTTAGGCAAAGTGACCAGTTTTCATCTCTCCCCTATCTGGCAGGGAAATAGACTTGGACAGTAGAAGGAAGTAGCGTTGGCAGTGCCGATTTTATACCCAGGAAGGACCGCATATTCAATTTTGAAGTTAGTTAAGTAGCCGCTCTGGAGGTTGTGACTTGTACTGTAAGTCGGGCTCCTTCTGTTCGCGGTTTGCCAAATGTGCTTCCTAGAACCACGGTCTAAAAATTTAGATAATTTAGCTGAAAGCCATATGTCTCTATAAACTCAAATTTATTAAAAATACTTACATAGGTAAACTCATGTAATTGTTTTTAAATTTGTGCAAACGCCACGTTATAACAGACAAATGATATAGGCCTACAACACAATGAACCCACTTCACTTCGTCAAAGTTATGCAATTAATTTTTCCATTTCTAAGTAACCTAAGGTTAAATCAATATTTTTTATACATTTGTAATATTTCGTATAAGTTAGATCTATTTAACACGAACAGGCATATACCGTATGGGATATTAAATAACGGTATCAAAGAAAACTCTGTTAATGATATTCAGGGAACAAATCTAATGTGATCGAATGTACTCCGAGTAATAGAATTACGTTGTCTGAAGAAGACATTTGCACAAAATTGTTTTTATGAACTCACACGCCTAACTTCTGGATAGAATTTGGTGAAGAAGCTGTGCTCAGATTTTGTAAAGTGATGAAAATATTAATGTGTTATGAAATGCGATTAAAATTTGGCACTATGACTAAAGAAATTTCAAAGCTGTCAAAATTACATTTTTAAGTTAATGGATAGGAAGAAAATGATAAGATCATAATACAAATTAAATTTGCGTACGATAATATAAAGAATAAAAACAGGTACGTTAGAATAATTGGAGATAAGATGTGAAATGTATGCCAGTGACAAGAACTAAAAACCATGTACAAAATACAGGGACATCACATTTTTTACTCCAATTTTTATTGTACCTGAGTTTCTGAATGTACTTCACTCCCACCCTCTCTACTAGTACATTTCTAACCGTCCTCCACACAGAATCAAGCGTATACAGTCAAAGTCGCCTTGCGGTCATAGTAAACGCAAACACTACTGAGTTAGTGAGTATAGTCTATTCCAGAAATATATTCGTTTTCCCAGTGACGAAAGAGCTTTCAATATAGAATCATATTCTCGCACAGGTACTGTCGTCCGTTTGCCTACGTCACATCCCGGTTTTCCCCCACCAACTTCTATTCTCCTCTCTATAAAGGCTAGTAGCTGGGCTGTCTTAGCTCTTTTCTGAAAACATTAATTTCTGTTAGGAATTGGACGTCTACGTAATATTACACATCTGTTTAAAAAACTTAAATAAAAGGGCCTCGTTAATTAATTAACTGTCATGTGATTTCCCTCCTTCCTACGACTCTGCGACAAAATCCACTTGGGCGGACAGTAGATAGCATGTCTGAGTAATTTTATCTTTTCGGATCGGGCAGAAGTAAAGAGTGAATTTACAGTACTCTTTTATAGAGTGCGTACAGAATGGTTTCAACATAACTTACTAGTACAAAGGACAAAACTGGTAATTTGAATTAGGTACAATAGTCTATAGTGCGATAATATGCAAAAAAAGAACTGAAGCCTGTATCGAAATGAACGGTCACCATTTTCAAAATTGTCTTTAAATATCCATATGATGATTATTTTTCAATGTAACTTCATTCTCTATATTGTACGCTAAAATGCTCTAAACAATATAATGTACACTGCATAATGAATACGTCCGAATGGATTATCACCTTCGTTAACACTCAACGCTAAATAAGTACTGTATTTGATACAGAAAAACCCAATGAAAATTATCAAAAATAAAATCTCAATATTTCCTACTTTTCAAAATGGATGTGTTTAAATATCCACATTATGATTATTTTTCAATGTAACCTTCTCTATATTGTACGTAATATGATTTAAACAATATCATCGAACTGCTAATGTCGTGGAATGGGGTTCGTTAAACTTAGTATTTAATACAGTTCTCAACTTTAATCAAAGAAAAACCAATTAATATTAGAAATGTTAGTAAAATTTCCTAAAATGATGTCCTTTTCAATCCCTCGTATGGGTAGAAGTTTTGTTTAGGAAGAAATTGAAACATTTGTTCTAGAATTGAAAAAGCCGGAAGGTGTAACTAACAATGCAAATGAAGAGATGTCGTATGGTTTTTTACACGTGTGTCATTAAATAAAATCTAAACGAGAAGCTGACAATAATATCTTGAACTATTTTAAATATTTTATTTTCCAGGAACGTTCCTGTTGGTAACTGTGCAGAACAAAGCAGCACATTTCAATGAGAACTCAAGCATTTTGTGAGCTGAGATATTCGTCGTTTAGTTGCCGTGCTGTAATCCTGGAAGCTTGATCCACGGTTTCAATCTGGCCACTGAGGATCTCCCACGCGCTTGCCTCGGGCTATGAATAATTCAGCAACTCGCAAAAGCCAGTCATTTGAATACCCGATCCAGAAAGCGGCTTCTTTTTAAGTGCACAGAAGGGCGCGTGTAGCGTGTAGCTAAATCTACAACAGTTCAACTGCAACGCATATAATGTTGTGATCGGCTTAAGTTAATAAAATTCAGACTGAATGTTATTGTCAGGACAAGATAGATAAATTTAATGTGCCTATAGCCCACGTGTTTACAGTTCGAAGACCAGACAGTAGGATTTCCACATAGGAGATTCGACTAAACACCATGAGACCAAATAAAACTTTTGTTGAGAAAGAAAAAGACGATGATTATGGCTCTATATTTTCAGGCTTCTACAGGTATTTCCGAGGTGGTAGTACAAGGGCACATGAATCAATCTGAGATCAGGAACCATGGTCCGGAAATTACTGAGTAGAAAGTTATAAGCAAAAATAGTTATGTGGAAATGGAATTGTAATTTGGTACCACGTGCCCTTCTTCCCTTGACTTTTGGAACAGTCGTGGAAAAATGATATGGGCCGGATGTCTCCTACGTGGGTACTTGCCAATATAATCTGTGAGCTTGTCTACTGTTCCCATTGGCTCATCCGTATTCGAAAATCATCTCTGCTTATTCCGCTCTCGTGTATTCCTCCATTTCACTAGGACTGACCGACTGGACATTGCAACTTCTACACATACACCGTGTCTACAGACGTGCATATCAGGACCGACCATGTCCGTTACACATTACGCTATCTGCATTGCTTTAGTGTAGTTTCCTGTCACTATCCCTCAGACAGCGCACTGAATGGAATACTGTAAGTAGACAACATAAACAACGTCAGATGAATACAGTAAGATGTACAGATAAATACACATAAATAAGGTGTATAGAGGAATAAAATTATTTCATTTCCACAGAAATGTTTTTGCTTTTAACTTTCGACTCGGTCATTTCCGGACCAGGGTTCCTGATCTCAAATTGATATATGTGCCCTTCGCCATCATTCCTGAAAGTTTGTAACACCACCTCGGAAACATCCTGTATTAAGACTATTTTAGCTTTGTTATAATGAAAAAAGTTTTTCACATTCCTAAACAAAATTTTTATCCCCTTATATATTTTTATTGTCCATCCCGTGTGTATCGGTTAGGTAGCTTTAGTTCTAATCCTGATTGGGACAAGTTGCCTGGTTGAGGTTTTTCCGAGTTTTCCCTTAACTAATTGAAGCAGAATTCCTGGGTAACTATGCGTTCGACCTCGGATTCATTACGCCATCATAATAAAATTACACTTCCCCTCTCCGCTTCTTTCCTAGATTTCGCACTCCATACTGACACTTGTGGCGCACAAAGTCGTACTTAGAGTTTTCTCGGGTTTTTCTCGGGTTTTTTCCGTTTTCCCCATATTAGGCATCTACATTATTCCGTCACCATTTCTTCGTTCCGTCATCAATCCATAGCATTCCCCTGTCGCCGACTGGACTTGCTCCGATGTAGAGTCGGCTGCGGGCCGCCGCCAAACTTGGACCTCTTGGATATGTGGTCATTCGTTGCTGGTGGTAGTGCTATTCACCGTGGGCTCATAACTTATGAGTGAAAGAGTTTGGGACTACGTATGGAGAGTGGAGTAATCCCCCGCTAGTTGATAAAGGCTCTTTGTGGTGGCAGATAATTGACGTCGGCGAGAAATGGCCGGAAAATTTTGCCTATGGCCCTCCACATATATGCGGAATTTCCGAAGGAAGTCACTCTATAGATTTTTATCACCTTCAAAAGTTCATAACTTTACGCCGGAATTGAACTCAACTTTCACGAATTCAATTCCGTAGGATGACAAATATTAGTGCTTAAGATATTTCTGAAATGTTCATAATTTGGTACAAGATTTTTTCTTCCTTTTTAAAGTCTTATTTAACGACGCTGAATAAACTACGCGTTGGTAATTCTCAGGCATTATACCTGACATTTCTATAACAGTATAACAGTAGGCCTAGAGCAAAATCTTGGAAACAAGGGAGGTTACAATAGATTTTGGGTGAAAATTTGAATATACTTTTTATTTCTCTAATTTATTATATAGGTTTCCCTCTTAAAATGGTATACTCTTACAATTATACTAAATTCTATCCACTTTAATTTTTCGATTACCTCAGAAAGGCTGTGATATTTTAATTTTAACATTTTACAAGTTTTGGGATAAAATATTATGTACTTGTTTATTTTCCAATTTATGCTCTGGTTTTCCTTCTTTAAAATGGTCTATCTCCTATGATTATGCTAAGATTATACCTATGTTAATTTTTTGTTTTTCTAATATATATATATATATATATATATATATATATATATATATATATATATATGTAGGCTATATAGCCTACAGTATATTTATTTTAATACAAATTTTCCGTAAGTTTAATTTTAAGCAACATTTTCTCAGCTTGTATTTAATCAAGAAAGCTGAATTTTTCAAGAGTTATTTAATTTGTTGTTTCACATGCACTGAAACAATGTTTTTTTTTTTATTTGTTATATTTTTTGTAGATGTTCCTTCCAGGCCATGTATTGTGAGTCCCTATCACCACGACATGGCGCGTCCTCAGGTTGCGGATAAAGGAGACGGCCTCCAGGTATGGAGGGTAACTGCAATATATTGAATAAGCAGTCGTGGACAGCCGATAAGGGTGGTCCTCCAGCTTGGGGGTTGGGCGAAGGGCTAACTTACCCATCACCGTAAAAACAGCTTGTTACGAATCCATACAACAAGCCTCGGAATGGGACTGATTCTCTGGCACGACCACAGCAAAGGAATAAGGTTATGAGATTTGGTTCTTGGAACGTAACTAGTCTTTAGGATAGAACAGGAGGGATAACATTAGTACCAAACCAACTAGCTAGATATAGAATAGACTTCATAGGAGTACAAGGGATGGGAATGGTATATCACAAATAGGAGATTACTTGTTATATTATGGGGAAGGAAACAATAATCACCAATTAGAAATGGGCGAACTCTGAAATGCATATAGAGTTTAGTTGGGCGACCGGAGGGAAAAAGACCTTTGAGGAGGCCGAGATGTAGATAAGAGGATAATATTGAAATGGATTTGAGGGAGGTGGGATATGATGATAGAGACTGGATTAATCTCGCACAGGATAGGGACCGATGGCGGGCTTATGTGAGGGCGGCAATGAACCTCCGGGTTCCTTAAAAGCCATTTGTAAGTACGTAAGTAAGTAAGTTCCTTTCAAGGAGTAATGCACTAAGATATATATGTATGACTGGGTTTGGAATTGAACGGGTTACATCAGCTTCTTGCCTATGCGGATGACGTGATTATGTTAGGAGAAAATCCACAATCGATTAAGGAAAACACGGAAATTGTATCTACTTGAAGTAAGTAAAGCGATAGATTTGGAAGTAAATCCCGAAAAGACAAAGTATATGATTATTTCTCGTGACGAGAATATTGTACGAAAAGGAAATATAAAAATTGGAGATTTATCCTTCGAAGAGGTGCAAACCTTCAAATATCTTGGAGCAACAGTGAAAAATATAAATGACACTCGGGAGGAAATTAAACGCAGAATAAATTTGGGAAATGCCTGTTATTATTCGGTTGAGAAGCTCTTGTCATCTAGTCTGCTGTCAAAAAATCTGAAAGTTAGAATTTATAAAACAATTATATTATCGGTTGTTCTGTATGATTGTGAAACTTGGACTCTCACTTAGAGAGAGGAACAGGGATTAAGGGTGTTTGAGAATAAGGTTCTTAGGAGAATATTTGGGGCTAAGAGGGATGAAGTTACAGGAAAATGGAGAAAGTTACACAACGCAGAACTGCACGCATTGTATTCTTCACTTGACATAATAAGGAACATTAAAACCAGACGTTTGAGATGGGCAGGGCATGTAGCACATATAGGCGAATCCAGAAATGCATATAGAGTGTTAGTTGGGAGGCCGGAGGAAAAAGATCTTTGGGGAGGCCGAGACGTAGATGGAAGGATAATATTAAAATGGATTTGAGGGAGATGGGATATGATGATAGAGAGTGGATGAATCTTGCACAGGATAGGGGCTGATGGCGGGCTTATGTGAGGGCGGCAATGAACTTTCAGGTTCCCTAAAAGCCATTTGTAAGTATATATATATATATATATATATATATATATATATATATATATATATTTTTTTTTTTATATATATATATATATATATATATGGGAAAAAAATTATTTCTCAATAAGGAAATAAATCAAGGAAAAATTACTGTTTCAGCTTAACGTTAAATTATGTGTTAATGAGCTGCAAAAATTCAGTTGTCTAGCTTCAACAGCTTTTGAGAAAGAGTTCCTTATGTAAAACAATATTGCCAAGGTAGACAATTCCGTCTCCCTTAATGAGCAGCAACGGAACCCACGCACGAGCTCTCTACCGCGAGACCACAGCGGATGTAGCTTTTACTCAGTTGTTTAATATCCGCGCAAATTTAATGTGTTTCGAATTTTGAAGCTCAATTTAGCCGTTTTAGATTGAATGGAATTCATATTTTGCTTCAGTTAACATTAAATAGAAAACTATATTGATAATCCCATGCGACCGCCTTTCAGTTAATGAACGAGCTCATTGACGCTAGATTGACCAATGAGAATCAAATTACACTGATAGTTAAAAGCAGTGCTCAAAATTAATGAGTGACAGTTCTTTTCCCTCCTACGTTCATTTGTTTTATTTTATCCTCTCCGTTCCATGTATCAGAAATCAAACCATTACGTCAGAGTCGCACTTTTAACACGTAACAGTAAGTAAATAATAATAATAATAATAATAATAATAATAATAATAATAATAATAATAATAATAATAATGTCCACAAACATCACAGCAGTACGATCTGTGAAAGGTCGTTCCTTCCAAGATCAAAACTGTCGTCAGCCAGGATGCAGCGAAGTAGAAACCCTTGGGCATGTTTTGGGTTATTGCCCTAAAAGAGAACTACTGAGGAACAATCGCCACCATAAAGTGAGAAGTTCCATCGCAACCACTCTTCGGAAGGCAAAGTGGGAGGTTTACGAAGAAGTGCACTGCTTGATTAAGAATGGGTCAACGAGAAGAGCAGACATTATAGCCACCGATCGCCGGAATCAAAGAAACCTCATTCTTGACCCCACTGTCCGTTTTGAGAAGGATGATCAACAAGCCAATAACGTTAACAATGAAAAGAAGTCTATTTACAACCCATGAATATTAATACATGGAAAGTGAAAGAACTTCTTTTTGACGCTAAAGGAACTTCATTTAAGTTAACCAAAACCATTCTCCTTTCTCTTAAATTTTCTAATGAGGACATTAACAAAATTTGTCTAACGGAATTGTGAGATTCATTATCCAATTTACACAATCATTTTTATAGGCTAATACTACGTAATATTTTTTTTACTTCATTTCATTACTCTTCATTGTACTTTCATCTCAAGTTTCTCCGAAATCAAATTGTACTTTATTTTTAAATGTATCATTTTTCCGTAATCTCTCCGCAAATCATAATGTATTTTATTTTCAATTTAACCTCTAGATCTTAGTGGTCAGCAAATCATAATGTATTTTATTTTTAATTTAACCTCTGGATCTTAGTGGTCAGCCGTAGATGTCGGCCAGATGTCCCAAATTGTGGAATTTGTGCAGTAATTTATTCCGCTATAATTATTATAAGTAGAGTGGTTTACAATTAAATTATATACGTTTAAAATTATAAATAGATAAGTTAATGCTAAAAGAGTTAAAAATAAAGTGTTGTTATAACCTCAAAAGTTCAGTAGTTGTTTTTATTCTAGGGATACTTTTATTTCTATTATCTCTGCTTCGATTCAACTGTTTTATGGATCTTATTACAACAATTTAGTATATACAGTCACGAAGCTCAATACGTAGGGAATATGCATCCATAGATAGTTGCTAACCACTAGGATAGCTACTATCGCCTCATCACAGACAATATGAGATAATACCGGCACAGTCTATTGTTCCTAGTACCCTCACAACTCAAACTTCGTGACTGCATATACTAGACTGTGTTATTACCTGGAACGTTTAGTTGTTTAGAATTACAGTTGATGACATTGGGATTATCTTTCTTCAATACAATAATTTGTGACAATAGCTATCCTCAGCTAATTTAATTTTGCTTTTTAAACTCATGACATCGAACATTCGTTTAGCCCAGTTAAATTACCAGAAAACGTTCAGCACTCGCTGGATTATAGGCGAATATTAAGAAATAGGAAACAAGGGAACAAACAGATTAAGGCCTAAATATCAAGCATATGTGATGAGTTGATGACTGATGATATGTGAACTGTGAAATAAAGTTAAATTACACCAGAATATTAACATTATGTGCTCATTTGTAGTTCTGAAAGAATGTTGAGTGAACAATAAGAATTCCAATCACTTACATCGAATATGCAACATTGATCATAGTCAGACCTGCAGAATTCGTAAGTAGGGAAAATATAACGTCAGCCTCACTCCACTTCTATTGGGGATGATCGACTTCCGCGTAGAGTTATTTACATTCTCTGGTCGTCAGTGGCGGCATGTAATTTTCAAAAAGGGTTGTAATAAATCCATTGTTTTTATAATGCGTTATCTCCATTCAAGGTTTACAATTATGCTAGATTCCTGTCGGTAGTTTCTTTGAGATTTCTTTGCACCTAACCTGTTTTAGATTTTCGAAAACTTTCCTCCTATCATCACCTACGGAAACATAAATTTATAGCATTTAAGTAATGAAACTTGAAAGTCACTATTAATTTCAATTCAAAATGAACAGAATGAGTGACGTCCTTAATTTTACAGTATATAAATAAATAATCAATATACAGTTCCTAATAATAAACTTACCCGAATGTTTGTGCAATCCATAATTCTTAATATGGACTTTGTTGAAATGTGGTTTAATATTGAAAAGACGAGTAGAAATAAATTGGATGGGACGAGTAAACAAGCAATTCTTTCGTCTTGAACAACAAAAAAATCATATTCCCACTTCCTTTGCAAGTAGTGTCCCTTCACCGGTTTAGATTTTGCCATGTTCCAATTCTCTTTAAACTGCAGTACTCGTATTATTTGTTTGTTTACTTATTTACTTGCTTACGTATTTACTTATTTTCTTATTTACTTATTTAGGCCTACTTAGTTACTTACTTAATTACTTATTTATTTATTTAGTTTTTACTTATTTACTTACTTACTTTATTTTACTTTACTTTACTTTACTTTGCTTTACTTTCCTTTATTTATTTATTTGGCTGGAGTGCGTTACAATGTTGAATGACAGCATTGACATCCGGTCATATAGCTATCACTCACTTATCAACGTACAATTTATTTATCGTCCTATTACTTAGTAAAACCAGTTAAGACCAGTAATACAAGTTTTGTAAAAATAGGAATTAAAACTTTATTATTGCACGGAAAATCATAATAAATTCTTCGAATAAAGTAATTGTTTCGTTGCCTGTATGCAACATTTCGGACTTATTTCATTTTAGTAAATAAAGAGCACGGAAAGACAAATCGGAGACTGTACTTAAATTATGTTACACAAAAAGTGGATTTAACCGGCATTACTAGTAATAGCACGATACATACATAGAACATAGGTAGAACTTCTTACATTATATGCACACATACATTTTAAAATTTATTTTACATGTATTTTAATTTATTTATTTCCCTCATTCATTTTTCTCTTACTTTCTAAAGGTAGGTTCATAAGGATTTTATTATCTGTTCATTTGTAATTCTTGATAGCATATTGTATACCTACCGCCGCCAGAATGAATTGATGCAGCCGAGCGTAACTAGAACGTCATGATCGCACTTGTAGAAAAAGTGGGTGGGGTAAGAAAGGGGAGTAAAGGGTCGTTCTGAGGAGCTACAATTTGCAGGTCTGGTCATAGTGAATATAAGTGTTCAACAGAGAACCACAGATGACGAACAAAAAAGTGATTCCGGACCAAAATAGCCACTTCTTTCGGTTCCAAATTTTACTAATGGAATATCTGGGTTATCATTGTAATTTCTTGGAAAAGTAGACCACAACTCTGAAGACATTTGAAATATTACATAAAGTGCATGTATTCTAGCTGAGAATTTTCAGCGCAAACGCAACACCATTATGTAACACAAGCCTCGACTTCCAGCCCTCCTCGTTTGCAAGGCCCCCTGCCCTATTCTCTTTATTCGTCACCACGGTTAACGCAGGCGCCTCCCTACCTCTTCATATCTAAAATGTTCTCGATGAACAAACTTTATATTACAGTCAACTTAGAATAAAAGTAAGTTAAGCTGCCTCGAGGGACTTGACGTATTACAAATCCCCCACCCTCGCACATCCCCTACGAGTGCGGGGGATGCTAATATTTTAACCCCTCTTCCGCATATTTAACATGATTACAGCGCGATGTTGGCGGAGAGACGTGTCCCATGTCGGTAATACGGCTAATTAAGAAATGCATAGACTCCACGGATATAATGCAGCTTAACGCATTGGCAACTGGTACAGCGTCCCACGAATTACTCTGCAGCTTATAGACTTAATCCCCCATGCATGTGTCAGAGAACGACCCGCGATCTTACTTTACATGACCATTGTGGACGTAAGCATGTCGCAGAAAAATGCAAAAGAGTCCTAAAAGAGTTGAATAATAATAATAATAATAATAATAATAATAATAATAATAATAATAATAACAAAAATAAGTGTCAAAATAAATAATCGTATATCCGAAAGAAAATATTTTAATAATGGAGTTAGGCAAGGTTGCCCATTATCTCCAGCACTATTCAATACAGTTAATATTGAACGTTGTCATCCGAAATAGGTTACGATATCAAAACTTTGGTTTGTTTGTAATGTATTTCAAGTTGAAATAGTCCGTTTTTCTACCATGAGGTAACCGTATGTGCAATGTATGGCAACGTGTCACCTGTATACATTGCAGTATACTTGTGTGTCATTACAAGAGTTTTGGTGCTTCAGGATGGTTCAGAGAACAATAACATATGAGCAGAGGTTCCGTATAGTCACTATAATAGAGGAGATAGGTGGACGTAGCAGTAATTGTCACTGTGAGTCAAAATGATGTCTCTAGAATCTGGAACAAGCGTCTAGCGACAGGATCAGATGAGGATCGTCACAGAAGTGACCGCAGAAGAAAAACAACAGGTGTGCAGGACCGATATCTGCGTTAAAACAGCAAGCAGAAACCCTCAACACAATGCTACACGTCTACGTCGGCAGTTCCAAACAGCTACATGAGTGCAGGTGTCAACACAAACGATACGAAATATGCTCCATGAGCAGGGGTTACGTGCGAGAAGACCTCTCAAAGCTTCTCCTCTAAATCGGGTCCGGAAAGGAACTCGTGTCGCATGGGCAAGAAACTGCTCTTTGTGGACTGGGCAGCAATGGGACACAACTCTCTTTTCTGATGAGACCCATATCAGTCTCAACCCTAAGAATACTGATATTCGTGTGTGAAGGCAACGTCTACTCTTAACTGTATTGTAGACCGTCACCCTTATCAAGGTGGTTCAGTCATGTTTGAGGTGGCCACAGGATACCCCTTGTGCCAATACATGGACAGATGACTGGTGTAAAATATCGGAACGACATCCTTGCAGGCATTGTGGCTCCATTTGGTGAACATATTGGAGCGGGCTTCACGCTGACGGACACAATGCACACCTCCATCCTTTCAATCTTGTGAACATCTTCCCAATGGAACATACAATCAATCAGATGGACTGGCCTCCATATTCTCCAGATCTCAATTATATTGAGAATGCATGGGCCATGCTAAAACGAGTGATTTGCAATCGTCCTGTCCCACCACAGACCTTACAGGACATCATAGCGGCTTCTGTGGAGGAATAGGACAATATCCCACAGGCCTATCTGGACAATTTGGTAAGAAGTATGCCTAACTGCATTCAAAACTGTCTCCAATTAAGAGAAGGGCCAATTTGTTCATAAACAATGTTGTATGCACGATGACAGTAACAAGAAACTGTAATGTTTGCACTAGAATGTTTTTAATGTTGTGTTTTTTTTTTCTTTGTGTTTATCAAGTGGAAATGTGTTTATCTTCTTGAGTTTTGTTTTCTTATGACTGTACCTGACCGAACACAATCAGCTTTGTTTTCTATTATGTCCAGTATTGACAATAAAGCAATATGCAACATTATTTTGACCACTGTATTTACATGAATGAAATCATTTCTAAATGGAACCAAATTTATACATCAGAAATCATAATAACCAGTACCTTAACTTTAAATACCCTGCTCTTTGCAGACGATCAAGTTATAATTTCCAATTCAAAGATAACTTACAAAAGGACTAGCCTATATACAGTAAATAAAATATTATCAGATTTTGGGATGGAGATTTCAGCACAAAAATCAGAAGTAATGGCATTTTTGGGACAAGATCCAATCAGAAGTAAGATAATAAACAATAACCAATGCCTAGAATAAGTACAAAATTTTAATTATCTGGGTTGTGAAATAACTTATCAAAATGAAAAAGATGTGAACAAGAAAATCACCAAATTTACACAAATTTTAGGAATAATAAATAATACATTAAAAGCTAACTTAGTACAAAAATCCACAAGAATAAAAATATATAATACTCTAACATTACTCTCCCTTTTATACGGAAGTGAAATTTTGACATTAAAGAAAAGAGATATGAGCAGAATGAAGGCAACGGAAATGAAATTTCTCAGACGGACAGCAGGATATACTCTTTTATATCGGAAAAGGAATGAAGAAATATTGCAACAATTAGAAGTAGAGAAGTAGATTTACAGTTTGGTTTTAAACATATATTAAACACTTTCCAATCTACATTCGCTTTCAATTTTAATTTTATTTTTGTCTGTATTGGAATCCCATCCTGAGCATGAGTCTTACTTATTCAGGAGTGGGCTAGTTTATCTCACATTGTATTAACCTGTATTCATTTCATACTTACTAGCAATAAAACAAATAAAAAATAATAAAATATGATGCAATCAGCAATATGTTAAAGGCTCATAGAAATAGGCATTATTCCGTTTCCTGGCATAATTTATATTGTTTGAAAATCAAAACTGTGAATTGTATTAATTGTCCTTCATAGGAATTAATTCTTTTTTTTTCATTTTTATCGTAGTTTTGAAAGTACATTGATAAACACATCGTTGCTTGAAAGGGCGCCAATAACATTGTTCGTTGGGTTGTTAGAGTCAAGTTAAAATCACAATTTGTGTTAATTGGCCAGTAGTCAGTGACATGCATAGTTTAAAACTATTGAATTGGCAGTGGTGACTGAGTGCGAACAGCTGAAAACAGAAGATATTTTAGAAAAAGACTGCTGTTTCTGAAGAAAGAAGGAAAAAGCAAAGAAATGAACTGATCAATTTTGCAATATGTACCTATTCCAATTTGCGTACAAACATGACAGCTGGATACATCAAAGTATGTAGTTGTATCAATGAATTATGGTCTGTCCAAAACAACTTCCGACCTGACAAATGGCGCCTTTAGCATGTTACCATGGCAACCATTCAAATCAACCAATCACGAGAGATGCGTAACCATGGTAACGGGACGGTGTTGCCGTGTCTATGTTTACAAGCTGCACGTGAATACCACGGCCTAGCGGTGAATGCAGTGCCCGGAATGACTGAGTTGGCTGGTTAACGCGTGCTTTGTGTGAATTAAAAATATTATTTAGTTGTATTATTGTTTTAGTGTATCGATAATTATTGTGTTTAAATTATATTACACGTATTATCTTCGTTGTCATTGGTGGAGTCTGTGACTAGTGTGCGTTTTCTAGTTTCTGCGAGAGTTTCTAAACAGGTGACTTGTGCAATATCGGAAGGAAGGAAAGGCAGGCGGAGAACAAAGAATATTGTACAAGATGCCTCGTAAAAGAGTCAAGCCTCTTTTACCTTTGGCGCAAGTCGTAATTAGAACTGCTGCTTGTGTTAAAATTAATAAGAGCACTGTTATCGATATTGGAAAAGAAAAAGGCCGTGGAGATTTTAATCATAAATATTTTTTAGTTTACTATTTTTTCAACGTCTTTCTAACAACATTGCATTGAAGAATACCGACACTCATAAAAGTAAAGGCTTTGTATTAAATTTAAACCTGTTTTTACAGTTTACAATCCTTTCGACGCTTTTCTAATGGTATTACATTGAAGAATACCACCACTACTACTACTACTACTACTACTACTACTACTACTACTACTACTACTACTACTACTACTACTACTACTACTACTACTACTACTACTAATAATAATAATAATATAATGATAATAATAATAGCAATAATAATAATAAACTAATAAAAGTAATAATGTACACCAATTTTAATGCCTAGTGTTCAACAAATTGGTTAGAAATGTATGTGTTCATGTCAGCCGTTCATTACTGCACTCTATCGGCAGCGCGCTCCTTACACGAAAGATGGGCAACATGACAACACTGCTCCCCCTTCTCTGTAAACTGTCAAGTCGGAAGTAGTTTTGGTCAAGGTATAGTAAGCCACACATTCTTCATGACACTTCTGCGAGAATCTGTTCCTCCACCGACAAGCCCAGTCTAACCAGCAGGAAAAGTGCCAATAAAACAGAAAGAAGTGCAAGACTTGGAAAAAATGAAGCCGTACGCCCTACATATGAAGTGAGCATACGGCATTTTACGAAGAACTTTTCAGATGGACTACAGACAGTAATGCAACGTAAGATGACTGGAAAACAGAACATCCTAAGTGAAAATACTGATTTCTTTTCATCATTCATGATATTTTCCTATTTTCTTTAATTGTTTATAATTATTACACATTCTGATTGTTGTGTATGATTTCTAGTAAAGTAATTTAAAAATAACACAAAAATATCTATATTGTATTTGATTTCACTTGTTATAGAATTGTTTTTTTCTTAAGGACAGATTTTTTCATATTTCAAATCACAATAAAACCTTGAGTATACGCATAATGCATATAATTACTTTAAAAACCAACAACTGTAACCTAGACTACCAGCCCAGATATACAGAATTATATATTTCCTCTAACATAGTTTTTTTATCAATTTTCCACATTTAATTTTCCTGATTTACGCCCTTTAAAAAAATACAACGCATATAACATTCTTATTTTTTATATTATTAGCACATGACTCTTCTAGCACTCAAAAAATCATTAATGTGATTCTGCATCTATAACTATGTAGGGCCTATTTTTATGCAGATAATATAAAACTAATCGGATTCCTTACCAGGTGAATCCTATAAAGTAGGAGAATCCTTATCATACATATTGGTTTAAACTCCTGTTATGGATATCACCTATTTGTATGTCTCATAGCATATTTTTATTTTCAGGTCAACTTTTATTCTCAGTAAAGCATTTACAATGGAAGGGGCAGTCTATATCTTTTGCCACATTTGGGAAAGAAGTGATATATTAATTTCTACATGTCAGTGCAAATAGTAGTGCCTTTCTTAAGAGCATTGGAGTTACGAAAATTTTATAGAAAAACGAATAACATTTACTAGGGAAATGTCAAGAAAAAACAAAAATTTAAGCTTGTAACATGAATGTCTTGAATTTTCGCTATTTTTCGGGAGGATTATTGCCACTTCGTATCCCGAAGCCTCAAATTCCGCTACGCGTAACGGAATGCCGCTAGAGTTGGGCACACTGAATGTTATTCACCTTACGATTGGGAGGGAAATTTTTATATTGTTATAACTAGAGAGGAGAATTCCATGCAAATGCATGTTTTATAGGAACATGGGACATAGCTCAAACTTAGTACTTTTCCATTTCATTACTTTTCTGTTACAAATATTCCGGTTTCCGTGCATATTTGAATGTTTTGGCCTTTTTGGGGATAAAAATGCATATTTAAGCAATTTTTAGCTTAATATTGCATACATATAATATGCATATATTCAGTTTAAATGCATGTTTTTGTGGTTCTGAATGGACACATCAGTTTCTAGCTTTTATGTCCCTTATCTTCTTAGCTTCAGAAATCAGGATTGAAGAAGAAGAAAAAAAACTAAATAACAGAAAAATTAAATAAAATGTTAAGATTTTCACAATAAGATGTTAGAAGACCTTTCCCTGGACGGAAGCTCACTTTTACAACACTTTACCGACAACCCTCTATAGACTGCGTGTCATAAATGGATTTATTATGTTGGATATTTTAGAGAGGAAATTTAGAGGGTTCAAGGAAACTGCCGACAAATAATTTAGGTCAAAAACACCCCCTTTCAGGGAGATTGTAAATTCTCTCCCTTTCCAGTACTAGTAGCAATTTAGATTCTTCTAAAATTGGCATCATTCAGTAAATTGTATTTGCAGTGTGTGAACTTCGTAAGTGAATAATGTGTTTGTTTATTCTGTTTGCGTGTGTTAATGTGATTCTAATATGCCTCCAATTAAAGGTTTCAAAAGTGCTCTTTGCACAATGGAATAAAGGAAAGGATTTTATTAGATCAGATGGGGGATGTCGTATTGTGCGACTGTTGCAGTAAAGAGGTAAGCACTGCTATTAAGTTTCCTAATATTTTCTATGGCAGTCGTTGTTTGTGAATATTACAAAATTTCTTTTAAATAATTAATTAAATTACGTTGTCCATTTTTAAATCGTATCTAGATAACCGTGAGGACTATTATAATTTCAG
Organism: Periplaneta americana; assembly: GCA_025594305.2. Taxonomy (NCBI): domain Eukaryota; kingdom Metazoa; phylum Arthropoda; class Insecta; order Blattodea; family Blattidae; genus Periplaneta; species Periplaneta americana. Next base: position 51,398,339 of record JAJSOF020000015.1, read on the forward strand.
ATGAAATGTACAAAAAAATTTCAAGTCGACCAGCATGTCGCATCTGTTTCACATATTGCAAGAATGGAAAAAAAGGAAAGAATCTGCAAAGAATTCCATAGATCCTCAGTTATGCCAGTAGGAAAGTGGTGTAGCGGCTAAAACAAACTGGACAGGATCATAAATGGGAACCCGGACTACTTATTTTTTTGTTCAGTGAAGAAGGCAATTTGTGACGAAAATTTGAATGAAGAATTTAACCTGACACTGTCACAAATATGTTCATTCAAGTTTGCATCCGTAACTTCTTGCGATGTAGAGGGATCATTCTCTGTCAACAAAAACATATTGTCTTACAGGCGCAGGAACCCACAGAAACCAATTTAGAAATGTTGTTAGGTTGTTAACTGTGCAAAGAAAAAAAGTGAAGTGAAGTAAGACATTTGGAACAAAAATGAAAGTGCATATTTTAATGTATTTCTCGCTAGATCGCCCATTTTTCATACTTTTATAGCGCATTAATGGATGCATACTTACTTCCAAATGGCTTTTAAGGAACCCGAAGGTTCACTGCCGCCCTCACATAAGCCGCCATCGGTCCCTATCCTGTGCAAGATTAATCCACTCTCTATCATCATATCCCATCTCCCTCAAATCCATTTTAATATTATCCTCCCATCTACGTCTCGACCTCTCCAAAGGTCTTTTTCCCTCCGGCCTCACAACTAACACTCTATATGCATTTCTGGATTCGCCCATACGTGCTACATGCCCTGCCCATCTCAAAGGTCTAGATTTAATGTTCCTAATTACGTCAGATGAAAACTACAATGCGTGCAGTTCTGCGTTGTGTAACTTTCTCCATTCTCCTGTAACTTCATCCCTCTTAGCCCCAAATATTTTCCTAAGAACCTTATCCTCAAATACCCTTAATCCCTGTTCCTCTCTCAAAGTGAGAGTCCAAGTTTCACAACCATACAGAACAACCGGTAATATAACTGTTTTATAAATTCTAACTTTCAGATTTTTTGACAGCAGACTAGATGACAAGAGCTTCTCAACCGAATAATAACAGGCATTTCCCATATTTATTCTGCGTTTAATTTCCTCCCGAGTGTCATTTATATTTGTCACTGTTGCTCCAAGATATTTGAAGTTTTACACCTCTTCGAAGGATAAATCTCCAATTTTTATATTTCTATTTCGTACAATATTCTCGTCACGAGACATACTTTGTCTTTTCGGGATTTACTTCCAAATCTATCGCTTTACTTGGTTCAAGTATATAAAATTTCCGTGTTTTCCCTAATAGTTTGTGTATTTTCTCCTAACATATTCACTTCATCCGCATAGACAAGAAGCTGATGTAACCCGTTAAATTTCAAACCCTGTCTATTATTTGGACTTTCCTAACGGCATATTCTAGAGTGAAGTTAAAAGTAAAGGTGATAGTGCATCTCCTTGCTTTAGCCCGCAGTGAATTGGAAAAGCATCAGATAGAAACTGGCCTATACGGACTCTGCTGTAAGTTTCACTGAGAGACATTTTAATTAACCGAACTAGTTTCTTGGGAATACCAAATTCAATAAGAATATCATATAATACTTCTCTCTTAACCGAGTCATATGCCTTTTCGAAATCCATGAATAAATTATGTACTGTACCCTTATACTCCCATTTTTTCTCCAATATCTGTGGAATATAAAAAATCTGATCATTAGTCGATCTATTACGCCTAAATCTACACTGATGATCCCCAATAATTTCATCTACGTATAAATGCATGCATACATTGGGAACTTTTGGTGCATGAAATTCTCGTCTCTAGTTATAACTGTCATACAGTTGCGCACTAGTTTGCTTTCAAGCGAATCGAAGGGGGAAAAATGCTTCGAGAATCTTAAAGTATTGCGAATATGATATACACTGTGTCCGGGACAAAATTTACCAATAAGAAAGTTTAATAACTCGCTTAATAATGGAGATAGGAAAATGAAATTTGCGGCAAATGAAAGAGGGACATTTTAAGTTTTGTGTGTGATGTTGGCAACATTTGGTCGTTGTTGTTGACATAGGTGTAATTAAAATGGACCTACAGCATGGCCTCCCAGATCCCCAGACCTAACCCCACTGCATTTCTTTTTTTGGGAATACATAAAAGACATTGTGTACAAGACTGTAGTGGCAGATTTGGAGGATCTGCGTCGGAGAATTGTCGCTGCTTGTGCAACTGTCACTCCAGAGATGTTACGAAACACATGGCAAGAACATGAATATCGCCTGGACATCTGTCGTGCTACAAGAGGTGCACACAGACAAGTTTATTAGTGGTCATTCGAATCTTTGGAAGTTCCTTTGTCAATTCCCGCAAACAGCATTTTCATCCATCAATTATTTGGTGAGTTATTAAACTTTCTTATTGGTAAATTTTGTCCCGGACACCCTGTATTTATAAAATTGCCCAAAATATGTAAATATGTGCAACTTAAGACTATGTGTAACCAATTAAAAAGTGATAATTCGTATAAGTAATGCATAAGCATATAGATTTAAGTCTAGTGAAAAAAATATACAATTGCATGAAAGTCTGGTCACTAATAAAGGCACGAGACGATATTCCCTTCATCTATTACTTCAGAGTGTAGTGTAAAGCTTCACCTGCAGTTAGTTATCAGAATCAGGTTCTTCCGTGTTATTGTTTTGAAGACCGTGTTGACCAACTGAGTTCACCATCATGGGAACTGTTTGTTCTCTGCACTAGTAACACCGGGAGCGTGGCAACAGATTAACGCAAATCAGAGGAGTTGGCTGAATATTCATTAATTGCTCTTTATGCTAGCCTCAGGACATTTGTTCGAGGCTTCTTAAACGGAAACAGGTGCTGGAGTTCTTATGTAATTATGAGGATAGGAAATAACATCCCGAGGCAGCTTCGAATTCTTTAACCCTTAAATTGGCAAAACTTCATTCCTCACGCTAGTTTATTAAACTTCGTCGGACTGTAAAGAAAACAACTATCGCAATGTCCATATTTTATAATATGTTGTACATTATTATAGTATTAAGTCTGAAAGTTAGGATTTATAAAACAGTTATATTACCGGTTGTTCTGTATGGTTGTGAAACTTGGTCTCTCACTTTGAGAGACGAACAGAGATTAAGGGTGTTTGAGAATAAGATTCTTAGAAAAATATTTGGGGCTAAGAGGGATGAAGTTACAGGAGAATGGAGAAAGTTACATAACGCAGAGCTGCACGCATTGTATTCTTCACATGATATAATTAGGAACAACATCCAGACGTTTGAGATGGGCAGGACATGTAGCACGTATGGACGAATCCAGAAATGCATATAGAGTGTTAGTTGGGAGGCCGGAGGGAAAAAGACATTTGGGGAGGACGAGACTTAGATGGGAAGATAATATTCAAATGGATTTGAGGGAGGTGGGATATGATGGTACAGACTGGATTAATCTTGCTTAGGATAGGGACCAATGGCGGGCTTATGTGAGGGCGGCAATGAACCTCCGGGTTCCTTAAAAGCCAGTAAGTAAGTAAGTAGGTAACTAAGTAAGTAAGTAATATTATAGTACTGTGAAATTTAAATTTTCCTACCAATTTTTTTTCTACTGTTCTATTAAAATTATAGCATATAGCCTATTGTTGTATCCCATAGGATACTTTGTCAATTTGAGGGTTAACAAGTTAGTGCTAAAACAACGAGGGAAGTTCGAATCCGTACAAGAAATCCAAATATTGAAATTGTTTCGTAGGCAAAATTTTAATAATGAATGAATGAATGAATGAGTGAACAAATAAGTAAATAAATAAATATCCAAATAAATAATAGCAATTAATATGAAGGTATTATAAGACACGTAGGTAAGTGTACTATCATGTCATAGTCTATATAATTTTACACATGTAACTTAATTTAAAATATAATTCATTTATCTTAAAATCTCATTATAACGGCTTAAACAGTACAATAAAAGTTCTATTAAAATTTCTTAAAATATATTAAAATTAAGGGATCCACTACAAGAGGGAACTATGCCACAAAATTATGAAAAATGAGATTTCATAATATGTTTTAGGCAGTTCTTATTGTCTGTAAAAAACACAACAAAAGTGGAGCGAGGAGTGAGACAAGGAGATCCCTTGTCACCGAAGATATTTAATTGTGTATTGGAGGAGGTCTTTCGCAAGTACCTTGGGGTCGCAAGCATGGCATATCTATTGACGGAAGAAAACTGACCAATCTACGCTTCGCCAGATCCAGGAAATGATTGGAAGATATGCTGAACTATTTGTGCGAAGAAAGCATGGCGGTGGGCTAACAATGAACACCAGCAAAACCAAAGTATTGACTAATGACGTAGAAGGGCAGATGATCGTAAAAATGCGAACATCAAATTTGTCACGCAATACATTTACCTTGGTCAGACCATACCATTTCAGAACGGCATGGATAAAGAAATCGATAGACGAATAGCATCAGCGTAGAAAAAGTTTTGGAGTCTGTTCTTCATCCTAAAGGTCAAGAGCCAGAAATTGCAGAACAAGAGGCAGATCGTCAACAGCTGCATTGCACTTGTACTTCCGTATGGGGCGCAATCCTGGTCACTCAACCAAGAAACAGGCATTAAAATTAGGAAGATTTCAAAGAAGAATTGAAAGGAAAATACTCAGAATAAGACTGATGGACAGAGTCAGAAACGAAGAAGTACTGCGAAAAAGCGGCATAGAGGACGTGGTCACACTCGCTAATAGGATGAAATGGCGCTGGGGAGGACACGTGGTACGAATGCATCCTACCAGATGGCCACACACGGCGACACTGTGGGATCCAAGAATTGGCTGGAGAAACCGTGAACGACCGAGGACCAGATGGGGGGGGGGACGATTTCAAGTTGCAGCTAGAACTGTGGACCAGAATAGGACGCCAAAGAAAGCGGTGGAAGGACGCGGTCAACCAACTTTGAATGGCAGCAACAACCAGTGCTAGTGTAATTGTGGACAATATAACTAGAATGGTCTACATCAGGTCGGCTCTTCTGATGGTCAAGACTCGAGGCACCTTTGCCCAAGCAGGACGCCTTGCCCCACTGGGGATCTATGGCTTATTGTTATTATTATTATTATTATTATTATTATTATTATTATTATTATTATCTGTTGTCCTTACTCTAAACTCTTTTAGATGTGGAATTGCACAAACCAATGCCAGAATGCTCTGGCTAGTTTTAGACTAATTTTTCTCCCTTTATGGTTGTTGTAACATAGTTCCCGCTTGCAGTGGACCCATCAATTTATTGTTTCAAAGGCCTTGCTTGTTGTTTGTTTGTAAAATATAGACAGATGTGGATCGTATAATCCAGTAGTTAGCATTATCCCTGTCATAAAGTGCAATAGCTGATGTTCTAAACCAGTGATGTCAAAGCAAGCCCATTTTTCTGACCTTGACGTCGTGCTCGGGCATCAAGTGCTAGGTATGAAATGAGAAATAAGCAGCCTGTTGGATTAAGAAAGCAGTGGTGCACAAACTTCAAACGGAACGTGAAATTTTATGTCGTTATTTTTATATGGCTTCTTTCTGTTTCATATTATCTATATTGTTTGTAAAACAAAACTACTAACACCAATTTCTTAATATTGCAGTTGTGTTTTAAACGTTAATAACATAGTAAAGACTGAAGAAGGAATATTCACATAAAGTCCATAGTAGTATAAATATACTGTACTAAATGGATGAAACACATCATTCATAAAGAAAGTGATATCCCCCAAAAAAAAAGATTGAGTATGACATAAGTTGGAATTGATATTGATGGTATCTTTAGCCTTATAAAAGTAATCAACAAACTAATCAAAACAACATTATAGTACAAAGCAAAGTTACCTAGATACTGTATATGTTTTAAGTGTAACTAATATTTCACAACAATATCCCTATAGCATTTTGCTTTCATGGTGATATTGGTGAGCAACTTCCTATCATCGGAATATTAAATTATTTTCTCGAAATCTGCTGAAGCTATAGAGCTAACATTTTTACAACACATGGGCACATATCTTTTGCTTATGATGTAACAGTAGTTCTTTGTTAATTCATTTCCTTACAAACAATTTCCATGCGAATATTTTCAAAATTTTCAATACACTATCTTCAGTAATACGTATATACGGTATATATTAGTTTTACGAAAACATTCTGTAAGGCTACTAAATAAATAGGCCTATATCTGAAAATTTCACTTTTCTATAAAAATTTGAGAAAATATTCCCTTTGAATAAAAAATAAGCAAAACTTATGAAATATGAGCATTATAATTAGAACTTACATTCTTCTAATGCATTTATATTTCTCAGACAAATCTAAAAATTAACTTGGATACAGTTTTAATAAGTCTCTTCCCTTTATCTATTGAATCAGTGTTGGCTATCCCTGAATATAGCTTGACCAAGCGGCATATACTACCTCTTTCGTCTGTCTCTTTCCTTTCCGCTGTAAAGCGCTCAGGCTCTCCTGAGCTCTAAAGCTCGCGCTTGCGCCTATGGGCATCAATTGATATGATTGTTCTAAACTGTCTCGCCCTGAAGAGAAACAATCCTATCCTTTGTTCGTATTCTCTATTCCCCATGAGGTCAAGACATACCAGCGAACCCCTATTCCCACCTAGCATCGAGGGCATTAGATATTTTCTTCAAAGTTTCTCTATTTCCTTACAAACCACTTTGTAAAATATAGTATTTTAGTATTTATTTAGTATTTATTTATTTAACCTGGTAGAGATAAGGCCGTCAGGCCTTCTCTGCCCCTCTACCAGGGGATTACAACTATAACATGAACAATAAATATATATATATATATATATATATATACATATATGCTTACAACCCCTGCTGTGTTGAGTGGTTCGACCTTCAGCCTGTCACGCAGGTGGTCGGGGTTCGAGTCCCGGCCAGGCCTGGGAATTTTAATTGAAAAATCCCGTTACCCCATATTAGGCATCTACATCATTCCGCCAGTATTTCTCTATTCCATCATAATTCCATAGCATTCCACGATCGCGGCTGGCGACACACGGAAAGAGCTGACCTAGGGACGAGTGGGTTACGCAACGAAACCTGGATACGCTGGAAACGGGGCGAACCTTAGTGTAGTCAGTTGGTGTTGGTTTGAGAATGCGCCTGGTTTGAGAGTTAGCGCAACAGATCGTAACAAGTCGCCATAGTGCCTTCCCGTAAATTTCATTCCATCCCATTTCATCCACCAAGATCAGCTCGAGATACGTACTATCGTAGCCTAGCGAAGAGTGTGTGGTATCTTATCAGAGTCGATTCTAAATAATATTATTATTTTCTTTTTAGAACAGAATGAAACTATAAGTCTGTTAGAAACTATTTTAGTGCTAAAAATATTCAAGCTCATAAAAGAAAAAAAAAAGTTATATGTTTGATGTGTGAAGATGTAGTTTGTGTTTAGTATTAACACATACTTACTTACTGGCTTTTAAGGAACCCGCCCTCACATAAGCCCGCCATCGGTCCCTATCTTCAGCAAGATTAATCCAGTCTTTATCATTATATCCCACCTCCCTCAAATCCATTTTAATATTATCCTCCCATCTACGTCTCGTCCTCCCCAAATGTCTTTTTCCCTCTGACCTCGCAACTGACACTCTATATAAATAAATTTCTGGATTCGCCCATACGTGCTACATGCCCTGCCCATCTCAAACGTCTGAATTTAATGTTCCTAATTATGTCAGGTGAATAATACAATGCGTGAAGTACCGTGTTGAGTAACTGTCTCCATCCTCCTGTAACTTCATGCCTCTTAGCTCCAAATACTTTCCTAAGCACCTTATTCTCAAATACTCTTAACCTATGTTCCTCTCTCAAAGTGAGACTCCAAGTTTCACAACCATAAAGAACAACCGGTAATATAACTGTTTTATAAATTGTAACTTTCAGATTTTTTGACAGCAGACTGGATGATAAAAGCTTCTCAACCGAATAATAACAGGCATTTCTCATATTTATTCTGTGTTTAATTTCCTCTCGAGTATCACTTATATTTGTTACTGTTGCTTTCAGTTAGGCCTATTTGAATTTTCCCACCTCTTCAAAAGATAAATTTTCAATTTTTATATTTTCATTTTGTACAATATTCTGGACACGAGACATAATCATATACTTTGTCTTTTCGGGATTTACTTCCAAACCTATCTCTTTACTTGCTTTAAGTAAAATTTTCGTGTTTTCCCTAATCGTTTGTGGATTTTCTCCTAACATATTCACGTCATCCGCATAGAAAAGAAGCTGATGTAACCCGTTCAATTTCAAACCCTGTCTGTTATCTGGACTTTCCTAATGGCATACTCTAGAGCAAAGTTAAAAAGTAAAGGTGATAGTGCATCTCCTTGCTTTAGCCCACAGTGAATTGGAAACGCATCTGACAGATGTTGACCTAAGTTATACGGACTCTGCTGTATGTTTCACTGAGACACATTTTAATTAATCGAACTAGTTTCTTGGGAATACTAAATTCAATAAGAATATCATATAAAACTTCTCTCTTAACAGAGTCATATACCTTTTTGAAATCTATGAATAACTGATGCACTGTATCCTTATACTCCCATTTTTTATCCATTATCTGTCGAATACAAAATATTTGAGTATTAACGCATATGTTACTTTATATTACACTGCGTAGTTGTTTGTGACAGATACTATCGTGTTTATGGGTACTTTCCTACGGCGCTTGAGCCTGCATATCTGCGATCTTGGTAAACCAAAACAAGTTGACACTTTCTGTGAATGATTTTATACAGAACTGGAGTTTCACTGCACAATATAAGCTTTTAGAGTTGACAGGAGTTTGAAAGGAATACTCCACAATTAAGGACAACTTTACTAAGGCGAGTAAATTTGTAAGTTTCACAGTTTGACAGAATACTGAACAGAACTAATCACATTTAGAACATTAAATTGATTCAGTTTAGATCTGTTTAGTTTTAAGGATTGAAATTAATTTTAGTCGGTCTTAGTGTTCTACTATGGTATTTTTTCTTCAGCCGAATTGTGCGCTCATTGGAATGAAGATTGGCTTTAAGATAGGAGAAAAACTAAATGAGGCTTCAATCGCACGAAAAGGTAAATCTTTTGCCACATTTAGGGTATGTAAAATTCTGTTTCTTAGTCAATGTAGTACAAAGAGAGGCAAAATTATATTTCCAAAGTCGTCATTATTCCGTTATCATGAGTTTTAATAGATATCTCTATAACGACGACTCTTAAGACCTTTAGGAACGAAATGTCATTAGTCCAGAGCTCTTTATGAGTAATAGTGTTTGCTGACGAGATGCACAAATTTTAAATGATTATAGTCTTACGGTCTTACTAATAAAAACTCTGTATACAGACGTTTAACTGTCCTATACTTATACAGTGAGTAGCTCGTTTATAAATCGTGTGTAAATTCCTTACTAATAATCACTAAATACGTCGTGTATAACAGTATAACTGTTACACAGCTACGTCATAGTTCCGTCATTACTTCTTTACGAAAGGTAATATAATATATTATCATAGTCTACTATATACAGTCGCGAAGCTTGAGGTGATTTTTTGCAAATCTCGTGATAAAGCGCTCCAAGCGGTTAGCAACTAGAAACAATAGACTGTCCACGGTCGATTTTGGACTCTGTCGTATTTCCATCGAGTGCTAGCTCGTTGCGTATTTCACATTGATACTTGTGAAATGTTCGTTATTGGTTGTAATGAAAATGTTAATGGCTAAAATACAATAACTGGAATAATAATATTTTACTAGAGACGAAGAAAAATAAATTTTGTTTTAATGAAATTTATTGACCACGTTTTATTTTCAATTCTGGTGGGATTATTATTGCTTAGGCCTACCTTTTTTCAAAGAATATGTTTTTAATTATAGCTGTTAATTTTGTTGTTATTTTTATTTGTTACTTTACTAGAGACGTAGAAAAAGTCTGTTACAATAAAATTTATTGATCACGTTTTATTTCCAATTCTGGTGTGATTATTATTGCTTAACCTCATCCCACTTTGTTAACTACGTAAGCCTACACTACAAGTATCGGTAAAGATAAGTTACTCCATTAATTCATATTTCCATTATTATTGTTGTAAAGGGAAATGCAAATTAATGTTTATTGGTTTCATAGTTAACTATCGCTATAATCTTGAATGAGTGAAGCGATTATAGTAAATTTCAGTTCGTTTTGCACAAACAAAAATAATATTAACCTATTTCTTGCAGGTATCTTCGAGTTTATGGTGGAATTTAATATACTTCATTAAAATAATAAATTAACTTTATGCATTTAATATTTAATAATGGAAGGAAAGTGTTATTTTAACAAAAGAACACAACGAAAGTGTAACATATTTTGTCGTCTACTAGGAGAGAGATCTGCGATGATGAGACGATAGTAGCGATCCTAGTGGTGGTCAACTACCCATGTTTGCATTTTTACTACATATTGAGCTTCGCGACTGTATATAGTACACTGTGATATTAGGTTCTCTATTGCATCCGGTAGACCGCCATGTGTACCGTGTTAAGTATTGATAGTACAGCTGGCTCTGATCGATTAAAAGACTATATTTTGGTCAAAGAGTACAAGCTACAGCAATATTATTCTAATTATATTATGCTCTTTGGTTTGTTCTTCTGTGGTTACAAGGCAACCATCATCATAGTCGATACGAGCAGCTGTTCGACGGGCGGCCATTTTTTCCCTATATACAACGCTTAAACAAGGGGTTTCGTGTATATAACTACTGCAAAGCAATTCCCATGTATAGTTACAGGCTGCTTATACATCCATCGCGTATGCATGGTTTATTAGTAAAGTTTTCTGTCCCAACTCTGAATAAGTCTCGTATAAAAACTATACATGGTTTATTAGTAAGACCGTTATAAAATAAGCCGAGAGCAATCGAGAATAGCTGATGACTTAGTCGCCAAGTACTTGACACTGGAATTGAACCTATCATCAGTCAGTTTAACTTGAAGCGCTACTTTAGTCGAGGACAATTAGATTTTGTAGACAGAGTCCTGCTGAGTCTTACATTTTCCACACAACAAGGACTCATCACATAGTAGTCATTACTACTACAACTGATCCTTCCCAGTCTCATAAATCTTGAAGTTTTGTGTGCTCGAATTTCAAATTTCTCGCTAGCGGCAACGATCCGCAAGCTTATTTTCCCTACAATGTGACAATTATAGTAAAGTATGGCTTAGCCAAAGTTTCCTCAAGACTCTTTATTCTCTTCCCAAGAACTATTACACTACACAGAACCGTGTTATGGAAGTGGTTGTAACTTAAGGAGAGTCTGGGTTGGCAACGGATAACCTTTCTCAGCAAAAAGTATAGGGGTAAGGAAGGCATCACTTAAAAGCAAGGGGATGAGACAACAGGGCGCTAGAATCAAATATTGCACGCCAAGAAGCAGTTACCCAGCAAACTTAAGTTAAACGTAATGCATTTTATAGTAGGTGAAAGTACAGTAACAGCAGAAGTGGAAGAAAGAAGACTGTGCCTCGGCGATTTTGTGAACACGGAGTCGATCCAGTACCAGCAACACCAGCAGAGGGATATCGAGTCCTGCGCCATGAGATGCTGGGAAAGCAAGAGATGATGAATAAATTCAGGCAGAGTTCATTAAAAGAAAATGATCCTCACAGTCATCCCAAGCATTTTATTCTTCTTATTATTAGCATTACTTATTTACTTACAAATTTCTTTTAAGGAACCCGAAGGTTCATTGTCGCCCTCACATAATCCCGCCATCGGTCTCTATCCTATGCAAGATTAATCCAATCACTATCATCATATCCACCTCCTTCAAATCCATTTTAATATTATCCTCCATCTACGTCTCGGCCTCCCCAAAGGTCTTTTCCCCTCCGGTCTCCCAACTAACATTATATGCATTTCCAAATTCGATCATACGTTCTACATGCCCTGCACATTTCAAACGTCTGAATTTAATGTTCCTAATTATGCCAGGTGAAGAATACAATGTGTGCAGTTCTGTGTTGTGTAACTTTCTCCATTCTCCTGTAACTTCATCCCTCTTAGTCACAAATATTTTACTAAAAACCTTATTCTTAAACATCCTTAATCTCTCTTCTTCTCTCAAAGTGACAGTCCAAGTTTCACAACCATAAAGAACAACCAATAATATAATTGTTTTATAAATTCTAACTTTCAGATTTTTGACAGCAGACTAGATGACAAAAGCTCCTCAACCGAATAATAACACGCATATCCCATATTTATTCTGCGTTTAATTTCCTTCTGAGTGTCATTTATATTTGTTACTGTTCCTTCAAGATATTTGAATTTTTCCACCTCTTAGAAGGATAAATCTCCAATTTTTTATTTCCATTTCCTACAATATTTTGGTCACAAGATATAATCATATACTTTGTCTTTTCGGGATTCACTTCCAAACCTACCGCTTAACTTGTTTCAAGTAAAATGTCCGTGTTTTCCCTAATTGTTTGTGGATTTTCTCCTATCATATTCATGTCATCCGCATAGACAAGAAGCTGATGTAACCCATTCAACTGCAAACACTCTATGTTATCATGAACTTTCCTAATATCATATTCTAGAGCGAAATTAAAAAGTAAAGGTGACAGTGCATCTCCTTGCTTTAGCCCGCAATGAGTTGGAAAAGGATCAGAAACTGGCCTATGAGACTCTGTTGTACGTTTCATTGAGACACATTTTAATCGATCGAACTAGTTTCTTGGGAATACCAAATTCAATAAGAACTAAAATAAGTTCATTAGACGTTCAAATAAATATTTTTCAGATTTATTTTGAATGAAGAATACCAGACATTTTGAAAGATATTTGCTTCCATAATAATGAACATACTCCCACTGAATGGGTTTTTTATGTCAAATACTTTTTCTTGAACCTATACACCTTCAGTTTTTTAGTTTGAACGCGAAAACGCAAATAGCAATGTCAGGACGATGAGTCGGTTTTTCATGTGAGAATAAAGTAATAGCTATTTCAGGTCATTGCGGATTGTAGGTGAAACTGAAAAAAAAGTCAGGTTTTCTATGCTTTCGAACAATAGACATAGTTGCTGCATATAGAGCTTGAAATGTAGAGGGTAAAATCATTTTATCCTGCTAAAAGGTCTTGCTGCATATAGAGCTTGAAATGTAGAGGGTAAAATCATTTTATCCTGCTAAAAGGTCTTGCTGAAATGATCGGGAGGCTACAAAATTTTGTAGGCCTCTTATTTTATAAGCAAGTAATACTTTTGGTCTTTCCTTTGGAACTCTAATTTTTGCGCTCTTTCGAGCCAATAATGAAGAGAATCACGCTATAAATATCTTCACCACACCGCCATTAAATATATAAAAAGACCAAATCCCACATTATCTTACGTAAATTTTATAGTTTTCAGTAACATATTCTATATAGACTATATAGCCACCACTCAGTAAATTATAGAAACCAAGATCTAATATAAGGTATTCTCTACATCTACTTATATAATCCCAAAACGTTTCACTTTCATATCATCTATATAGCAGTAATATGTATAATTAATGACAAATAGTCATGGCAATAACTATAATAATATTTCATTTATAATGGTAATAATTTCATCAAACCACCTCAGGCTTTGTAGTTGTTAATGTCCAATACACTGCTGTACTCAGAAAATTACACACCACAGGATCAGACCTGTAAATTATTTTAGTAAGCCTTGAAATTTTTAATAACCAATTAAAATTGAGCTCTAAATCAGCATTCTTGCTGATCATGGCCTTCGTGTCATATTGTTTACTGTATTGTGTGTTTTGTTTTATTCTGAAATGCAATTAGTTAGTGACGACAGATGGATTTTAGAAAATAGGAAAATTATTTTAAAAAATTGACATTTCACTGAAAACTATTATTTTTCTGAAAAATTTTGGGTCCCAAGCTGCAAAATGAGGAGTCATTTATTAAAATCCGTTCAGCCGTTTTCCCGTAATTTCCATTACCAGTTCAAATTATATATAGATATAGATATTATATACAACTTCTCTCTTAACTGAGCAGAGCTCGACGCATCAGCGGATCATCTTGTCTGCTACATCACCGACAGAGTTCGCATATCGCCGATAGCGCCATCTTTTCCCTTCCATTTTGATGTCTAAATTCCTATTGGCCGTCTAGGGTTTGAAACAATTGAAGGAGAGAGAACCGAGATTTCGTTTTTACGTTTAGTAGGAAAGCACTTCACTCAGGAATTCACTCTCGACGTGGAAGTTTGCTCCGAGAATTAGTGGAATAGCAGCAGACTTTACTCAGGAATTCACTCGCGACGTGGAAGGTTGCTCCGAGAATTAGTGGAATAGCAGCAGACTTTACTCAGGAATTCACTCGCGACGTGGAAGGTTGCCCCGAGAATTAGTGGAATAGCAGCAGACTTTACTTAGGAACTCACGGCCGACCCGCAAGGTTGCTTCGAGAACTACTGGATCAGTTAACTTCACTCGGGAACTTACGGCCGACGGGGAAAGTCGTTTCGAGAACTACTGGATCAGTTAACTTCACTCAGGAGCTCACTCTCGACGTGGAAGGTTGCTCCGAGAATTAGTGGAATAGTTAACTTCATTCAGAAACTTAAGGGCGACGCGGAAGGTTGTTTAGAGAACATGTTGAACAGTTAACTTCATTCAGGAAGTCAGTCGTGATGTATAAGGTTGTATTTGGATTTATCATGGAGTAGTTAAGTCAAAATTACGAACTTATTTTGGTACTTTGTTACATTTTGTTTACGATATATTTGCTGAATTGTATATGGAGAGGATTCGCTATTGATAATGTCTTGGTTCGTGTATGAGAGATTGCGTGAGGTTTAGTAGTCGTGGCGAGTTACGTCGTATTGGTACGTAGTGATGTTACAGATTAGGTGAAGTGATTTCGCGGTTTGATTTTTCGTGCGTATTAAGATGCGCGGATATTGTATAGATACGTCGTATTGAAGTTCCAAGATAGCGTGGCGAATTGTGCTGATTAATGAAAGGTATTGCTTATATCGTACAAAGTATGTAACGAAACTCCAGTCAAATTGCTTTCTTGATTGTTCTAGTACATTGTATTCCAAATTGAGTATTACTTTCTACACGATTCGACTTATAATTCTGAGCATATTGAATTCCAGATTGTTATTTAAATGGCTACGTGAATTCGGAGCCATTGTCTTTTTTTTATATATTTCTTTCTCTCTCTCTCGGGTATCATGTTCATTGTGTGATAGTACAGAGATTTATAGTATGTGCAGATTGTAATTAAGAGTCAAGCTTTAGCTAATTATGTGCACATTGAGTATTTGTGTGTGTGTGTTTCATTTGGGATTATTTTCTGTAACTTATCGAGTCAATGTGTTGAGTCTACTAGTTAGATTTTAGGTACAACTTTTAACATATACTTGGGCATTGAGTAAGAGTTTATGGATGTTAAGTTTTATATGTTCGTTGAGATGTTGAGTGAACGATCCAGCGTGGAATATTTTGTAAGTCATGAACTTAATATTTTGGAACTTGCCAATTAGATTGAATAGTGACTTTGAAAGCATATTGGCCGTTAACGATCAAAGTATCGAAGGTTCTGGACTTTATTTATTGTTGTGTTTGAGATCAGTTTAGTACATTATTTCTCTTTATTCAACTTCACATATTCATGTTTTATTCCATCAACTCATTTATGTACTTGTTATTTATTATTTGTGTCCACACATGTGGAGTAACGGCTAGCGCATTTGGCCACGAAACCAGGTGGCCCGGGTTCGATTCCCGGTCGGGGCAAGTTACCTGGTTGAGGTTTTTTCCGGGGTTTTCCCTCAACCCAATATGAGCAAATGCTGGGTAACTATAGGTGCTGGACCCCGGACTCATTTCACCGGCATTATCACCTTCATCTCATTCAGACGCTAAATAAACTGAGATCTTGATAAAGCGTCGTAAAATAACCTAATAAAATAAAAAATTTATTATTTGTTAATTATATTTGTTACCATAAATTCACACTGTTTATTCTGTAAGTCTTCCACTGCGCACATCCCAATAACCCGATGCACCAACGACATCTGGCGAGTAACATCCCGGTTAGCACCCCAAATACCTCTCATAACGGAGGCATATGCCTTTTTGAAATCTATGAATAACTTATGTACTGTACCCTTATACTTCCATTTTTTTTCCACTATCTGTCGAATACAAAAAATCTGATCAAAACCTCACTAATGATCCCAAATAATTTTATCTATGTACGGAGTTAATCTTCTCAAAAGAATATTGGACAAAATTCTGTACGATATCAACAAAAGTTTTATTCCTCGAAAGTTACGCCAGTCAGTGTTGTTCCCCTTGTTATTATTATTATTATTATTATTATTATTATTATTATTATTATTATTAAATGGTCTTGATAAAAGTAAAGCAATGAAAAATGAAGCCTTCCTGAAGAATCCTACCCACAGCAACCATTAGATTCACAAATATCTTCAGAAATTCTGAGATGCAGACGTAAGCTTCCTTTAATGTTATAATCATTGTGGCTTTAGTAGTGGTAGTATATTCATGGAAGTAATATAAAAGAGCAGTAGTTCAGCAATAAGAATAATAACCGTAATAAAAATAATTTACAACCCAAATCAGGTTTTCTATTATTAACAACAAACGTGAAAATTATTCACGAATCGGACAAAAGTAACGTCAAATTAACATGACTGTGCATACATTATTCTTAATAAAGGTACAAATGCATCTCCAATAAAAAAGTGACTAATGCGGTTTTTTTTACTAATGGCTGGTACCTGAATGACCATCATTCACTCATATGAAGCCAGTTGTGTAGACCAATTTACCGACAGAATCGTTGCCGAGGGCGCGACACAGGAGGCTGCTCTACGCTACACTCACAATCACATGAGACGATGATAGACAAACAGTGGAGCTGGAGATCTTCGGGAAAGCTCCTGTGTTATATACGTGAATCATGGAGTTGCCCAACACCAGTTTTAAATCGAGGATTGAACTGGAATCGAACCCGGATCTATAGAATTAAAAAACTAGCGCTCTAGCCACTAGACCAATGTGGCCGTTTTAATGTCAAATAATTTCATTCACTCTTTGTGTGTATAGGATAGCTCTTTCCAAGGGCAGATATTTCCTGAAAACTTAGGGTTCTCCAATCTTTCTATTTTCCGCCTTCTTCTTAGTCTTCGCATATGCTCCATGTATCTTAATGTTGTCTATCACCTGATATTTTCTTCTGTTCAGACATTTTCTTCCGTTCACCATTCCTTCAAGTGCATCCTTGGGCATTTTCTTCTTAGCCAGTGGCGAGCGAATTTCTTTTTCTCTTCCTGGTCACTTTGAGCATTATTATTTTTCACCCATTCTTTCTAGCATAGCTTCATTTATTATTCTGTCCGCCCAAAAGTTGTATAACTTTATTAAATAGCAATGTAGTCTTGTAATTTCCTAGAAACATCATGCAAAGAAATGAAGCAATTTCTTCCTTATCCAGCCTCCGTTGCGCCATGCAAAATAAAATATGGACATAAAAGACAAGGATAACATTGTTCCAAAGAGATTATACCTATTCACAAAACCACAAGAGGGGGAGATTGGGGAGATTGCTGGAGAGCGAATTTAATTACCGTATCAGGCGGTTGCCACTTTCTCTAAAGTTTCCCTTTTCAGAGCTGCAGCAGTTATGGAAGGTACACAGATTGCAGGCAACGAAACCACTTGCTAAGTGGTCAACAGTAATGGTTGTGGTCTGTAATTGACTACGGTATTCTGTAGCTACTGTACTTTAATGTAACGACTGTCTCGTGGAAAGGGAGATGTTAATGGCTTATGTAAATACCTCAGTCACCTTGCTCGCAGCTCTTCATGTAATGTCATTTACTACTACCACAGTCTAGTATAAAGTCACGAAGCTCAATACGTAGGGAATATGCATCCATAGATAGTTGCTAAACACTAGAATCGCTACTATCGCCTCATAACAGACAATGCGAAATAGTGCCGGTACATTCTATTGTTCCTAGTATCCTCAACAACTCAAGCTTCGTGACTGTATATACTAGACTGTGCTATTACGGGATATAGCCTACCGACTGATTCTAACATTGCTACAACATTAAAGGAATAATAGTAGTGTGAAAATATTGGGCGAAAATAAAGTAATATGCGGAAAATAGCCTTGCAGCCGTTTTATCCGTTACAAAATATACACTGCCTACATGGATTTAATTTAGAAGCTGCTATGTGACAGCATGGTCTACAGCTGGTCTAATAATAATAAAAACAGTTCATGATAGCCTACTGTCCGAGCGCCAGCTCTAAAACCGTGGCAGGAATGCGGCGTGGAACCCGATTGACTGTACTATGCTTGCTAGTTGCGGCCCCCTACTCCCCACTTCCTCAAACGGCGCGGCTTTTGAGCTGGTGCTCAGACAGTACATAAATGAAATCCATGCCAAATTTTAGGGTATGAAGACACTTAATTCATTAGTGTAGACGGCAAACCGCTGTCATTGTCGATGAGGTAAATGAGAGGAGAAACTTTTAAGGTAAGCCATGAGTAAAATTTTGACCAATTTTGATAAAAAAATTCCACTTTTATTGTCTTAAAAATACTACATGATCCGTTCAGAGCAGAAGTGATGTAAGTCAAAAAAGATGAGACTTAAAGTAAACATTCTGTAAAATACAGCGCAAAGTAGCAATTAATATTCAATTTATTTAAACTATTAGTAGTCAGTGGATAGCAAGAAGGACATATTAATTGCAACTTTGCGCTGAATTTTACAGAATTTTTACTTTAAACCTCATTACACAATTTTGACTTACACCACTTTTACTCTGAACGGCTCATATATTCCAGAAAATGTCTACAGAACAAAAGAAGAAGAAGTCTGATATGACAACATATGGAGCAGGGCAGTTTTGAACAAGAAAGATACATGAATTTTGATTTGAGGGCAGTTCGTCCAAGATTTTTGGTTCAATTCCATTTTCGTCCAATGGAATACACGTCCAGAAGGACAAAGGACAGTTAGTCCAATATGACCTTTTGTCCAAAATAAATTAACTCAAGGTATAATTTTGACAAATCTAAATTTTATTGCTTTTATGTATTTCTACATGGAGATTTAATCTACCTGAAAGACTTCTTCAGCTGGGTTAACTTTTAAACGGTATGATCATGCGTGGGCGACTGATAATGGAAGTGTGGTTTGTTTATCCCTCACCTCATGATGAATCTATTTCATGCGCTATCGTAGAGTAAGGTAACCCGTTTTGCTTCCACTTGCTTCGTTGCATCAGTGGCGGACGTCTTTAAACATAATACCGAGTTTAACATATTGCTGCGTAACTAATTATCTATTTCTGTTGTTGGTAAGAAATATTGTACAAACGTGTGTAAACGTCCCAAATAACACTTTAACATCAGTCACTCATTATTTGTAATGTTAGTGTATCAATTTACAAAATATAATATTGAATCATTGTTCCATAGATTAATTTAAAAATTTAGTATTAATTTTAACAGCAAACACGAAATAATGAAGAATAAATAAACATTTCACAAACCTATAGCCTTAGTAATATTAAATGTATTATAGGAATCATTCTGTGTTACAATACGTCAATAGGTAACAGCACTTGTACCTACACTCATCTATTCCAAGGCATTATAAGACTGTATAAAAAGGAAAATGATTCTGTCATGTTTAAAACTACATCAGGGACTTGAATACTGTGCAGTGTTATAAATTGAATATCTTCCTATGCAAAGTAAATTGTAGAGCTTCAATGAACGACACAGCTGTACTAAAACTCACACGATAAACACAACAAGGATCCTCCTTCTTGACGCACTGCTCAAAACAGTTCTACCAACAATATTCTTGTAGAAAATTAAGCTAAACTTAGCGTGATCCGTACTGTACCTATATCCATAATGTACCACCTTACCCTACTATACAATATTAATAAAAATTACTGGTGCGATTAAAATATGATTTACTGTTTCATTAATGAATTTTCATTAACTGGCATAAAAAATGTAAAAATGCAGGCTTTCATATTAGATTGATCAGCCTAATGTACTTTCAGGACAACCACTTTTATAAATTTCACTATGCTGTCATCTAGCGACAGCAAAAGAAGTCACGTTATAATCCTTGAGCTTGCAACTGTGCTTCCATCTAGCAAAAATGCCTTTCAACAGTGGAGACTGTGGTGGTTGTTCTCTTTTTATACTGTCATTTCCTAACACGGAAATGGT